>CM076575.1:454796536-455120525 GCA_034641835.2 Pinus albicaulis | reverse complement strand
AGGCATACGCACGGAGTCCTTTGAGGGCTTCTCTGTCTTGGTGTCAGGAGACCGTACCATGCAGTGTACCAGATACGCCCCTAAGATGACAGTGGTGATGGGGAACTATTCGATGACGGACCATTTCATTGTGGTTGATGTTCCAGACACCAATGTGGTGCTTGGCATTCGGTGGCTCTACCCTTTGGGGTGTGTTTCCACTAATTGGCAGAAATTGGAGATGGAGTTCACAGGGCCAGATGGAAAGTTGATTTTGTTGAGAGTCATTCACTCATATCCCCCACACACAGTGTCATTGCATAGGATGGAGGAAGACTTGAGACATGGGGATATAAAGTGGGTTGTAAAGCTCAGGATATCTGATGCAGAGGGCGGGCCCAAACCACCACACCCAGACATCCAAGCCATTTTAGACAAGTACCCAGCAGTATTCGGAGACATCCCACGGGAGCGGCCACCTGACAAGGGGCTTGAGCACACCACTGACCTAGAGCAAGGGGTACAAACAATCATCACGACCCCATACACGCATCCCAAGGCCTATCAGGATGAGATTGAGCGAGATATCTAGGAGTTGTTAGTATTGGCGCACATTAGGCCCAGCTCTAGCCCCTTAGCTTCATCAGTTGTTCTCGTGAAGAAGGACAGTATATTGTGGGTGTCCATTGACTATTGGGCCCTTAATAAGAAGACATTGAAGAACAGGTACCCCATCCCCCGCATAGATGAGCTTATGGATGAGCTTAAACAAGCTAAATACTTCCCTACGGTAGACTTACGTTTGGGGTACCATCAGATTCGAGTGAGGGATCAGGATATCCCTAATATATCTCTCAAGTGTCACTATGGCCATTTTGAGTTGATGGTTATGCCCTTTGGGCTGACCAACGCACCTGATACCTTCCAGTCCTGCATGAACGATGTGTTCCGCTAGCAGTTGCACAGGTTCGTGCTAGTGTTCTTTCACGACATATTGATTTATAGCAAGACGTGGGAGGAGCACCTAAAACATATATAGTAGGTGCTTCTTACCTTGGAGGGGCAGCAGTTCTAAGCGAAGTTGTCCAAGTGTGAGTTTGGGTTGACTGAGATGCTCTACTTGGGACACAGTATTAGAAAGCATGGAGTGTGGGTGCATGAGGAGAAGATTAGAGCCATCCGAGACTAGCCAGTTCCCCAGAATGTGACCAAGTTGAAGGGGTTTGTGGGCATTTGCACATATTACAGGAAGTTCATAAAGGGCTTCTCACAGCTAGCAGCAGCCCTCACAAATCTGACTAAGAAGGGGGCATTCGCATGGACAAATAGAGCACAGGCAGCATTTGAGCACCTCAAGGAGGTGATGAGCAGTTCTCTAGTGTTGGCTTTGCCTAATTTTACACATTCATTCACCTTGGAGTGTGATGCATCAGGTGAGGGCATTGGTGCAGTGTTGTCACAAGGAGGCCACATGATAAATTTTGAGAGTCGGAAGCTCCTTAGTCATGAGAGGTTGTATTCTATCTATGATAAGGAGAGGTTGGCCATTATGCATGCATTGGGCAAATTTTGACAATACTTGGTGTCAAACAGGTTCAGAGTGTAGATTTATCACAATAGTCTTCGCCACTTTTTGGAGCACAAGGGCCTCAATGAGAGGCAACAGAAGAGGGTCGGCAGGATTCAAGCCTATGACTTTGACATAGAGTATGTCAAGGGCAAGAAGAACATAGTCGCAAATGCCCTATCCAGGAGGCCCTCAACACTTTCACTCGTGAGCATTTGCCATGATTGGAAGGCACCACTTTTGGTGGAGTACTCCAAGGATCGACAGCCGTATGAGATCTTGGATGATATTAATGGGGATGAGCATTGCCAGGTGATGGATGATGTCATTTACTACAAGGAGCGCATATATCTGGTACCTAGTTCACAATTGAAGGGGAAGATTCTCCATGCAGCCCACGATTCGCCATTATCAGGATATGAAGGGTTCTTGAAGACTTACAGGATAGTTAGGGAGTGTTTCACTTGGAGGGGCCTCAACGGAGATTTGTCAAGCCATGTTCAAGAGTGTGAGGCCTACCAGAGGAAAAAGGGGGGGTTGACTCATCCTGCTAGGTTACTGTAGCCACTTCCCATTTCGAAGGGGAACTGGGAAAGCATCTCGATGGACTTCATCAGAGGACTCCCTATGGTGCAGGGTCGTGACTATATATATGTGGTGGTTGACCTGTTTAAAAAG
Organism: Pinus albicaulis; assembly: GCA_034641835.2. Lineage (NCBI taxonomy): Eukaryota > Viridiplantae > Streptophyta > Pinopsida > Pinales > Pinaceae > Pinus > Pinus albicaulis. The sequence goes on along the minus strand of CM076575.1, from coordinate 455,118,301 downwards.
TATGCCCACTTCTTTGCTATTTTGGCTGAACTTTTTGATGACCCATAAAAATTTGGCAGGAAAACCTGCCCACGGTACGCTGCAAGTCATTGCCCTGCGTGTACCCTCCTCCTCTATTTTGGCCCCTGGGTTTGCTATTGTTGTTCAACTGGCAAAACTCATTGAAGGTGAGAGCACCTCCAAACTCTGGTCCATAGGACTGATACTCCACAAAATAATCTCCATAGTGAGCCACCTTCGGCTCTTGCAAACCTCATGCTCCTGCTCCTGAAGCTAGAAATGTCAGGATGGTAGAGCATGGTGGAGTGTGTGGCAACACCTGCTGAACAGTGCGAGGACCGATTGGATGATCTGAAGTACCGGATCCTTACCCATCCTAGAATTCCCCTTGAATTCCTTTTTGCTTATTGTCTCTGCCAATCTTCTGTCACATCTCCTCAATCTTCTTGGCAAGGTCCTGCACTGATTTCAAAAGGAGTTGAGCAAACTCCCTCCCCTCATCTCTTTCCTCTACCATGGGTGCCTTTCCTCTTTCTTCTACCACCAAAATGCTATCAATCTGGTCGAATGTAATGTCGAGCCTCCTTTGCCTGCTTCTGTATCTCTGCGTCCAGTATGTAATGTTTTGTCTATCCTTCGGTGTCATAGACTGTGTGCTCCATAGGTTGAGCCAAGTCTATGAGCTCTGATACCACTGTAATATCCCAAATTGGGAACAAAGAGTAATATAAAGCACAATAGACTAAAAACTACAGCAAAATAAAAAACATCATCAAGACACAAGAAATGAGGCCAAAACCAGCTGAGCCATTTTATTATTTTTTGTCGGAAGAGTACAATGAAGGTGTTTGGAAGAATAGCACGTGGGCCTGCTCAAGACAGGTTGAAGAACTGCTCTAAATCTAGACAAAAACAATGTTTAAATGATGCTCTACATGGCTCTCCTCTACGCTGCCAGTCCTGGAACTACTGTTGCTGGCTGACATTGGACTATTGCTAGGCCTAGCTCTCGTGCTCACAAAATTATGGGAATGGTTCTCTGAACTCCTCTCACTAAACCCACGAAGGGTTCCCAGAAAGCTTGACCCCGAAAAATTGCCCCCTTGGGCTTGGCACACTGGTCTGCTGGGTGATTCAACTTCCTGGTTGAACCTGATGGAAAAAGACTCCGAATTGTCACCAAAATCCCTAGTAGGAGGTGGCTAGCTTCCCCTCCAAATCCTTCGATAACTCTTACCCTCAGCTTCCTTCCTCCAGCTCTTCTCCTCAACTAGACTACGCAATCACTGCACTGTCTGGGCAGTCTCCACACTGTCCTGGAGGGACTGCGTATCTCTGCTAGTGTGGCTCTGAAAACTCCTCAAAAAATAGGTGGATCTCCTCTCTTGAGCGGGCACTCAAAGTCCCCCGAGGCAGAGGTTGATATCTCTGCTTGGAAATCTCTATGTTGAAGAGCACTGTAAACTTGACTAAATAGCTCAAGCGTGCTTAGTCAATGAAGACAAAATTTGATAGATGAATGAATGAGGAATGAGTTGATCTCATTCCCTTTTGTCAAAATTGAGCCTCCAACGTTCCCTTGGGCCCTAAGGACTGCATTGCCCATTCTTTGGCCTACCACTGCGTTGCCTACTTCATGCCACTCCCATGCAGCCACCTAGGAAGTTGCCTCCATTTGATGCACATGGACCCCACTAATGCCGCAATATTTCCTTCGAAACTAGAAGTGCTTTTAGCTACTTAGTTATTATTTGTGGGTCTCCTTACCCACTTTATTCCTGCTCAACTTTAGAAATAGCAAAATTTAACCAAAATTAATATTCCAATTAGCTGACTGCTAATTTGGAATATTACAACATATCATCAAATCAATATAAACATGCCAGCCTATATGATTAATCATGTGGCAAATGCCGAAGAGAATGTGAATAGAATCACATGGATGATAAGTCGGTGGGAGGTAGGAAAATAGAATGGCCACACACAGATGATCCCATGAGAAGAGGTAAGAAAAGGATGTAGTCTAGTCCATGAGATCCTCTCTTCTAACCAAAATATAGAGATGTCAGTGATTAGGCTCATAAAATTTCGATGGATGGAAACTCGGGCATATTATTTCCATTATGGCCCTTATCATTTATGTCATATTTTATGGCCTCTATAGGGTTATGATTAGTAGGATAGGGAAACTGATGAGATGGAAAAACATAAGTAGGTTGCCCATGATGATCACACTAGAAAGGGGAGATTACAGAATGATCATGACCCTGACGGGGTGCCTAAGGAGATAAAGAATATTCAATGAGGGGCTTGTCCTTGAAACTATACACAAAAGGGAGAAATGGCCCATGGTCACTTGATCTTATGACGAGGGGTGAGGGAAGACTCAAGATGATGAACAAAAGGGGAGGGTGAAGTGTCATATTCAATGGGTTTTCCTTCCCCAAAATCATAATCTAAAGGATCAAGTGATTTGAATATATAATCATGAGGATAGGCAGGAGTCCCATTGCTTTCCTCATTATTAGCATCAAAGATTGGGTTCTCCTTAAAAGGAGAATCAATTACTTCCAATTTCCCCTCTTCATGCAAAGGAAAATAGTAATTCTCCTTCCTAAGGGTATCGATGGATATGTCATCACAAGTAATGTTCAGGAAAAAGGATAAACCAATTTTAGCCTCATCCTCTTTGTCAGTATCATAAATGGGAGCACAATCAAATTTAGGCCCGACAATTTCCCATTTCTCCTTTTCAATGCGGAAATATTCTCCAACGTCATCTTCCAAGGAGATCATGGGATCACCTTCCTCAAGGTTCTCAAAAGAAGAGTCATCAGGAATGCTACCCTCGAGAAAGGTAAGGTCAACCTTAGCTTTACTTTCCATAGCCTCATCTTCCCCAACACATTTGTGCTCAAAATCATCGTTTTCATCATGTGGACCCAACAAAGACTCATCTTCCTACTTGTCACCTATATCATTAAAGTTATCTCCAACTTCTTTAGGTGGACCTTTCTTTGGGGCTTTATCACATGTAACGGGAGGAGGGTTCTCCTTCTCACCTTTACCAAGATCAAGATCACTCATTTCATTATGTAGCTTTTCCACAGACGTGTCTCTGAGAGCCTCCCATTCTTCATGAGGGATGCCACCCCATATTCTTCAAAAAATATCTTCAAAATTTTCATAATCAGTGCCAATCTCATGAGGGAGGGTGTCATACCAATCTTTAACCTGACCTTCAAGTGATAGGGCCAATAATCTCATAATTGTATCTTCATTGTTAATCCTTGTTGGGGCTAACACCCAAAAGAAGTTGTCAAGATGTTCATTAGGATCTTGGTTAGGACTCCCTTTGAACTTAGGCATCCAATCAGCCCCTTGTGCTAAAATCTATCACGTTGTTGTTTCACTGCGCTGTCCCTCTGAAGCTTTCTGCGCTGCTACAGCTCTGCACTGCTCTGCATTGCTAAAGTCACAACAGCCTCTACGCTGCTACTACTTCTACGTTGTTGCTGCTTCACTCTGCGCTGCTCCTTCAGTTCTTCAAATATGCATCTGCCTCTGCTTCTTCTGTGATCTATGCACCCATTGCTCCACTTGTCCCACTATTATCTTAAGGTTGTCGTAGCTCGCTTGTGATCCAAGAGATGAGCTACTCAAGGATCTCGTCTCTCCTCCATGTAGCTCCACTACATGTCCATGTCACCCCACCTCCGTGGTTCATGAGCGCTCATGGCTACATCATCTTCTGCCATTTGCTCAGCAAATCTGTCGGAGCTCCTCCTCTCTATACTAGAGATCTGCATCTAGGGTCCTTTACGAACTGGGCACCCTCTACTCCCTCTGATAACTGATTTCCCTCCTTGGAAATCTACCAAATCAACTATGATTCATCTTCTTCTTTGATCCTCTGATCAAACTGCAAGTTTCCTCTGGCTAGAAAACTCTCTGAGAAGTTGATCTCCTCCCACTCTTTTTCACTTGTGCTAAGGCTAAAAATCTAAAAACTTCAGAATTTTAACCCCACCAGCTCTTCTGAATTTCTGCAGCTTTTCTGCAATCTTTTTTGGATCTGACAGATTCAGATCTAAATCACACTGGCTGGCTTCAGACCAAACCAGCGTTGTTTCTAAGTTACCTCTGCGTATTAATTGTGTGGGCGTGCTAAGAAACAGCACTGGACAATGTCACCCTTTCCTCTACATGAATATTCCTCTAAAAACTGCGTTGTCCCTTCAAATTTGCGTTTCTGCTGGTGTTCTGCCTAGATCTACAATTGCTCTGATACCGTGTAAAAATTTCTAAATCTTACACTTTGTGTAGAAATTATTACTGTTAATTTGGTTATGCTCCTCCTACTTAGACAAGTTATTAACTGAATGAATTCAAGTTAAAATTGAAGCAAAACACATAACAGATATCTACCAATCTAGATCTAGAATAAACACATGCACACATTGACAAAGTGACAGTTATTTCTGGACAAATAGTCCCCAGAAAAACTCAATGCGGGAAAATCAATCTCTAGCTGCTAGAGGGTCTTATTATTAAGAATATTTATGAATACACAAACCTGGGTTCCAGATCTGGAAAACCCGACAGCGAAAACACTAGATCTACAGCTCACTGGCTGATCTAGGGCCCAAATAATGATTGATCCACACCCTCAAAGGATATTTATAGAACTCAGCCAAGATTAGGGCTTATAAACCCTAGCGCTACCCCTGAAAGCCTCTGTGTCAGCCTCTAAAGTCCTCCAAACCCTCAGCGCTGCTCCAGAAGGGACTGCATTACCCCAGACTTGGTGACGCAGTCACTACGCTGCCCCTAAAGGGTCTCTACGTAACCCCAGAGGGTTTCCTGCTAAAAATCACGTTGTCCTTGGAGGGATTGCTTTGTCCTTGCTACTACTGCTGCTGCCTTCTTCTGTGCTGTCCTTGAGCTGATCTTTGTCTCGTGTATTCTAGACCCTGGGATTAGATCATCCCCTTGGCCTAAATTCCCCTCTCTGCAGCTGAAACACTTCTTAGTATTCTTAGCAAACCCTGCCCTAGAATCTCAGCTTAGCTTCAGTGCTCTACCTCTATGTGTCTTTACAAATGACCCCAAGCTTTTCCTTTATACTTTTCTCATTGGGAAACCAACGGCCAAAATTAAATTTTAATCAATGGCTAAGATTAAAAGAAAGCTTGATTCGTGTGACTTAAGACAATTTCATCGCATGTTTAATTAAATTCACTTTAATTATTCAAGTTCCCTAAGTTTTAACTTAGGAAACACATTAAAATAATTAATCAATTTAATATCTCCTAAACTAGATGAAATTTCTCAAATCAATTTTTGGGTCTTGTACATCAAGTGTACTCTAGTCCCTCTACAAAGTTTGGGAGCTAGAGCACAACTGGTGCTACCCCAAATACACAAAATCTCAACATAATCGACACCATCTGCAATCCTCAATAAGATCCAACGCGTCCCCTCGCCTTCTAGCACAACAAGTCATTAATGTAATCAGGTAAAAGACCTTACAAACCATTGGACAATAAGTGGACACTTCATAATTCCATTCACTTCCATAGTAGGCTTTGGCATGTGCTAATGTCTCCAAGCTCCAAAGGGGGTTAACCAAGTACCTTATTAGGTGTTGTCTTCCTTTAGAGGGGATAGTATGTCCACGATACATCCCTCAAATGGTGGTGGCATGTGATAAAGAGGTGAATGGAATAGGGAATGAGAGGGGAAAATCCTGGGCTACATATTGGGGTACAAAGGTAGCTAGAAGAAGGGAAGCGCACACCTAGGTATATAATTTACAGGAGGGAGAAATCGTGGTACATGAGGTGCTCCGGCCTCGATTTTTCCACCCTTCTTTATATGTCTTTTGCCTTTTATGATTTTTCTTTGATTAACTGCTCGGAGCTCAAAGGATAAGAGCAAGATGTGTAAGATATAGCAATGGATATGACCTTTTAGGTAGGGCGGTTCATTTCCCTCTAGGGGTTGGGACAATCATGGATTCCTGAATGATAAAGGAGGCTCATCTAACGCCTATGGAACCAGGGTGATAGCCATGGGTATGGGGTAGAGCTCATGCATTGGCTTCTTCCCACGTGCTAAATATGTTTGTTCCAACCATCTTTTGCATTTTGTGGTACATTTTCCCGTTGAATGTGGCCATCTATGCTTTTACTTCTTTTTTTCAGTTGCTTCAACCTCTGAGGCACCGTTCCAAGCCTAATCCAAGGTGGGGGCAAGGAAAAGAGGAGGCTAACCCTATGTGGAACCAGTGAAGAAATGTGGACTTAGGTGGGAAAGATGATGAATGGGGTTATAATAAATGGAAACGAGGTGATATATGTGGATGAGGGAGCGGGACCACGCAACCAAAATCGAGATTTCCCAAGTAGTACCACCCTAAAACCAAAAAGTCAGTAAAGGAGATCCCATGAGACTAAGATCCAAGGGTAGCATCCAAAAGAGGTCTAGGGGACAAAAGCACAAACTAAGCCCATTCTTTCCGCCGAATCCCCCCATTAATCCATGCCCAAAAGTGTCCATCATAAGCAAACTCAATACTCAACGACCAAATGACAAGACATACCTTTAGGTTCGATAGGCCCACCTTAAAACATACAATCATGAAAAACAAGTGAGGGACCACATGGCTGGCTCAGGTGGAGGAGAAATGGAAAAATGGGCTAGTTGGTAGCTGCAAAGGGCTGTTGGCTGTCGGCTAAGGACCATCTTGAAGAAAAAATTTCTCCTAGGTATATCACCCACAAAGTGGTGGGTAACATAACCCAAGGGCATTTGATGTCAAATCTGATTTTAGGGTTTTCACTAGGCTAAATTAGGTGAGATAAACCTCATATAAATAGAGATCACTCACATTTAATTTTGAACATCAGTTGTGATCTAATTCAACTCTCTTAGAGAATTGAGCCTAGCTCAATTGTGATCTTGCATCTTGCATCTTGTGGAGATATGATCGATTGAGGATTTTTTCTTATGGAGCTATTCTTTGGCTTTACAGATGTCATTTTCAAACAATAAAGGATTTGTTCAAGCATTCTATATCGTAAGTGTACCTTGTATTTGATAAATCTCTATATTTTGTGGCTATTGTATCAAATGGTTAATTATCTAGGGTTTTTATGTGCAAGTTATTGTTGAAAATTATTTTATCGAATCTTGGTAATAGCATTGCATGCATTATCCACTTATAGAATTTGTATGACAATCCTGTGGGTGAACCTTTCAAATAGCTCTCCCTGTTGACTTTCTTCTCCCACAAAAGTGATAGCTAGGGTTTGAACCTAGGGTTTCATAATTCCCTTACTCCTTATTGAAATTCTAATGTTCTATATTGTAACAATCACTTATTACAAAACTTCTTTATGCTGCAATATTAGTTAAGCAATTGTAGATAGAACACAAACCATATAAACCATATGAACAATAGAAGAGCGCTAAGAACACAATGAGACACAGAATTTATGTCTAATGACCAAAGAAAAACCCACAAGGGGAAAACCCAACTAGATTCTTCTTCTTAGATATCAATAGTTCAGCAAAGATACAAACTACAATGAGAGATCAAGAGAATGAGAAAGTTCACCCACATCTGAACAAGTTGTAGCATGAAGATCACTAGTAGCAGCAACTGACGCAAACACATAATCAACCTTGGCTCACCAAGTTCTACTCTTACTCTCCAAGTCTCTCTCTCTCTCACAATCTCCTTAAAGTCTCTTCAACACTTACATCTGGATGGAATCTCCTACAACTATTGTTGATTTATCGTGATGGAATAATAAAGCCTCAAAATTTGCAGGGAGGCTAGGACATGACATGCATCCTCCAAGACCCATAAATCATTTGGCAAATTCCAACCAGAGACTGTTTTATTAAAATAATTAGTTATTTTTAATGGATGCCTAAGTCTAAACTTAAGAAATTAAAATAATTAAAAGGTATTAATGAAACTGGGTGTGGATCTTCTAGGAAAAGACAGAGATCGAATCAAGATGATCTAAGCCATTAATTAGGAATTAATCTTGGTCATTGAATGTTCAAGGAGAAGATTATAAGAAGAGGCTCGATGGGTACCCGGAAGACACATCAAATTAGAGATCTAGAGATCAATTTCTAAAGAGAGCAGCGCAGCAATTGTCGGAGGAAGATCGAGGATATTTCTTGCAGTGAGGGGAAGAGATAGTGGTTGATGGAAGTTTTCTTGATCCGGTGAATATAACACGGAGGAGACAAAGAGAGATCCCGATACGCAGCGCAGAGCCAGAGCCACATTGGGTAGCCCAGTGCCATGCTGAGGCAAGGCAGAGCCTAAGAAGATATCCACAGTTCTGTTGAGTAGCAATCTGGATCTAGTGCCGGGAGCTTAAGCGTGAGACCGGAGGGTCGGAGATCGGAGTTTCCAGCTAGCAGATTGATCAACCAAGGGAGTGGCGCAGTCCCTATTAGTTTTGACGCAGAGGCAGTGTAGTGACTACGCAGAGGCTGCGCAGAGGCAGCTTGGGGCTAGCCATTCGAAGGTTGGATCAGTGTCGGATCGCAAGTGATAGTGTGAGGTTATTTTAACTAACTTTCTCGCCAGTTATATTCTCTATAGACTGTAATGGATAGCTAGTATGGCATCCAAGATTGTATTTAGAAACTACTACATAATAAGACAAACCCTCAGTTGTTGCACCAATTTTCCAACATTGAATTTTTTCGGGGACATTTGTCCAAAAAGAAAGATGTCGAATGTGTGTGTTTATTTCTTTCCTACGATGTATATTTGTTTCCGCAGCATTTTATAATTATGAAAATTGTAGTGTGTTAGTTTCGCTATTTACCATAGCAAACAGTAAATAATTTTGTTCAATTATATAACAAAATAGAAGAAACTTAACCAGTTGTTGTAGAAGGATTCTAATTGTAAAATTTTCACACTGAAATTGAAACTAGATGGGTAATTTGTCCGATTTCTAAAAAGTACTTTCGGCAAATTTCGGAGGAAGATCGAGGATATTGCATTGAGAGCAGCAGAGGGATGAGTAGGTGATGGAAGTTTCTTGTCCGTGGGCTCCCCAAGCGCGGAGGAGACAAAGAGATCTAAGTATACGTAGCCGAGACGAACCATGTGTAGGTAAGCGCACGGTGCCATCTTGTAGCTGAGCTAGAAGATATCCATAGTTACGGTAGGTAAATTTGGATCTAGTGCCGAGGAGACAGTGTGAGACCCGGAGGGTCGGAGGTCAGTTTCCGGCTAACGTATTGATCAACCAAAGGGAGTTGCGCGGTCCATATTAGTTGTGACGTAGAGCGTGCGGCCACGGAGAGGCCTGCAGGGAAGCGGCAGGGCTAGCCATTCGAAGGCTGGATCAGTGTCGGATCGCAAGTGATAGTGTGAGGTTATTTTAACTAACTTTCTCGCCAATTATATTCTCTATAGACTGTAATGGATAGCTAGTATGGCATCCAAGATTGTATTCGGAAACTACTACATAATAAGACAAACCCTCAACTGTTGCACCAGGTTTCCAACATTGACTTTTTTCGGGGACATTTGTCCAAAAAGAACGATGTCGAATGTGTGTGTTTATTTCTTTCCTACGATGTATATTTGTTTCCGCAGCATTTTATAATTGTGAAAATTGTAGTGTGTTAGTTTCGCTATTTACCATAGCAAACAGTAAATAATTTTGTTCAATTATATAACAAAATAGAAGAAACTTAACCAATTGTTGTAGAAGGATTCTAATTGTAAAATTTTCACACTATTGGCCAGATAGGTGGCTCTTCCCACATCCTAAACTATGGGTTGGATGCATACTAAGGCCTACTCTTGTGGCACACACTAAACAAGAGATCCCTCATCCTCAAGAGCTTTTCGGCATCATTCCCTAATCTTGTGAGCTCTGATAGGGGGGAAAGGCAGCTAAGTGTTCTCGATTAGCTGTGACCGCTTCTCGAAAGGGTCACGACCATAAGTCCAAGTTGCTCTCTAAAAACCCAGAACTTTCCTTTTGGTAAAGGCTTTGTAAGAATTTCAACTACTTAATCATCAGTCACAATATGATGGAACCTCACTGCTCCTCTACGCACCATATCCCAGATATAATGATATTTGATCTTAATGTGCTTGAACTTTTCATGGAACACGAGATTTTTAGCAAGATGAATCCCACTCGTATTGTCACAATACATAAATGTTGTGTTTGGAACAATGATGGAGAATCTGTCCCACACCCAAGGATCTAGAGGCTGAACCGTGTCCTATACGGATCCAACACCGATCCTTCAGCGGAATTGCGGATTCGAAAATCGGATCAGAAATTCCACCATTTTTTGCGATTCCAAGAAAATCAGATTCGTGGATTCATAAAGGATCGGGAGAAAATCCATGGAGGTTCGAGCGTGTATCCACTGTGGATCGCAAGCAGATCCGAGAGAAGGTGGATGATTCCCACGGTTCCGTGGAGCTTGTTACCCACCACTTGTGGGTAGTGTATATAGGAGAAACATTTTCTCCTAAATGGTCCTCAGTCGGCAGCCAGTGGCCCCTTATAGCCACCAGATACCTCAATGTGCCATTTTCTCTACCAACTGAGCCAACCATGTGGTCCCTCAACCACTTTTCATGAATGTATGTTTGAAGGTGGGCCTTCCAACCCCAAAGGTATAGCTTTTCATTGGTATAGTTGAGAAATTTTCCTTACTTGTCATGGACACTTTTGGTCATGGATTGGTAGGGGGATGTGGCAAAAAGAGTGGGTTATGCTTATATTTTTTTTTGCATTGCCCGATTTTGTATTTACCCTTGTATCCTAGTCTCGCGGGGTCTCCTTTACTGGCCATTTGGCTTTTGGGTTGGCACTACATGGGAAATCATGATTTTGGTTGTGTGGTCTCGTTTCCCATACCACCTACATCACTCCCTTTCCACTCATCTTAGCCCCATTCATTTCTTTTCCCATCTAGGTCCACATAGGGTTAGCCTCCCCCTCCCCTTGCCCACACCATGGGTCGGACCTGGAGCGATGCCCCAAAGGTTGATGCAGCCAAAAAGAAAAGTAAAAGCATGATTTGGACACTCTCAATAGGAAATGTACCACAAAATGTAAAATATGGTCGGGACATACAAATTTAGCACGTGTGTGAAACCAAAACATGAGATCCACCACTTTACCCATGGCCATCACTGTGGTTCCTATAGGCCCTAGATGAGCCCCCTATATCATTAAGGAACCCATGATTGTCCCAACCCCTGGGGGGCAATGAACCGCCGCACCTTAAGGGGGTATTCACTGTTATATCTCACACATCATGCTCTGCATCCCCTAGAGCCTGGAGCAGTTATGAAGAAAAATCAATAAAAAACAAAAGGCACATGAAAAAGGGTGGAAAAACAAAGGTCAAGATAACTCTTGTACCATGATTTGCTCCCTCCTACACTTATATGCCCAAGTATGGGTTTCCCTTGTTATAGCTACCCTTACACCTTGACATGTGGCATGGATGCTCCCCTGATCCCCACTCCATTCTATTATTATATCATTTGCCACCTGCCACTTGAAGGATGCACCATGGACATTGTTGAGATTGTGGGTAGCATCGGATGTGCTCTAGCTTCGAAACTTTGTGGAGGGGCTAGAACATGCGAATCTCCAAGACCCATAAATCATTTGGAGAAATTCCACCTGGAACCTAAGTTATTCAAAATATTAATTATTTTAATGGAGACCCTAAGCCTAACTTAGGCAAATTAAATAATTAAAGTGAATTAATTTAGACATGTGGGTGAGAATGTTCTAAGTGACGTGGATCAAGTCTTTTCTAATCTTAGTCGTCGATTAGAGAATAGATCACAGTCGTTGAATGTTCAACGAGAAAAGTATTAAAGGAAGGCTTGGGGTCAGTTGGAGGACACACACATAGTAGCAACGCTTGAGCTAAGTCGAAATTTTGGGGCACGGTTTCCTGAGAATTTTGAGTGAGCTTGCAGTGAAGTGAGGGGCGGATTAGCAGTGGGATTTCAGATCTGAGGTCGAGGATACATTGGCAGAGAGGCAGATCTGTAACAAAGCAGCACAGAAACCCAACAAGGGTGACACAGGCCAAGCCAAAGCAACGCAGAGGTAGCATAGGCTCAGCCAGGGTGACGCAGGCCAAGCCAGAGCTGCACAGAGGCTGTGTAGGCTCAGCATGGGTGACGCAGGGCCATCTTGTGCTGCGTAGAGGCTCACGTAGGGTCGTAAGGCCGACGCAGTGCCGAGAGAGGCAGCGCTGAGGTTCCAGTGGGCTAGAAAGGGCTCGTTTTCAGCAAATCCAGAAGGTGTGAAGCAGCCACACTAAAGGGTGACACAGTGACTGCGTAGGCACCCGTGGTGTTCTTCATCCTTGGCTGAATCAGCCATATTTTCTGTCTCCGAGAGATAGAGGTACATATGTTGTGATTTTCTCTATTTGGACAAACCATGTCTGGTGCCCTTGAATGTATTCAGAATTCTACATAATAATAAAACCCTCTAAGAGTTGTTGCACCGGTTTTCCAGCATTGGGTTTTTCCGAGGTCATTTGTTCGAAAAATATTGTGTCCTTTGTCATGTGGGCTTTTATTCTTCAGTTTGTGATTTGTATGTATGTGTAGGCTGCAATAGTGTTTACTTTGATGTTTTCCTGAACATTTCAGAAGAATAACTTGTTAATCAAAACAAACAAGTAGGAGAAGTAAATTAGAATACTACAGTAGGGTTTCTGTAATTTGGATTCAGAAATTTTCACACATGTCACCCCCTTTAGAGGTTGAAACCACCTACTAGGGTCTTTGGCTAACCCCCTATTAAGCTTGGAGACACTTATACATACGAAAGCCCACTATGGAAGGGCATGCCACCATGAAGTGCCCACTGGTTTCATGACTTGTAAGCTCTTTTACTTGATTATCTTAATGATTTGTTGTATTGGACATCAAGGGGATGCATTGGATCTTATGCAGGATTGCAGGTGGATTGGCATTTGGAGCTTGGTATCCCTATACAAATGGCATAAATACATCATCTACACCATTCCTTTCCATGCATGCAAAGCGTAGGGGGAGAAATTCCATAGAAGAAAAGCATGATATTGTGTCTTCACTACACATTCATTGTTAAAGATGCCTTCTACTTGATCACAAGGCATCAATATTTTTGTCTTAGGTTCCATAAGCAAAAAGGAGAGCATGAGGATTTCATGCAGGTAGGGAGAGTTGGTTGATCACATGAAGAAACGAAAACTAAGACATTTTTCTTGTACCACATTTCCAGAAGAAGGAAAGCATGATGACAGGTGGAGCAACATGACAAGAAGAAGCCTGATATGGAGAGCACTAGATGGAAAAAGGCATTATTGATCAAAGGGGGAGATTATTGGTCAAAGTTGTCATTGATGTCAATATGAGCATTGTTGAAGATTGGATTGTTGATTTTTGGTAGTGTCAGAAGTGCTCTAAGTCTCAAATTTTCTAGAGAGGCTTAGGCACTATTATTCCAAAGAACCCAGAAACCGTTTGTGAAAATTCCACTCGGATTATGTTTTATTGTAAAAATTAATTATTGTAATGGGGACCCTAAGTCTAAATTAGGGAAACTAAATAATTAAATGGTATTAATAAAACAATGAGAATGATCTAGAAAAAACAAATATCAAGTCATGTTATAATATTAATCGTTGATTACAGATCTAATCTCGATCGTTGATATCTCAACAAGAAGACTATAAAGGAAGAATTGAGGGTCATTTGGAAAGTGACACTGAGTGAATCAAGTGATCGAATTTTTCTAACGGAGCAAGTGCTCAGACGAAGATCAGATCTAAGTGATTCCAGTTGCAGTGAGGGGCAAAGCCAGTTAATGGTCTAAGGATCTTCTCCAGGACCAAGAATACATAGCAGAGAGGAAACAGTACCAGCAGAGGAAGCAGCGTAGCCTCCAGAAGGTGTGATGCAAGCCCCAAAAGGGGTGACACAGGCCCATGAAAAGGTTGCACAGTGTTTTCATGAGATAGACCGAGATTTGTCAGGAGATCGGGGTTTTGAGCTGAGAGGGTTGGAGCTCGACTTTCTGAGGAGCAGATCGATCCTAGAGAGGAGGTGACGCAGTCCACAGAAGTCCCCAAGCAGGCCTACACAGCTACTGCGTAGACGCAGCGCAAAGGGTGTTGGGGTTTCGTCAATTCAGCTACCAAATCAGCCGGGACTTGCGGTGTCAGGTAAAACTCACTATATTTTTGTTGTCGTGATTTCTCTGTACTGGATAGCCAGTAAGGCATCCAAAGACTGTATTAAAAAACTGCTACTTAATGATAACAACCACTCAGATCTGCTACACTGGTTTTCCCACATTGGGTTTTTCCGCGGAATTTCATCGAAAAATAATGGTGTCCTATGTGCGATTTATTCTTTACTCAGTTTCCTTGTTTCAGAATCATAAATTATTAAGTGTAAGTTGTTGGAAAGTGTAACAAGGTTCGGTCTTCATATTGACTATGTAATTATGTATTTAAGTAATGAAGAAGACAAAGATAATAAAATGTATTTTTATGCTTGCTTCATGGGTTTCATGAGCAAGGTTTTTATTATAGGTCAAAAGAATTCTTCTTGATGTGTTTTAGGTATTTTTCATATTGTTATAAATGTATTAATTAAGAGTCATGTATATGAAGAGTCAAGTCAATGAAGTATGCCTCAAAGACCTTGTCAAAGTAGCTCAACAATATGGCTCAATAATGATGAAATACTTAATGTAAATACTCTACAAGACAACCTACAATACGCTCTACAAGTCGTCTCATATACCTCTCCTAGTCAGCCTATAAACAGTGCACATGAACCATCACACCCTTTCATTGGTCAGGCCATCTTATTTATAAGCTCAAACAACTATATATACACCAGTGTACTGCATAGAAAACATCAGAACATAATTCGGATTGGTCTATAATTTTCGGACTAAATTGCAAGAAATTCAGAGGAGGATATGTGGAATAAATGCATAGGTTTAGGACTGTAATTAAGTGCAAAGATATGATTATGGTGTGATGGAGATCAGCGAAGAAAGAAGTTCAGATATCCCTATCCATAAAGGTGCAAGTTGGTGCAGAAAAGAAGGTTCAGCCTAAGGATTCAAGGAAGAGGCAGTGAAAAGGTCTTGGAGGCATACATAGGTCAAGGGTCTGAGTCATGGTCATGGTACTTGTCAACTGAAAGTATATAAGAAGAATCTCTTGCAGGTTTTACTCCCTAAGAGGGAGAGGTTTTGGCCCTGGCTTGAATAGCCTAAATTTGTGTCTCTTGTGTTTTTGATAATTGATTTGATGAAATACCTAATAAGCTAACGAAAGAGAAGACATAAGTAAGAAGAGTAAGCTCACAAGTAATTATTAAATTAGAGAATTGAATTAAACACTACCCTACATAGTTCTCAACATAGGTTGCTTCAGTAATTTAATTCAATTTTTTCAGGAAGAAATCTGGAATAATTATGTAATGTAATTTACAAATAGGACAAGTAAATTCATCTGGTTGCAGTAGGATTTTGGAGATCATTTAGATCTAGGAATTTTCACATGGTATCAGAGTGTCTGATGTGAAACGGGAAGAGCGGATCTAGCACTGAAGTGAAGGCATAATTGTCGCAGCAGGAGCAGATCAAATCCCCAAAGGGATTGCAGTTCTAGCCAGGAGGGCTAATTTTTCGAGGTTGTCTCTCTCTGAGTGAGTTGAGAGAGATGAAAGACTTCTGAATCAAGATCTTTTTGAGGCAGAGGAAGCAACGCAGAGCCTTCATGCAGAGCCAGAGGGACGCATTTTCTGCAGGAAGTCGCTAGGAAGGGAAGCATCAGAAGAAGAAGAAGAGCACATAGCGACAAATTATTCCTTAGTGAGTTCCTTACCAAGGAATTCAACATTTTTCTAAGATATGAGCAGCAGATCCAGGCAGCAGATGTATGAGCTCCACAAGGAATGCGTAAGCCAGCCTAGTGCTGCGCAATGGGGGAAGAAGAGGAGCAGTTCAACAATCTTCAGTTGAAATGGCATCTCACGGACTGAGAGATCAATACTGGTTGGAGGGATCCTCCAACTACGTAAGCTGGAAGGAAAGAATCAAATTCCTTCTAGATGAATATAATCTCAAAGTTTTCATGGACAATGTGGTTGTTGTACCTTCATATCTGGATCAGAACAAGAAGTACAAGTCCGATATGGCAAAGACAAAGAGACTAATCCTTGATGGTGTCAAGGATCACATAGTCTCTCATATATCTCGCAAGAACACCACCAGGGAGATCTGGGAGGCCTTGTCCTTTCCATACGAAGGAACTTCCGAGCAGCAGAAGTGTACTTGGAGCAAAAGCTTCAGATGATCCAGATGCAGAAGAGGGAGCACATTGTTCCATTACTTACGAGACTTCAAGAGATTCGAGACCAGTTTGTAGTCGTGGGATCCACCCCAACTGTGGCAACTATGGTGAGGTTGGCCCTTAATGTAGTCACGAAGGAGTGGCAAGTTGTTGTCTAAAGTATTTTGGGCAGGGCTACGCTTCCTAGTTGGGAGCAGATGTGGGCAACACTTCAGGAGGAGGAGCTGAGGAGAGATCTAGTCAAGCGCAAGCTTGACGGCAACAGCGGGGGCGGATCAAAGGATCAGGAGGAGGAGGAGAATGCAGCCCTCGCATCGAAGGGACAACAAGGGCAATGGAGATAGAAGAGAGATGCCTCGAAGGTGAAGTGTTTCAAATGTGGCAAGATGGGCCACTTTGCATCATAGTTTCCTTTGAAGAAAAAGGACAAGGATGAAAAACACGATCCTAAAGTTGCAACTGCAAAGATAAAGTAAGATGAGTTTGCCATGAGTGCCCAAGCTTCCCTAGGAGAGAAATGGGGCTACATAGAGCTGTAGTTCATCTTGAACTTCAGTTGGGAAGGATCCTTGAGGAGCCCACCTCTTGGATCACAACCTTGCTACGGGTTCCCTTGATCAATAGTAGCAGGATGGAGTTTTCAGTGCGAGTCGAGGAGTGATGGAGCAATAGTTGCAGTATGTAGCAGCGCCTACCTCTGAAACAACACAGAGCAAAGTAGCAGCAGCATAGTGCACAACAATGTCGTGCAATTCACAGCAGTGCAACACGGTGCACAACAGTAGCAGCGCAGTGAATCTGAGGGTTAGCGCAGTAGCTATCAGCAGTGAGAGTCTTCAGCACCGAGGTGCATGCACTGAACACTTCTTCAGTTTTTGGGTGATTTCAGTTGCTTCTCTCAGCAACTAAGTTGCAGTGCAGATGTAGTGTTAGCAGTGGTAGTGCTAGCAGCGTAGCAGATGCAGCACTTGAGAGGGATTTGTAGTACAGATGCATCAGCGGCAATGACAGTGTCATGGGCAACAGTACAGATGCAGCAACAACGCAGTGGCTGAGGACAGCTTGTCAGACTTTAACAGTGCAGAGGATGCTTCAGGGTCAGAGCAGTATGCAGCAGCCATATTGTTAGAGCACTTTCCTCACTAAGTGAGAGTGTTGATTTTTGGTAGCATCGAAAGTGCTCTAAGTCTCAAATTTTGTGGAGAGGCTTAGGCATTGGTATTCCAAGGAACCTAGAAACCGTTTGTGAAAATTCCACTCGAATTATGCTTTATTGTAAAAATTATTTATTTTAATGGGGACCCTAAGTCTAACTTAGGGAAATTAAATAATTAAAGGGTATTAATAAAACAGACTAAGAATGATCTACAAAAAGCGAAGATCAAGTCATGTTATAATATTAGCTGTTGATTACGGATCTAATCTCGGTCGTTGATATATCAACGAGAAGACTATAAAGGAAGACTTGAGGGTCATTTGGAAAGTGACACTGAGTCAATCAAGTGATCGAATTCTTCTGACGGAGCAAGTGCTCGGACGAAGATTAGATCTAAGTGATTCCAGTTGCAGTGAGGGGTAGAGACAGTTATTGGTCGGACGATCTTCTCTGGGACCAAGAACACATAACAGAGAGGCAGCAGAACCAACAGAGGAAGCAACGCAACCTCCATAAGGTGGGACACAAGCCCCAAAAGGAGTGACACAGGCCCACATAGAGGTTGCGCAGTGTTTTCGTGAGACAATCCAAGCTTTGTCAGGAGATCGGAGTTCTAAGCCAAGAGGGTTGGAACTCAAATTTTTGAGGAGCAGATCGATCCCATAGAGGAGGTGGTGCAGTCCATAGAAGTCCTACGTGGCTACTGTGTAGAGGCAACGTAGAGGGTGTTGGGGTTTCGTCAGTTCAGCTACCAGATTAGTCGGGACTTGCAGTGTGAGGTAAAACTCACTATGTTTTTGTCTGTTGTGCTTTCTCTGTACTGGATAGGCAGTAAGGCATCCAAAGATTGTACTCAGAAACTGCTACCTAATAATAACAAACCCTCAGATCTTTTGCACCGGTTTTCCCGCATGGGGTTTTTCCGCGGAATTTCATCCAAAAATAATGGTGTCATATGTGTGACTTATTCTTTGCTCAATTTCCTTGTTTCAGAATCATAAAGTATTAAGTGAGGCTACTTCAATATTTTCATGAAGAAATTTGGGATAATTCTATAATGTAATTTACAAATAGGATAAGTAAATTCAACTGGTTGTAGTAGGATTTTGGAGATGATTTAGATCTAGGAATTTTCACAGGGAAAACCCTAACCCTAAATGAAAAATGCAATATGCATGAAACCCTAAGAGAAAGTCCTAGGTTGAGCATTGATTGAAAACCCTAGTGCATTTCCTAATGATCTAAGTGCATTTATCACAAACCCTAGTTGTTGGAATGTGATGATTCCCTAGACTAATGCAAGAAGTCCTCACTATGTGATGCCCCAAAAGAGCTTGGCAATAATGCCCTAATTCTAGTCTAACAAGACCTAAAGGCCTAAATCTAAGGATTGTCATAAAAACCCTAAGACCATCACAAAAGAAAAAAAAATTGACATTTGAAGACATCATCTTGATTTGGCTCTTACACCATCTTGTAAAAGAAGTCGATATTTTCAACAAGTGCACATATGCCCTCTAACTACCTGTGGGTTTTAGTCTAACAGCAATCGTGATTCCCAACAAAGAAAAGAGGAATCTAGATTATAGATGGTCGATGCATTTAGATGGTTGAAGCTGGAATAATTAATCACTACTATACAATGGATGACATATCTATCTTGATTTATTTGAAAATATGCATGTTTTCATGTCTTCTACAACTAATTTGGTATTTTGGATGTTTTTTTAATATAAATGCAATATATATGTGTGTGTGTGTGTGTGTGTGTGTGTGTTGAGTTTTATTGAGTGTTGGGGTAGCATAGGTTGTGCTCTAGCTCCCAAAATTTGTGGAGGGACTAGAGTACATGAGATCTCCAAGACACAGAAAGGGATTTGGGAAATTCCATCCAGTTTGGGAGATAATTAATTAATTAATATTTTTAATTAAGGACCCTAAGTCTAACTTAGGAAAATTAAAATGCTAAAGGTAATTAATTAAAACATGTGATGGAAATGACTCAAGTCACACAGATCAAGCTTTCTTTTAATCTGAGCCATCGATTCAAGATTAGATCATGGTCGTTGGTTTCCCAATGAGAAAGCATAAAGGAAAGGCTTGGGGGCAGTTGGAGAACACACACACGGAAGCAGAGAAATGAGACTAAGCTGAAATTCTAGGGCAAGGTTTACTAAGAATTTTCAGAAGTATTTTAGCTGCGGAGAGGGGTAGTATTGGCTAAGGGGATGGTCTGATCCTTGTGCCAAGAATCAGCAAGAGACAAAGAGCAGCAACCAGAGACAGTGCAGAGAAGTAGAGGCAGCAACAGCATTTACACAACAATTGCGCAGTGTAGAGAGCAGCTTCAGCTACGCAGGCCCAGAAAGAGCAACGCTGGGTAGTAGGGGGCCATCCAGGGTTACGGAAAGACCCTTCCAGGGCAGCGTAAGGTCTACATCACCCATTCTGGGGTTACAAATCCCTCTCCATGCCAGCGAAGAGGCACGTAGAAGCTGACAGGGCTAACGCCAGGGCTTCAGGGGCAGCGCTGGGGTTTCTAGGGCTAGAAATTGGCTGAGTCTTGTAAATCCCGTTTGAGGGTGTGGATCAGTTAAGTTTTGGTCATAGAACAATAGGTTAGCTACAAATCTATTATTTTCTCTGTCGAGTTAACCAGTTAGGTGCCCAGATTTGTTGTATTCAGAAACTACTTAATAATATTAACCCTCCAACACCCAAAAGACCGATTTCCCGTATTGGGTTTTTACGGGGACAGTTGTCCAGAAAATCTCGTGTGTCACTTTGTCTATGTGCATGTATTTCTGTTTTAGATCTGAATTAGTGAAATTCTGTTATGTGTTTACTTCGATGTTAATCTGAATATTTTAGCATTAATAACTTGTTTAAGTAGGAGAAGTATAACTAGATCTAACAATAGAATTTCTGCATAAAGTAACATTCAGAAATTTTCACATGGTATCAAAGTGATTGCAAATCTAGTAGGATCACCAGCAGAAGACTGAAAAAATTTTGCTGCAGAAAGCAACAGAGAGCAGCAGCAGCCACAAAAATCAAGATCTGAAGGGACAGAGCAGCAACAGAGGGATCAGAGCCACGCAGAGGCCATAGTGACGTAGCCCTACGCAGTATCCACGCAGACCCACATACTTATAGCGTAGAGGCAGTGCAGAGAGAGCGTTGGGATTTTCTACTCATGCAAAGGCCAACTAGGGTGACGCAAATTTGAAGCTGTGTTGATTCAGAAGTGCCGGAAAAGTGCTGCAAAACTTCAGAAGTTGCTGGTGGGGTTCAATTTCTGAAGATTCAAAATTTAGCCTAAGCACTAGGTGACAAAGAGCGTGAGGAGATCCGCTTCTTAGAGGGTTTCTAGCCAAAGAAATCTGCAGATCGATCAGAGGATCGAAGAGAGTTGTTTCATTGTTGATTTGGTGGATTTCCAAGAGAGGAAATATGTTGTCAGAGAGAGCAGAGGGTGCATTTTTCACCAAGGACCCTAGATCTGAGTGTTACACAGCATTTTGTCACTGTCCCTGCAATCCCTCATCCCGTACATTGGAGGACTATTCCCGTGACCCGTGAACAATAAAATGTCCTGAAAACACCTTCATGGCATCCTCTTGCATAAGGACAAACATTCTCCTGAAGAACATTTCCTCTAAAAAACCCTAAAAACAAATGTTTTAGCCTTGGCACGACTA
Source organism: Pinus albicaulis (assembly GCA_034641835.2). Lineage (NCBI taxonomy): Eukaryota > Viridiplantae > Streptophyta > Pinopsida > Pinales > Pinaceae > Pinus > Pinus albicaulis. The sequence continues at coordinate 455,097,034 of CM076575.1, read as the reverse complement.
GCCAGTTCATCCCTCGCGCCAATGGGGGAAATCCACACTAGAGGGCACGCCAGCTCGCGCTCTGTCCCTGTGTTTCACTCGCGCCAAGCTTATTAAGGGATGTTTTTTAAAAATAAATGGCGAAATTTTGATTCTAACAAACTCCAGAATGAATCATCAAAGGAAGTTGAGTGGTTTGGCTTCGGAACTCCATGTATAGGAAGTGGTTTTCCACCTCTCATGGAACCTTCCTAAGAGATAGGACCTATCCCATGATTATAGGGATCCCAACTTCCCTTCCTCCATCTATAAAAGCTTTCCCTCTCCATTTGCTAGCTAGCTGAACTTGTAGGAAGGAAACTATAGCCGAGCAACTATTGAGAGCAGAGCCGAAGAGAACCTCGTAAGAGAGAGAGCTTCGTCTAGATTCCCGACAGGCTTTGTTGAGACATGCCCCGCTGCAAGCCCCGCCAAAGGAAGATCATAGCGTCAGAGCATTTGGTTGTAATCTCTCTTTTGTCATTTATAATATAAGCAACTCTGATTTTGGTTCCATTCTTGTGTTTACTCTTTTATGTGATGCAACGAGTTATATCTTCTCTGACTAATATATAGTTACATGCTTTAAGTATTACGTTGTATGTCATCGTTTCTCTGCGTGTGTACAGGTGTCCGGATGAGACGAACGGAAGGATTGTGATCTGTCAAGCTAGGGACGAGGAGCACCGCTTCTTCATCGACAACAACAATGTGGGATTTGAGGTAGGCTACTTATCGCGGTCTTTGTCTTTCTTGTAACTAACTAGGAACTAACATCAATGCGTGATTCGATTGTTGCTAGACCCAATCTAGGGCTACTGGGATCGCCTCTGTCCGCAGAGGGGATTTACCTCCTCAAAAATTTGGCGACTCCGCTGGGGAGTCAGTGGGAGTTAGTCCTTCCTCCTTTGGGTTGTTTTTTGGCTTTTGATTGATTTATTTGCTCTTCTGGTTCACCTTCCTTGGTGTTAAACCCCTGTTCAGCCCCCAGAAGACCAGATCGAGTCTCTGTTTGTCCCTTTTCATCATTTTTCTAGGGTAAACTTGATTGGCGCGGTTTTGCCCCTGACAGTCGTGCCAACTGGCGATTGTTGCTAGTTAGGCCCCCGCGCCAATGCCTTTTTAGCGCAAATTACAACCAAACAGGAGTGCCAACTCTGCTTGGTGTTAGGGTTTGCTTGCTTTTGGGCTCTCTGAGCTTGAGTTTTGGTCTAGGTGTCATTTTTCTGATTGATTGAGTGCCTTGAAGTCATTTTTTACTATGTTTGGCCCTTTTCCTCCGGTTGTTTTCCCTTTGCTATCAGTTTTTCATTCAAGCCCTAGGCCTTCTAGGTGCTTCAGTGTGCTGAGCCTCCCATGGGAGTTTTGGGTCCTTGCTTGCTCGGTCAATTTTGTTTTTGCTTCTCTGCATTCGTCTTGTTCAATCCCATTGAATCATTGCGTTAATTGAGTGATTGTCCTTTCTTTCGTTCGATTTCACTTTGTGTTACTCCAAGCCTAGATTACACGGTTTGTTTGAGTCTCTTTCGAGATTCTTCTTCGCTTTGAGGGATTTCGTCATAAGTTTGAGTCTTGATTGTATGCATTTGAATTGAGTGAACTTTTTTGCTTCAGCTCTCTCTTTGTCATTTCTCGAATTGGTGTTTTCATTAGTTTTTCGTTCATTTAGTGCATTTGCTCTAATATATTGAAAAATACAAAAACAAAATCTTTTGCATTTTGATTGGCATAATGAAAATTGAAAACTCTTTCGCATTGCTCGTGTTATATAATTCCAGAGAAAAGTTTTGTAGTTTCATTAGCTTGCATTGGAAACAGTAGTGGATGTTTCTGTGTGTGTTCGTTTTGATGTAATTTGAAAGCTCTCAACTCTCCCGTAGATAGCTCTTCATTGAAAAAAATGACATTTTGTGGCATGTAGTTTGCATTTAGAGGTTTTATGAGATCCGACATTCGATAGGGCCTTGAAATTGAAACGTAAATTGAAGATCAACTTTAAAATTTACTGAATTAACCTAAGGCAACATTGAAACATTAACGGAACATCTAGTAGTCTAAGGTAGAGACGTGTTCCGGGTCTTTAAGCCTAGTAGCTGTCGCTCGCCATCTAGCTACAGAAAATGCTAGTACGGACTTGTGCTCCCCGTACCGTCGCATATATAAAGGGAGACCCCATTAGGTTGCAATCCTTTATCTGTAGGAAGCTGAGTCTACCACCTTTTACCCGTGATACACCGGACACAGCATTCGGGGAGATTACCTGCACGTATGACAAGTCCTTGGTTGATTTCTTTTTCATTTCTACCAAGGTGTGTATGGAAGTTCACGGATATTTGGTACACCCATTTACCTAGATTACCAGAGCAGTCATTTTGATCTTTACTGACTCACTAAATTTGAAAAGAGCATCAAGCGCTTGTCCTTTCACGCTTGTTTCCAAACTGAAAGTGATAGAGTCATCTTTTACTTGTTTCTAGACTCTTAAAATATGAAACAATAAAGTTTCCAGTTTCAATGTGGTAAAATTAATCACCTACGATCACACACCTATTTAGAGATTGATTTTTCAGCCTGTTGTTGTTTTCCTTGGCTTTTGCCCGTGTGTCTTGGTTTTTGATCTCTTCCTCTTTTCGTTACAGTCACAATGGGGGAACCATCAGTTTCATCTACTGGAATTCCTTACACAGATGATTCATCAGAGGTCTCCCAGTCCTCTATTGAGTATCAACAACCCATTGTATCCGAGTTTCCCGACGGAGGACCGGTTATATCTGAACTTCCCTTTGGAGGACCAGTTGACTTTAATTGGCCCTTGTCCAACGCTTGGTTTGGATTTGGAGTAGGGAAACACTTCCCTCCTCTTACATCAGGATCACCCTTTTTGGCTACTATCATACCTCCTAGTCCCCGTCGTCTTTTAGAAGATCTTACGGCAGGGTCAGATATGGACTCGTCCAGTCCATCTCCTAGTGAGGGAATTCCTACTTCTGGTGAAGATTACCAAAATTTTCCCGAAGACATCCCCGAACCTTCTGTTATGTCTTCACCTGGTCCTTCGCTCCCAGCTGGACATAGGTCTCTAAGTCAGGTCATGGTCGTTATTGCCTCTATCGAAGTGTCGACTCCGTCCACGAGGCTGACCATTCCCACGTTGGGGATGTCGCCATCGACACCTCTCACGGTATTTCATTTTGTTACATTGGCACCTGTTAGACCTACTGTCTAAGTGGCTGCATCTACGCCTATTTTCACTACTCAGTCAGCTAGGACCTCGTCAGTTCCTGAAGACGTTTATATAACGTCTGCTATTCCGGAGAATATTTCTCTCGAGGAGTATCGACTGTCTTTACAGCTGTCCATCTCCGAGGTTGGTTAGTCCTCTCAAGATCTTAACCGTCCTTATTTTCCCATTATGGAGCGGATGGTGCCCCGATTTATGTATTTCCATATCAATATGATGAGCAAGGAAACCCTCTTCATTTTCCTGCTCCTGAGGCTTATCAGTATATTAACGGTTTTTTGTCTACCCAACCTGGGAAACCTTCTAATCAACAAGGGAAAAATTTTTAGGGACAACCTTTGTTTCAGCAAGGATATGCTTCTGGCCCACAAGGACAATCCTTCCAGGGAAAACCTTCGGCCCAGCCAGGTTATGTGTACGACCCGCAAGGACAACCCTTACAGGGACAACCTTCGGTCCAGCAGGGATTGTTTTACGGTCTGCAAGGGCAGTCTTACAATCCTCAAGGTCAACCTCTGCAGCCTCACCCTATGGTCCAACCAAGGCAACCTCAAGGACCGACAAGGCAACCGGGGTATCAACCTCGACCGTTGTATGGTCCTAGGGGACAAACCCATCCTTCTCAACCGTTGGTGGAACCTCAGCAACCTCATTTTCCAATTGGTCAAAATGTTGCACAGCCAGGGCCATCTTATGGTCCTGTCACAAGTCAACCTGGTTATCAGGCACAACCCGACCCTCTCCCGCCACCAGGCCAACCTGCTCAGCTGGGGAAACCTGGTGTCCTTCATCAACCGAGTCAATCTTTTCAACCAGGACAACCTATTCAGTCAGGACAACCTATTCAACCAAGGCAACCTGCACAGCCAGGTCAACTTGTTCAACCAAGACAACCTACACAACCTATTAACCCTGCTTAGTAGCCGATATATTCCATGCCACATCCAAATCCACCTGTGCACCCGACTTATCAGACTCATTAGGGTCCCACTTACCAGCAGCCCATTCGACCCCAGGGCGGCTATTACCTTCAAGATCAGTCTCGACCGGTTTACAACCTGCCCCAAGGTTCTGGTTATTACCTTCAATAGCCAGGCTATACTTATACTCCATAATCAAATCCATACAATGCTCAAACGGGGCCCACATATAATCAGAATTAGTACCCTGGTTATCAACCCCCATATCCTGGTTTTCAGCCGCCATATCAACCCAATTATACGGCTTATACCCCCTATGGTCATAATCCTCTGGGACAGAACCAATGGGGGCAGAATTATGCTCAACCAGGCTGGAGTACTGGTACAGGTCCTTATCGGGGACCTGGCATGCCTTTTAACCCTCAATTGCGTTTTCTCGCCACGTTGGAATTACCGGACGTGTCCAAATTGACCAATGATCCGATTCTTCATAATCCATATTGGCCTCCGGTTCCGACGAAGGTGCCTACTGATTGTCCTAAATTCGAAGGTAAATCTGGAGAAGACCCCCAAGCACATGTCATGACATACCATTTGTGGTGTTCTTCGAATTCTTGGATAGATGACTCAATTCGTCTACGTCTTTTCCAGCGCACTCTCATAGGTGTTGCTGCTAAGTGGTACATAGAACTACCCTGAGGTATTTTTCAAGATTTTAATACTCTAGTTATGGCATTCCTGACACATTTCCATTTACCGGTTCGCTATGAGGCCGAGACGCATCTCCTGACATCTCTGAAACAGGATAAAGCCACTCATATTTCAGATCATATTCATGAATGGAGACGTCGTCGTCATCTGATCAAGTTTGACATTCCTAATCAGTTTCTAACTCACTGGTTCACTACCTCCTTTGTCAACAAGATTTCACAAGACATTGCTATGGGGGCATGTGTAACCGAGGAACAAGCCATTGCTCGTCCTAGTACCTCGATTTAGTGTACTCTCATTCCGGCAAGTTATATGATATCTTGATTGATGCCCCGCGACCAGGGACCTCTAAAGCACCAGACACCCCATCGGTTGACGATGTTATTGGTTCTGTCTCTCAGACTTCTCGCAAGTCTTCTAATGGGAAGCAGAAATCAAATTCTTCCAACAATTCTGCTCCTCCTGTTACTCCGGATTCTGGTAAGACCGCGGAGGTCAATGCCGTTCAGGCCAATCCTGCGGACAAGACTTCCAAAGGGAAGAAGAAGGGCAAAGGAAAAGCCAAATCCGATGCCCCGAAACTAAAATCCTCCAAACCACGTGCTAATGATGGTTCGCAACGCAAACCGAAGTACCCTTGCCTGATCTGTGATGAAGACTACTACACCAAAGATTGTCCCAGACGATCCGAGGTTAGTCAAATTTTTAAGGGCTCTAAGGGAACTCTGGCAGTTCTTAAGGAACCATTTCCATCTCAGCAGACCTAGATGGTCGAACAGCCTTCGCCATCTGCACCGTTTGGGTCTCAGGTTTTCATGATGAATGGTGCTGCACCTTTTTCTATTTCCACTCGGTCGAAGGATTATGCCGGATCACACCAAGCAGCTTGGAAGGAAGTCGTTGATGGCCCTCCTCCCCCACCTTCCTCTGGTCCTCTTAAGATTGAGAAGCCCAGTGCTGAACCCGTTATACGACCACCTTCCAAAGGTGTTCTCCACAAGTCTTCCTATAATCCAAACGCTCGTGCTGCTCAGCATTACAGCATTTTTTAGGATTTCGCACAGGCGCCTTCCACAATGTCTGCATTGGAAGTACTTTAGAGTTGTCCATCTCAACGGAAAGCTCTATTATCTGCAATCAGAGGAATTGATCTTTCTGATTCTAGCCTTCTCACCTTCAATCTAGAGAATTTCATCCCTTGACTTCCGCACTAGATCGCGCTTGTTATACAAGTCGGTATCAACAGCCTCAATATTCACAGAGCCATTGTGGACGAAGGTGCCTCTACCTACGTTATGTCATCTGCTTGCTGGAAGGCCATCGGCTCTCCAGCCCTCACTTCATCTCCCAATGCCCTTGAGGCATTCAATGGAAGGGAATCAAAACCCTTGGGTGTTCTCGCAAGTCTACCGATCACACTGCAAGGTAAGACAGTCAATGTCGAAATGGAAGTTGTTGATGCCAAACTCAACTACAATCTTCTACTTGGTCGCAGTTGGACCCACGCCATGTTGTGTGTTCTGTCCACCCTCTTTCGACTTTTGAAATTTCCACATGAGAGCAAGATTGTTACTGTAGACCACTTGTCTTTCTTTACCTCATCCTCTGAGAACAACGTGCCATACGTGGATCAAATTCCTAATCCCCCCGACAGTATAGGACTAGGTCTTTTCAAGGACCCTATTCTCATGGGTATTTTTCAATGTTCCACCAAGTTTCCGGGACGGGGAAACGTGGGAGTGGTGATACGCACAAGGGGGACGTATATAAGCAACCCCAAAATACAGGGAAATTTCGGGGAAACGGGGGGACATCAGAGCCATAAAAATTATAAAATTATTAAAAATTTAATATATAAAAATAAAATAATAAAATCCCAACAATATGTTAATAACTAAATTAGTAGATAGTAAATCTTATTAGTTATGAAATGCACATCTAAATATGATCATCATTTCTTATTAGACTATTGTGAAGTAAAATTATCATTTGACATTTTTGCAATCATCAATGTAAATCTAAAAATAAATTACTAAATTGAATCTATCATTTGACATTATGCAATGTTCCATCTAAATTCATCATTTGGCAATGGGCATTAATATTATGCAAGGTACATATAAATTAGATTCATCATTTGACAATTAAAACTACGCAATGCACATCAAAAATTAAATTCATCATATGACAATGCCATTTGAAGTCTAAAACAACCATTGAAAACTGAACTAAAAATAAACATAAAAAGCAGTGAAATACAAAAAAATAAAAATTGTTAATTGTTATTAGCGAAAATATTTGGGGGACGTTTCCCTCTTGCATCCCCTCATCCTCCCCACAAGAGAGACACATTTCGTCACTAGAAAAACGCCCCCTATATTTTCCCCAAATTTTCCAAAAAAGGGGACGTGGGGAAAGTTTCCCCAGGAGTTTCCCCATCTTGGGAACGTGGGGGAGCGGGGAAGCGCGTCCCCCGCCCTGGGGGACACATCCCTATGGAACACTAGTATTTTTCCCATTCCACCACCAAACACCGTTCAAGTCAACATGTTGTCTAGGTCAGATGACCCGTGGATCATCCCTTCTCCTGAACAGGTTGCCTCTTTTGGAGAATCGATGCCTCTAACCCCAGTTGAAATCAATTATTGTGAGATCGTTGCCGCATCAGATCCTCCTCCTGTTGATAATGCTCCTTTGAGCATGGCTCTTGATGTTTATTCTCAATCCCCTTGGCTCGGCGATCCAGATTCGCCTGATCCTTTAAGAGAAATTTTTCCGTCTGACGAAGCTATCGTGGAGACTATGTCTCCAAAGATCTGTCGTGGAGCGATGGACATCATCGTTCTTTGTTTATGCCCGAACTGGGGGCAATGTCTAATTTTCTCGAGCGTTTTGCATCTCAGGTTCCCTCTCCGCCTCTCCAAACGCCAATATTGACTCATGAAGTATTTTCAGAAGGAAATCTGAGTAATATTACCCAAACGATGCCTATCGACATCTCCGTTAAACCAGGGGTCGTCAAGAACATCCATGTGGGAGTCACTTGTTCTCCCAATGAGATTCAAGTGTACAATAGCCTTTTCCGCGAATTCCGTTATGTTTTCGCATGGTCTTATGGATAGATGCCTGGGATCGATCCTAGTATCTTCGTGCATGAAATTCCCACCTATCCTGGTGCGAACCCTATGCGCCAGCGTCTACACCCAGTACATCCTCGGAAAGTCGCTGCTATAAAAGCTGAAGTTGAGAAAATTCTTAAAGCCGGGCTTCATATATCCGATCCCTTTGACAGAGTGGGTTTCCAATATTGTCCCTATGGATAAGAAGCAGGGCACAATTCGAGTCTGTGTTGACTATCGAAATATCAATCGGGCTTGCCCTAAGGACAATTATCCCACCCCCTTTATAGATCAGATTATTGATGATTGTGCAGGGAGTGAGTTCTATTTCCTTATGGACGGCTTTTCGGGTTATAATCAAATCAATATCCTTCCATCTGATCAACATAAGACCGCTTTCATCTGTCCATTGAGAACATTCGCCTAAAAGAAGCTCCCTTTCGGCTTAAAAAACGTTGGAGCTACCTTCCAGCGTGCCATGTCTTACGCCTTTCACGACATACGTAATGTTTTTCAGTCGTATTTGGATGACCTGCCAGCTCATTCAGCTCTGTGCGAAGACCATCCCAAACATCTCCACCAGATTTTTCTCTGTTGCAGACGTTACAACATCAGGCTTAATCCTCACAAGTGCATCTTCTGCTTTGACTCTGGTCAACTTTTAGGATTCATTGTCTCTAAGGACGGAATTCGCCTTGACCCTCTTAAGGTTGAGGCTATTGTTAATCTCCCCTCCCCATCCTCGCTACATCAACTTTAGAGTCTTTAGGGGAAAGCGAATTTCTTACGTCGCTTTATCCCGAAATATGTAGAGATAGCTAAAGGGTTTACGCGTCTTCTCAAACATGACGTCCCTTTCTGTTGGGACAAGATTTCTCAGCAATATTTCGATAACCTTAAGATGTTGCTTGTCAATGATCCATTAATACGTCCTCCAAACTATCATCGCGACTTTACCCTCTATTTGGCTGCCGCATTCAGCACAATTGCCATGGTTCTGGTACAGGATGACGATGATGATAACAAACATGCGGTTTATTATCTGTGTCGGAATCTCCTCGACACTAAAACACATTATGCCCACGTCAAGAAGTTGGCGCTAGCTGCGGTCCAGGCCGTTCAGCGGTTTCGCCATTACATCCTGTTGCGCACGGTAATCGTGATTTCCGACTGCAACCCCATTACTTACATTTTGTCTCGAAAATTGCTGGGGGGCAAGTACTCAAAATGGATTGTGATCCTTTAAGAGTTTGATTTGGAGTTCACTACTGCCAAATCGAAGAAGTCACTGATTTTGCTGATCTCATTTGCTCCCTCCCTACCAACTCTGTTCTGTCACAATTCGAGGATCATATCCCAGACGGAAATCTCTTTATAATCAGCACTCTCGATCCATGGTACGGCGATATCATCGTGTACCTCCAGACATCTACCTTCCGGTTCGAGTTAATGAAGGATGCTCGACGCCATGTTCGACACTAGTCGCAACCATATCGCATTGTCGGAATATTGGGTCGGAGTCGATTCTGTACTCTGCCGGTGTTTGACCTTAGAAGAGGCTGAGAAAGTTCTGAATGACTATCACAGTGGCGCCTGTGGCGGTCACATGTCCGGTTATGCTACCACACAGAAGATCCTTCGTGCGGGCTATTTCTGGCTGTCTATATTCAAAGACTGTATTGTTGCAGTGCAGAAGTGTCATGCATGCCAGATTTTCCAACGCAAGATGCGTGCGCCGCCCCTCCCATTACATCCTGTCATTACCGTGGGCCCCTTTTCCAAATGGGGCATTGATTTTATGACATGCAACCCTCACTCGGTTGGGGGGAATTCTTATATCATCGTTTCCGTAGATTATTTCACCAAGTGGGCTGAAGCGATGCCTACATTGGCCGCAAACGGTAAGACAACTGATCTGTTTATTTTCAACCATGTGATTACGCGTTTCGGCGTTCCTCAAGCCATCGTCACTGATCATGGCTCTCATTTTCGGGACTACATGATGGCAGAGCTGACATCGAGGTTGGGCTTGCGTCACGACAGCTCAACGCCATATTACCCCCAGGCAAATGGCTAGCTTGAAGGCATGAACAAAGTTCTTGTCACGATGCTTCAACGAACAATTGGTATACACAAATCGAATTGGCATCTCCAATTGTTTTCAGCTCTTTGGGCCTACCGAATGCCAATGAAGAGTGCGACCGGATTCACACCGTTTCAGTTGGTGTATGGTCTGGAAGCTACTCTTCCGGTTGAATGTGAGATCCCTTCATTAAATTTGGTTGTGGAATTACTGCCTAATACTTCCCCGGAGGAAGAACGTCTCCTATATCTTGAAATATTGGACGAAACTCGCTGCTTGGCTGCTTTAGACATCGAGGCACAGAAAAAGCGGGTTAAAGTTCATTTCGATCAAGCAGTTTCTCCGCGCTCTTTTATCGAAGGGTACCTCGTCCTCTCGTATGATCAAGCTCACGACAAGCTTGGGGCAGGAAAATTCCAACCTATGTGGGATGGGCCCTATATCGTTAAACGTGTATTGAAAAATGGGGCTTATGAGATGATCGATTATGAAGGTCTTCCTTTGGCACAGCCCAGAAATGGGTTGTACCTGAAGAAGTATTATGCTTGAATCATTCTTGCATAGTATATGTACATAGGTGATTTTTTCATTTTTGTGCATGTGTGGTGTGGTGTGCTTTGTAAGCGTTTTTATGCTCATTGGGTCTTCCTGATTGTGCAGATGTCTATTACTCCTTATGTCGGTTTCGTAGATGGTGCCTCCCACAGTACCAGGAACATGTATTTGGCAGCTTGGTTAATTTACAATCCTGCTGGTGAGTTATTTAATTTACAAGGTGTTTGTCTAGGGCCTGCTACAAATAATGTCGCGGAATATAGTACCGTTTTGGAATTATTAAACAAGGCTGTTAACCTCGGTATTCGCGGATTACTTGTATATCTGGACTCACAGCTTGTAGTGTTACATCTCAATGGTCATTATTCAGTTAGAAACCGATGCATTTTAAGACTGTATCTATGTATTCATTTACTGGAAAAAAAATTGATTACATCACAATTCAGCATATACCGAGACGAATGAATACACTAACAGATGTAGTAGCCAACATGGTATTAGATAGACATGTTGGAAAAACACTGAGAGGGGGGGGGGTGAATTAGTATTTTGAGCTGACTGAAAACTTTTTACTTTTTGTTGCTCTTAAATCCATACACTACTCAACTCACATATATAAGTGGATATCCTTTAGAAAGCTTACGTATGTCCAGAGATCTTATTATGTATTTAATTCTTTACTTAGATCAGTGCATCACTCATTCATCAGATGTTTATTAAGTAGTAAGCATGTGCAGTAATAACAGAATAAACCATCACACATAAACAACACGCATGAACACCAATATTTAAGGTGGAAACCCAAATTGGGAGAAAACCGTCGTTGTTGTCGATTCTGTTGTCAATATTTATTATAAAGAAAACTTCTTACAATTTGTACTGGCACAGACTCATACCAGCACGCAGGCACCCACCTGCAGAAGGCTACCACCTTCTCTCATTCTCTAGCTGCTACTGGAAGGGAGCTACAACCCCCTGATGTTAACACCAGCTTCTAGGAAGCTTTCTCTTTCCTCAGATCCACCAGATTTCTTCAATTTCTTCATCAGACTTGTGTCAGGTCTTCATTATTTCTTTGCTGATCTTCCTAGAGCTTTATCACTTCCTCGATCAACTCCATAGGTGCATCGTAGATTCAGCGTTATCAGACAACAGAGTTTGATCACACAGATATCTCACAAGGAGATTTATTCATTGACAATCCCTCCGCATGCACACATTGAACCATAAATCCCATCTCCTTATATAGTTTTGCCTTTAATAATACCATGAGTCAAAACTACCCAACCGCTGATGGTATTCTTGGACAGGATCAAAATAGATAATCCAACAGGGTCCACCCAAGCCCCAAACAACCTTTTCATGTTCTATTTTATTGATCTGGCAATTAATTAATCTAAAGCTTTTTTAATATCTCAATCTGAGATTGAGATATTAATCCAATTCCTCCTTAGGTTATGAAATCCCCACGGCATATATATACATATATATCGACCCCAGGTTTTATATATTAACCCACGTTTATTACATCACATGATTCATATTTCACCAACTTTACATATTCAACATCCTTTATTAACCCCACAAACCTTAGATTAAAAATCCCGATTAATATAAATTAGAACTGGGGCCCATTGCTAACAATCGTCTCCATCCGACGGCGGAGAGCACATTGCTTGACTTCAAATGATCCAACGAATATCGCTCGGCGAAAATGCACGGGTGATAACGCGCGATGTCGTCGTACCGTGGTTATCCATCATGCACCTTTCTCATACGGCCACCGTCTGATGACTCCCCTCCAGATCGACAGCACACAACAATATCGCTCGGCTTCTTTGGTCGAACATTGATGTACGATGGCACACCGTAAAAGCGGTTTTGTGAATTCGCTCAAGACCGCGTGTCGCCCACTCTATGGAATCTCTCCAATTTCATAAATACCGCTTGCCCGTCGAAAGCGGTACGATGAAAACCGGAATCCGCTTTCACTGTTTATTCCGCACGTGATTCCTTTCCTTCGCTTAAGGTTCCGTCCATCTTTAAAGCATAACTTTGTTTTAATTGTTCTTCCTCCGTGATTATGTTAATGTAACTCAGGTTATATATATAATGTGCCCTGTTCACACAGAACCCGTCCGTGGCTCACTATACCGTGGCCTTAGCAACTCGATATCTTATACAGATTCACGAATCTACTCCTTCCATATAAATTAGATGTTATGAGTAACAAATTCACGCTTTCACAATTCAAGTTGTCTATAAGGGCATAATCCCATCTATCAGTAACACAGGGTTTCACAATTGTCCACAGGGACTCAAATATTCTGCTGAATATATAATTCATGGAGAGTTTAGAAGCAATCCCTCATCACTGTATACAAATGTAATAAGAGTTCCACTTATTCTTCTCAATTTTCCAGGTTTTCTATTCCTCTGTCTCTGGACAACTCTGCTTCAATTCACTGCTTGTTTCTGCTCCTTGACTGATATTGCTCTCTGTAAATGAACTCTTCCTTTGTTCTTCTCTACTAACCTTTGTTCTCTGCTATGTTGCCTTCCTAATTGCTGTTTCAGATGCTCCTTCTTTGCCAATTCCTTTTCCATCAATGACAACATTTCCAACAATCTCCCCCTTTGGCATTGATGGCAATACTCTTCCTCTGTTTGTCTTATAGAAGCCCCATTATTTTCCTCCCCCTTTGACATCAATGGAAAAGGGTCGATCAAGATCCTTTGTACCAACAATACCATGCTCCCCCTGAGATCATGATGTATCTTCAAACATAATTAGAATGCCAACAATGCATTCTTTCCACATGACCAATGCTCCCCCTTAACCTGTGCATCCAGAGATACTCAATCATCTCCCCAGCTGTGCTGAAGAATGCTGATCCAGAAAAATTTGTCAGTAGATACCCATATTCCACGCGACTGTGCTTCAGGAAGTCCGCGTATCCAATTTAATCTTCTGGATTTAAGTAGACCTGATCTTCTGCATGGCAGAGACTATTCCTAGTTTCTGTCTGAGATATTCGAACGCTTCCCTGGGTAGAGGTTTGGTAAATATATCAGCAACTTGTTCTTTGGAGGGCACATATTCCAACTTCACCTTTTGTTCAAGCACTTGTTCACGTAAGAAGTGATACTTGATGGGAATGTGCTTGGTATTGGAATGCATAACAGGATTCTTTGAGATACTGATGGCACTTGTGTTATCACACATAATGGATATAGGAGGTGAACATTTGATTTGAAAGTCTTGTAAGGTTTTCATCATCCAGAGAAGTTGAGTGCAACATGATGCAGCAACCACATATTCTGCTTCTGCTATAGATAAGGAAATAGAGCTTTGCTTCTTGCTGAACCAAGATACTAACCGGGGCCCCATGTAGAATGCACCACCACTAGTGCTTTTCCGATCATCAACATTTCCAGCCCAATCTGCATCAGTGTAAGCATGAAGAGTGAGATCAGCATTCTTTGGATACCATAGTCCAAATTCTTGAGTTCCTTGTAGATATTTGAATATTCTTTTGACAGCCTGAAGGTGAGACTCTTTTGGATTAGCTTGGAATCGTCCAACAATCCCAATTGCATGCATAATGTCTGGTCTAGTCCCAGTGAGATAAAGTAGACTTCCTATCATAGATCTGTATTCTGGTTGATTCACTGTGGGAGAATCATCATGAGAACTGAGATTACATCCGGTTACCATTGGTTTACTTACAGGTTTGCACTCTTCCATACCATACTTCTTTAGAATTTGCTTAAGATATTTTGTTTGTGATAAGAATATGCCATCTGTTGCTTGTTGCACTTGCAAGCCAAGAAAGAATGTTAGTTCCCCAAGTAAAGACATTTCAAATTCTTGCTGCATAACAGAAGAAAATTTCTGACTCATAGATTCTTCATTACTTCCAAAGATGATATCATCAACATATACAATCACAATCAATAATTTATCATTTTCAATTTTTGTGTATAAGTTGCTATCAGCAGACCCCTTTGTAAATCCTTGTTGATGAAGATATTTGTCAAGACGATAATACCATGCCCTTGGAGCTTGTTTGAGACCATATAGAGCCTTTTTAAGTCTACAAACAAGATTTTCATCATTTCCCAAAATGAATCCTTCTGGTTGTTCTATATAAACTTCTTCTTCTAGATCTCCATTGAGAAAATCAGATTTAACATCCATTTGATAAACTTTGATTTGTTGGAAGCTTGAAAAAGCAAGAAACATTCTTATGGCTTCAAGTCTAGCTACAGGAGCAAAAGTTTCTTCAAAGTCTATACCTTCTTGTTGAGCATACCCCTTGCAAACAAGTCTAGCTTTATTTCTTATAGCATCCCCATTCTCATTTAACTTGTTTTTGAATATCCATTTAGTTCCAATGACATTTTTGTCATGGGGTCTTGGTACTAATTCCCAAGTGTGATTCTTTTCAATTTGATCAAGCTCTTCATTCATGGCTTGAATCCAACATTCATCTTTGCTAGCTTGATTGACATTTTGTGGTTCAATAGTGGATAGAAATGCTAGATAGCTAGAAGATCCCACAAGAGTCCTTCTTGTTTGTACACCTGATCCCTTATCTCCCAAAATTTGAGATTCTGGATGATTCTTTTGAACATATCTGGATGGAGCTTTTTCAGATAAATCATCTTCAAGTTCTTCATTGGGTTCATTGTCTATATCATTGCTATTTGATGTAGAAGGACATATGTCACCATCTTCTTCAACTATTGTTTGTTTTTCTTCTTTTGGAGCTGCAGGAGACTCATCAATAACAACATCAATACATTCAACAATCTTTCGAAGTCTTTTATTGTAACATTTATATGCTCTACTCCTAGAGGAGTAACCAAGAAGTATTCCTTCATCTGCTCTGGGTTCAAACTTGCCAAGTTTTTCATCATTATTTTTGATAAATCATTTGCTTCTAAAAACTCTAAAATGCTTCACAGTGGGAGGATTACCATACCAGAGTTCATATGGAGTTTTATCACTATTTACACGAACATGTGCCTTGTTAAGAATATTTACCGATGTATGTGTTGCTTCTCCCCAAAATGTGTCAGGTGTTCCGAAATCATCAAGCATAGCTCTAGCCATTTGTTGAACTGTTCTATTCATTCTTTCTGCTACGCCATTTTGTTGTGGAGTGCCAGCTACAGAAAACTGTCTTTTTATGCCATGTTGTTCACAAAATTCAAGGAATTCATTTGATGTATATTCTCCTCCTCGATAAGATCTAAGACACTTGATTTTCAGATCTAATTCATTTTCAACTAGTGCTTTGAAGGTCTGAAATTTCTCAAATGCTTCATCTTTGTGTTTAAGCAACCCAATCCAACACATTCTAGAGAAATCATCAATAAATAAGATATAGTATTGTTCACCTCGTGGTGAATTTTTCCTCACAGGTCCACATATGTCAGTATGAATGAGTTCAAGAGGCTTACTTGATGATCCTTCCTTGGCATTAAATTGCACTCTAGTTTGCTTACCGAATTGGCAAGATTTGCATATGATACTTTCAGGTAGAGTAATATTGGGAAGATCACGAACAGCTTTAAGTCTGCTTGATTTGTTGATTTGAGAGAAGCTCAGATGCCCCAACCTTCTATGCCATAGCCAATTTTCTAGAAGATTTACTCAAGTAACATTGTTCTTTGCAGTTCTTCAATACATACGGGTTGCTTGGAGTTCTATTTCCTTTTATAATTGTTTTACATGTATCAAGATCACGTACCACACATTCTTTTGAACTAAAGACAACTTCAGTTCCTTGATCACACATTTGACTTACACTTAACAGGTTATGCTTTAATCCATCCACATACATGACATTATTATCTTTCACCTTTTCTTTTAGAAAAACAGACCCTTTTCCCTTAATGACAACAGGAGTATCATTTCCAAATGTAACATTCTTTTCCTTTTCTAGAGCACTATATGCAAGAAGTTTGTTTTTGTCACCTGTCATGTGTTTAGAGCATCCACTATCAATGTACCATTGATTTTCTTCACCTTCTGCAAATAAATCTATGCCACAATTTTCAACCTGTAGTTCCTTCTTTTTCCACACTTTGGAGCTTGAAGGAAAATGCTCTTTTGACTGGGCTTTGCTCCTGCATTCTGATTCTTCATGGCCAAAGTTATTGCAATAAGCACATTCAACTTCATTTTGAAGAGGAGAAAAGTTGTTATATGTATTCTTCTTTGTTCCAATATCAATCCTTCTCTTTCTTGCTTCTCTTGTCATGATGGTTTTATATGCAACACATTGAACAACTTTATGACCAAAATTGTGACATGAGAAACATTGTCCATTGAAGAAGAAATTTCTGCGATCATGAAATATTCTACTTGAATTTACCTGTTGATTGGTGTTTCTTTGAAAGATATTCCTGTTAGTGTTATTTGAATTGAGATGATCATGCTTTACCTGTAAAGATTCTTTATTCCCTTGCTGAGTGGCAGTATGTTGTATACCAGCTGTAGCTGCTTTTAGATAATTTGGTGCTGAAGCCTGAGAAGATTCTCCGATATATCCAAGACCTGTCTTTATAAGAGGAGACCGTTGTACCTTGATAATATCATCTAAGGTTTCAGATCCTTTAGCAAATCTAAGATTCAAAGTCTTCACTTTCTCAATTTCTTTTCTTAGACTTACTATTTCACATTCTAATTTCTCATTGTGTTTCTCCTTTTCTTCAAGCTGATTTTTCAGAGTTTCTATGGATATTTTACTTTCTTCTAAGCATATCTTGAGTTGATTGAATTCATCAAGAAAATCATTATCCTCTAAAGCATCCATAAAAGTATCTTTTTCTTCTTTAGATTCTTTTTCAAATGCCATGAGAAGTCTAAGATCTTGTTCACATTCTTCCTCACTGTCAGATAACCCATCACTGTCTTCATGAGTATAGTAACTTTTTCTAGTGATAAACCGATTCTTATTCCTTCTTGCTACTTCCTTCCCTTTTTCATGTGTTTCTTTATGAGGACACTTAGCGGCATAATGACCAACTCTTCCACAAGCAAAACATTTGAAAGGAAGCTTACCTCTGAACCGTCCTGTGCCAAGTTGGAGTTTCTTTACAAAATTTACTTCATCTTCTTCTGAGATATACCCTGATCCTTCTGTCTCTTGTACTTCTCTCCCTTTTTTAGAAGCTCTAAAGATGGCTTCTTTGACTTCAGATGATCCTCCTCTTCTCATTTCACATGCAGTTAGTATGCCATGAAGTTGCACCACAATAAGATTTTGAAGATCCTGCTTTTCTTCAAGAGCAGAAACTTTTGACTCAAATTTTGTCGTTAGTGATCTTAAAAATTTCTCAACCAAAGTAGATTCGGTTATTGTTTCTCCCAGATTTCTCATACGATTTACAATATCATCAAGACGTAAAAATAAATTGGCAATGCTCTCCTTGTTATGCATTTTTAGATTCTCATATTGAATTCTGAGAGTTTGGAGTTTAGCACTTTTTACCTTTGCATCACCTTCATAAATTAGAATGATTTTGTCCCATATTGCCTTAGATATATTCAGCTGCATGACTTTGACAAATTTAGATTCAGTTAGACTTCCCAATAGAGCATTGACCGCTTTTGCATTTGTTTCGTAATTCTTTCTTTCCGTTGGATCTGTTGGTACTGCGACTGGATATTGATATCCTTGTTCAACTATAGCCCATACATCTGCTCCCAGAGACTGAAGATAGGATCTCATCCTTGTTTTCCAGAAGATTAAACTATTTCCATTGAAGAGAAGAGGCCTGATAGATGATGTTCCTTCTTGATTGTTCATCTTGTTTGATCTTCCTTCTAGTGGCTAAGCTTTCGAGAAGGACCTTCTGCGATACCAATTGTTGGAAAAATGCGAGAGGCGAATCGGTATTTGGTGACACTTGAAACTTTTTACTTTTTGTTCCTCTTAAACCCATACACTACTCAACTCACATATATAAGTGGATATCCTTTAGAAAGCTTACGTATGTCCAGAGATCTTATTATGTATTTAATTATTTACTTAGATCATTGCATCACTCATTCATCAGATGTTTAGTAAGCAGTAAGCATGTGCAGTAATAACAGAATAAACCATCACACATAAACAACACGCATGAACACCAGTATTTAAGGTGGAAACCCAAATTGGGAGAAAACCACCGTTGCTGTCGATTCTGTTGTCAATATTTATTATAAAGAAAACTTCTTACAATTTTTACTGGTGCACACTCATACCAGCACGCAGGCACCCACCTGCAGAAGGCTACCACCTTCTCTCGTTCTCCAGCTACTACTGGAAGGGAAATCCATCCCCCTGATGTTAACACCAGCTTCTAGGAAGCTTTCTCTTTCCTCAGATCCACCGGATTTCTTCAATTTCTTCATCAGACTTGCGTCAGGTATTCATTATTTATTTTCTGATCTTCCTAGAGCTTTATCACTTCCTCGATCAACTCCGTAGGTGCATTGTAGATTCAGCGTTATCAAACAACAGAGTTCGATCACACAGATATCTCATAAGGATATTTATTCATTGACAATCCCTCCGCATGCACACGTTGAACCATAAATCCCATCTCCTTATATATTTTTTCCTTTAATAATACCATGAGTCAAAACTACCCAACCGCGGATGGTATTCTTGGACGGGATCAAAATAGATAATCCAACGGGGTCCACCCAAGCCCCAAACAACCTTTTCATGTTCTATTTTATTGATCTGGAAATTAATTAATCTAAATCTTTTTTAATATCTTAATCTGAGATTGAGATATTAATCCAATTCCTCCTTAAGTTATGAACTCCCCATGGCATATATATACATATATATCAACCCCAGGTTTTATATATTAACCCACGTTTATTACATCACATGATTCATATTTTGCCAACTTTACATATTCAACATCCTTTCTTAACCCCGCAAACCTTAGATTAAAAATCCCAATTAATATAAATTAGAACTAGGGCCCATTGCTAACAATCGTCTCCATCCGACGGCGAAGAGCACGTCGCTCGACTTCAAATGATCCAACGAATATCGCTCGGTGAAAATGCACGGGTGATAACGCGCGATGTCGTCATACCGTGGTTATCCATTGTGCACCTTTCTCATACGGCCACCGTCCGATGACTCCCCTCCAGATCGACGACACACAACAATATCGCTCGGCTTCTTTGGTCGAACATTAACGTGCGATTGCGCGCCGTAAAAGCGGTTTTGTGAATTCGCTCAGGACCACGTGTCGCCCACTCTATGGAATCGCTCCGATTTCATAAATACCGCTTGCCCGTCGAAAGTGATGCTATGAAAACCAGAATCCGCTTTCACTGTTTATTCCGCACGTGATTCCTTTCCTTCGCTTAAGGTTCCGTCCATCTTTAAAGAATAACTTTGTTTTAATTGTTCTTCCTCCGTGATTATGTTAATGTAACTCAGGTTATATATATAATGTGCCCTGTTCACACAGAACCCGTCCGTGGCTCACTGTATCGTGGCCTTAGCAACTCGATATCTTATACAGATTCACAAATCTACTCCTTCCATAGAGCTTAGATGTTATGAGTAACAAATTCACGCTTTCACAATTAAAGTTGTCTATACGGGCATAATCCCATCTGTCAGTAACACAGGGTTTCACAATTATCCACAGGGACTCAAATATTCTGCTGAATATACAATTCATGGAGAGTTTAGAAGAAATCCCTCATCACTATATACGAATGTAATAAGAGTTCCACTTATTCTTCTCAATTTTCCAGGTTTTCTATTCCTTTGTCTCTGGACAACTCCGTTTCAATTCACTGCTTGTTTCTGCTCCTTGACTGATACTGCTCTCTGTAAATGCACTCTTCCTTTGTTCTTCTCTGCTAACCTTTGTTCTCTGCTATGTTGCCTTCCTAATTGTTGTTTCAGATGCTCCTTCTTTGCCAATTCCTTTGCCATCAATGACAACATTTCCAACAAGACATTTACGCAATCTATAAAAAACATCATATGTAAGCAAGATCCATGTAGAAATAGATGTATATATATATATATATATATATGTCGAATGTTTGCAATGTGTGCATCATATAAAATCCAAAAAATATACATGTTTGTTTTAATTACATTCGGAGACGACATGTCTCTCAAAAATGTGCAAATAAAAGCCTAGGCGACTAATCGGCATGGTGCTCATGGTAGCACGTCACTGCCCGCACCAACTGCCTCAATAAGCGATGGAGGCGACTCTGCACCCCTACGGTGTGCCTCTAGTAAGCCATAAGGACATCATCTAAGCGAGCATAGTCTAAAACCCCACAAGCAATCCTCTCAAGGTTTTGTACCAGTGCGTCCCCCTCGCCCCCCTCACCTTGAGGGTCATAAGCGAGCAGAGTCCTCCTCTCTATCGGTGACATCCCAACAAGCCACTCTCGGCTAACATCTGCATACATATAGGATCAATTGTTAGAACATGCATGTATACCAAAAAATCATAAAACTCATAAAATAAAAAAGAGTCTTACCCAGCTCCTCATCCCAGTCCTCTCCTTTCGGGAGCGGAAGGTCTGGGTCTCCAGTGAAATCAGTGCCCGCATAGGGCCAGTCCTCTATGACGATCAGCTGTCGTCGAAGCCATCCAAAGAACTTGGGCTGCCATGACATCTTCTGGCCGCCCCGTGCCCTGGGCATCAATGCTGCCTATCGAGCCATTCGTGGCTCTCTCAATTGTGGATCTGGGACTATCGCCCCCTGGCCCTGGAAGATAGGCAGTCGTTCTAGGAAGAACGATACCAAGATTGACCCATACGCAAACTGATTTAGTTTGGTCTTTTTTCATTTGGTCAATTGTCGTTTGATGTTCATAGTTACGGTTGTGGCCCAATCAAATACTGTTGGGTTCATGCACTCTGACGCCAGGAGGAGCTGTGTTTTGGTAGCCTCGTGCAATTCCTGCGACCCCGTAGCCTGCGTAATGGTATGTAGCACCACTCTGAGTGCTAGATCGGGAACAATATGAATGTCGACTTTGCCACTACCTGATCCCGTTTGTGCCCCTAGGCACACCCTCTCCATGACCATCGACATTTTTTCACCAGAAGGCCTGGTGCCTGTCATAATAAGAACTGGACCTCAGCGAGACAGTCCAGTGATAAAGTACATGTCCGATAATTCAAGCTCAAGTACTTGCTCTCGGAGTTTAAACTTCCCGTCGTCCTCATCCCAGACACTGATCAAGTATTGCAATAGTTCAGGCTGAGCCCGGAGACATGGCGTTAAGAATTTTTTCAAACCACAGTTGCGGACAACGTTCATACACTGCTCATTCCCTATTTCCATTTCGTCTTCCTCGCCATGCTCTCTTTCCTTCCATTCAATCACCATTTTTCATTATACCTGCATCAAATTGGTCACAAACACACTGTAAGATCCCTTGGGCATTTAAAATAACAATCAATTGGATCAATTTTTGTTAAATTTGAGCGGAATATTGGGTTGCGCGGTTGGCGCAACTGTTTTGATGACAGTCGCGCCAATTGGCACGGCCCCTTTGCAAAAAGAGGTCGATTGGCGTGGGTCCGTACCTGATACCTGCGCCAACCGCAAAAGCCCTAGTTTTGCAAATCCTCCCCTCAGGGATGCCAAATGACAATGGAAAACTATGAAATACGGCTTAAAAAATGGCTAATGGAAGCGGCTCTTACCTGGAAAAGATGGGATCCAGAATAGTGCACTGGATTGTCCATAATCGTCACCGCAAGATCGCAAGGAAATAGTTCACTATCGCTCTGCACAGAGGTAAAAGGGTAAAAAGTAGATATGTTTTTACTATTGGTCATATTTATAACTTTTCAAAATCAAATTTAGGTTTTGAGACTTGTTTTTCCAATATTTCACTATGTTTTATCGAAGAATGGGTTTTACGCTTGCTTTTTGTGCAGTGACAGGTTTTCACGCGATTAGGACGACAACACGAGTTGTATTTTACACTTTTTTGGACTCGGTAAAAACACGAAAAGTCACTACTGGAGTCACCTTTCAGCTCTTTTCTGACTCTCTAAAAATGAAAATATCGCCGAGTCAGTTGTCGTTTTGAGCTCGTTAAATTGGTTGCGAACCAACATCTACCAAGTATACGTTTACCCCTTTTTCGGGCTAGGATAGATTACTTACGAAAAAGGAATACCCTAGCCTGTCACGACTAGGAGGTTGTCTCAGACATAGTTTTCTTCCTTTTTGGATCTGAGGGACTATCTACGAAAAGGGACTGCTGGAGTTTTATTTTCCATTGTCTTTTCAAACTCTCTAAACATGAAAAGACGCCGAGTTATTCCTTTTTCAAACTCGTTAAAAACTGATGACATCGGACTACGTCGTAATGACGCTACTCGAGTTCCTCCTTCCTAGGGCTTGTTAAATGTACTAGGTTGGATTTGTCCGAAGGGAAAACTTATATCGCAAGCATATGCTATCCCCTTCAAGCTTGTTTCCAAAAATAATTGGGGTACTCACCAGAAATGGTGGGGGAAAATGGAACCAGTATCATTGTCGTGTCGGTAATATGTCGCTCTTGAACATGGCACTTGTCTGCATTCGTGTCGAGTTGGGGACATCTCATCTTGTTATCTACTTGCCTCCGTGGGTTTGGGTAATCTCTTTTGACCGCTCATCTGCTCTTTTCCATGTCACCATGACCTCAGATCCTTTGATGTCAAATACTGCCAAATCCAGTGTCGTGTCGCCGATATGTTCAATAGAAGTTGGCCTCTGCAGTTTTCAACCTCCCTTTGATTCTCTATTTGATCTTGATTCACAAACATCATGTTCCTCTGTCTTGTGTCGATGATGTGGGAAATACTATGGCCCACCTTCGATCAAGGTCACTTCCTGTCGACTTCAACTCATTATCCAGAAAGTTGATCTAAAGACTCCCTTCAGGTACCTTGGAGCCTGCATGCCTCAATGGCAAGTTCTTCGCATTTCGACGCAAGGTTTTCATTATTGGCCTTCGATCGAATGATTCTTTGGGTGTTCGACGCCAGCTCACTGTTCACATTCCGTGGTTTGTACCTTTTGTAACTTGAGAGCCATCATCATTATTGGTGGTTCCTCTCGCATATGTTAACAACTTTCATTATTGGCTGGTAATCAGACGATGTTCTTGCATGTTCGACTTCAACTCACTTATTCGCATGCTCGGACTTGTACTCTGTTCGAGTCAAGATGGAGCGCAAGACCCTGGATCTTGTCTGATAAGATCCAGGTTGTGGATTCTTTGTGGATTATCATGATTTATTACATGACTCCTTTGAGTGGATGGCTGTGACCATACCTGAGTCTACTTGTTGATCCTTCTTTGCTAGATGGCTGCGTCCATACCTTGGATCCCGGTTATTGTCCACTCTGTTATGGATGGTTGCTCCCATACCACATATCATGTATCAGAGATATCAGTTGTATTTGTATTTGTAGGTCTTTCGACGGCAATGTTTTCAGTTGGGCGCGTTCTCATAAAGCATTTCACCCCTCCCTCTCTCTTGGACCTCTTGCTTTAGGGGGCATCTGTTACACAACATTTTGTCACCATCCCTGCAATCCCTCATCCCGTACATTGGAGGACTATTCCCGTGACCTGTGAACAGTAAAATGTCCTGAAAATGCCTTCATGGCATCCTCCTGAATAAGGAAAAACATTCTCCTGAAGAACATTTCCTCTAAAAAACCCTAAAAACAGATGTTTTAGCCTTGGCACGACTAGCCAGCTCATCCCTCGTGCCAATGGGGGAAATCCACACTAGAGGGCACGCTAACTGGCGCTCTGTCCCCGTGTTTCACTCGCGCCAAGATTATTAAGGGATGTTTTTAAAAATAAATGGCGGAAGTTTGATTCTAACAAACTCCAGAATGAATCATCAAAAGAAGTTGAGTGGTTTGGCTCCGGATCTCCATGTATAGGAAGTGGTTTTCCACCTCTCATGGAACCTTCCTAAGAGATAGGACCTATCCCATGATTATAGGGATCCCAACTACCCTTCCTCCATCTATAAAGGCTTGCCCTCTCCATTTGCTAGCTAGCTGAACTTGTAGGAAGGAAACTATAGCCGGGCAACTATTGAGAGCAGAGCCGAAGAGAACCCCGTAAGAGAGAGAGCTTCGTCCAGATTCCCGATAGGCTTTGTTGATACATTCGCCGCTACAAGCCCCGCCGAAGGAAGATCATAGCGTCAGAGCATTTGGTTGTAAGCTCCCTTTTGTCATTTATAATATAAGCGACTCTGATTTTGGTTCCATTCTTGTGTTTACTCTTTTATGTGATGCAACGAGTTATATCTTCTCTGACTAATATATATTTACATGCTTTAAGTATTATGTTGTATGTCTTCGTTTCTCTGTGTGTGTACAGGTGTCCGGATGTGACGAATGGAAGGATTGTGATATGTCAAGCTAGGGATGAGGAGCACCGCTTCTTCATCGACAACAACAATGTGGGATTCGACGTAGACTACTTATCGTCATCTTTGTCTTTCTTGTAACTAGGAACTAATGTCATTGCGTGATTCGATTGTTGCTAGAGCCAATCTAGGGCTAGTACGATCACCTCTATCCACAGAGAAAATCTGGTGTGTCACTTTGTCTATGTGCATGTATTTCTGTTTTAGATCTGAATCAGTGAAAGTCTGTTATGTGTTTACTTCGATGTTAATCTGAATATTTTAGCATTAATAACTTGTTTAAGTAGGAGAAGTATAACCAGATCTAACAATAGAATTTCTGCATAAAGTAACATTCAGAAATTTTCACATGGTATCAGAGCGATTGCAAATCTAGCAGGATCACCAGCAAAAGACTGAATTTTTTTTGCTACAGAAAGCAGCAGCAGCCACAAAAAGCCAGATCTGAAGGGACAGAGCAAAAACAGAGGGAGCAGAGCCACGCAGAGGCCATAGTGACGTAGCCCTACACAGTATCTATGCAGGCCCACATACTTATAGCGTAGAGGCAGCGCAGAGACAGTGTTGGGATTGTTTGCTCACGCAGAGTCCAGCTAGGGTGACGCAAATTTGAAGCCGTGTTGATTTATAAGTGCCAGAAAAGTGCTGCAGAACTTCAAAAGTTGCTGGTGGGGTTAAATTTCTGAAGATTCAAAATTTAGCCGAAGCACTAGGTGACAAAGAGTGTGAGGAGATCTACTTCTTAGAGGGTTTCTAGCCAAATAAATCTGCAGATCGATCAGAGGATCGAAGAGGGTTGTTTCATTGTTGATTTGTCGGATTTCCAAGAGAGGAAATATGTTGTCAGAGAAAGCAAAGGGTGCCTTTTTCGCCAAAGACCCTAGATCTGAGCTTCAATACAGAAGGGGGGCGAGGAAGATCTGTTCCAACAGAGTAGATCTGAGCAGATGGCACCTCACAGACTACGTGATTAGGATAGGTTGGACGGTCTGTCCAACTTTGTAGTCTGGAAGGCCATAATACTAGTAGTCATGGAGGCATATGGTCTAAGGGACCATGCAGAAAAAGCCTTGGCCACGCCGACCTCTGTAGTTCTCCTGAAGAAGCACGAGGAAGCTGCAGCACATGCAAAACGTTTAATAATGGATAGGGTTAAGGATCATATAGTTCCACACATAGCCGAAAAGAAATGGCTCATGAGATGTGGAAAGCCTTAACAGCCCTGTATGAAGGGAAGTCCGTCCAGAGGAGAATGCTTCTGGAGAATCAGCTGCGATCATTCATGATGACCAAGGGAGAAGAAATAGAGCCCTTCCCTTTCAGATTACAGGCGATCAGAGATCAGATGTCTACCATGGGAGCAAAGGTGGATGATGATGTGATGGTAAGGACTGCACTCAATGCGGTCACAGAAGAGTGGGAAAACTTTGTCGAAAGTGTTTTGGGCAGAGCGGATCGACTAGGACAATATGTGGGCAATCCTTCATCAAGAAGAACTCCGCAAATTCACCAAGAGGCAGTACAACACGGGATCGAGTAAGGTGAAGAAGGAATCAGAAGAAGATGCAGCCTTGGTATCAAAGAGGCAGCAAGGGATGAAGAAGTGTGATCTATCCAAGATCAAGTGCTTCCAGTGCGACAAACTAGGACATTTCGCCAGCAATTGTCCACACAAGAGGAAGGACAAGGAAGCTTCTACTTCCAAGACTGTTGTGGCGGACGATGGGTCAGAAGATGACGCAGCCATGAGCACTCATGTACCACGAAAGTGGGGCGACATGGATCTGTAGAGCAACTACAGAGTGGACGCAGGATACTTGAGTAGCCCAACTCTTGGATCACATACGAGCTACAGGAGCCTTAAGACAGTAGTGGGGCAAGTGGAGCAGCGGGTGTATAGAATCACAGATGGAGAAGAGACAGAGCTGGATGTTGAGCAGTGCAGATGCAGCAGCAGCAGCACAGAATGGTTGATGTGACTTCAGCAGTGCAAAGCAGGCTTGCTTACGTAATGCAGAGCTATAGTAGCACAGAGGCTTCAGGAGGACGGTGCAGCGCAGAGGCAGCGTAAAGGAGGTCTGCCAAGGCAGTGCAGAGCTGCAACAACGCAGCAGCCTCCAAATGTCGGCATAGAGCAGCAACCTATGGAGCTTCAGTGATGAAGATGCAACCCAACTGACTTGTCTGTCAAAGATTGGGCAGGAGGAATTCAATTGCTTCTCTCAACAACTGAGTTGCAGTGCAACAGTTGGCAGCACGATGCAGCACTTTGAGAGGGAGTTGCAATACAGATGTGGCAGTGGCAGTGGCAGCGTCATCGGCAGCAATACAGAATGGCACCAGCAGCACAGTGATGAAGGGCAGCAGATCCAGCATCAGTGCGGAGACCCACACCAGAGATTAGTGCAGAGCTTCGGGGTGAAGCAAAGTTGTACTAGAGCACATTCCTCGCTAAGAGGGAGTGTTGAGTTTTCTTGAGTGTTGGAGTAGCATCGGATGTGCTCTAGCTCCCAACATTTGTGGAGGGACTATAGTACATGAGATCTCCAAGACCAAGAAAGGGATTTGGGAAATTCCATCCAGTTTGGGAGATAATTAATTAATTAATATTTTTAATTAAGGACCCTAAGTCGAACTTAGGAAAATTAAAATATTAAAGGTAATTAATTAAAACATGTGATGGAAATGACTCAAGTCACATTATCAAGTTTTCTTTTAATTTGAGCTATCGATTCAAGATTATATCATGGTCGTTGGTTTCCCAATGAGAAAGTATAGAGGAAAGGCTTGGGGTCAGTTGGAGAACACACACACGGAGGCAGAGCATTGAGACTAAGCGGAAATTCTAGGGTAGGGTTTGCTAAGAATTTTCAAAGTGTTTCAGCTGCAGAGAGGGGTAGTATTGGCTAAGGGGATCGTTTGATCCCAGTGCCAAGAATCAACAAGAGGCAAAGAGCAGCAACCAGAGACTGTGCAGAGAAGCAGAGGCAGCAGCAGTAGTTACGCAGCAGTTGCGCAGTGTAGAGAGAAAATTTAGCTACGCAGGCCCAGAAAGGACAGCGCTAGGCAGCAGGGGACCCTCCAGGGTTACGCAGAGACCCTTCCAGGACATCGTAGGGTCTGCGTCACCAATTTTGGGGTTACACAGCCCTCTCCAGGCCAACGCAAAGGATGACAAGGCAGACGGAAGGGCTTTAGGGGCAGTGTTGGGGTTTCTAGGGCCAGAAATTGGCTGAGTCTTGGAAATCCCGTTTGAGGGTGTGAATCAGTTAAGTTTTGGTCTCAAAACAACAGGTTAGCTACAAATCTATTATTTTCTCTGTTGGGTTAACTAGTAAGGTGCCCAGATTTGCTATATTCAGAGACTACTTAATAATATTAACCCTCCACCAGCCAGTAGACCGGCTTTCCCGCATTGGGTTTTATGGGGACAATTGTCCAAAAAATCTAGTGTGTCACTTTGTCTATGTGCATGTATTTCTGATTTAGATTTGAATCGGTGAAAGTATGTTATGTGTTTACTTCGATTTTAATCTGAATATTTCAACATTAATAACTTGTTTAAGTAGGAGAAGTATAACCAGATCTCATTTACTTTATCATCCATCTGTCTAGTCTTGTAATAAATGGTATTTCACTCTGTAACCCTGAATTAAGTATGCTCATGGATAGTGGCAGACTTATTATAATTGAATGATATTTGCATTGTTGAGTCTTATGTTAATTCTTCATTGTTGTGAGACATCTATGGGTACATGCATATGATTGCAATGGCTTATTTGGTTATAAACAAGAAAACTGCACCTACAACAGAGTGTCAACCAAGTTGTTAGACAAAAGCACCACTGAAAACTCAATACATCTCAAAAAATAAGGAGGGGACTTTGCAGTGCTAAGTCACAAAGGTCGTTGTATGCCTTGAACCTATAAATTGTGAGGGGTTGGTTGAGTCAAGTTTGTTTCTAAGTTTGGGAAAGAGGGCAGAATTATTTTATATACTGTTGGGATATATTTGCATTAGACATATTTGTTAGTCAAAAGTCTTGTATGAGTCAGAGACTTGAGCTACCATGATTATCCTTCATCATTACGGTTATGTTATAAGTTGGGGAAGTTGGACAGTCATAGTGATATAAAACCAACTTGACAACATTGCCAACTTAATTAAACTAAAACATGGATTAAACCTTCATAAACTCCCTCCATAAACTAGCAACAACAACCAAAAGATCTCTTTCCAAGGGTATACTTACTTTACTACAGCAAGAGAAGCCACAGAAAGAACATGAGTTGACACACAAGATATTTAAGCTTCAGACAGATTTGAAACACATGAAGGTCACGATGAAAGCTCTTTTCAAACTAGAAGAACTAGATGCACTCATTTTCGAAGTGCACCAGTTAGAGGGGAAGAAACTAGTTTGGGACCTAAAACCAACGATGCACACCCTAATCCAAACCAAGTTCTTGGAGTACCCTTGTGAAGGGGTCACACTTCTAGTAGCCTTTTGTCTCAGTAGTATCATGATGTTGACCGCACCTATAACTCCTTACAGTGATGACATAATGAAGAGAATCTTCGAACTGATAATAGATACCTTTCAGGATTTAGATAACAGTGAGGGTCCTACAGTTGGGAAGGTTCAAGTTTTAATCATGTTCGATATTGAGTGTGATGATTTGATCCTACAGATGTTCCAATGCTTTTTCAGCATTAAGAAACATCATCCTAACATAGTCATAGCACATATGCAATCCATTTTGTCCTCGTGTATGGTTGGCCACGATGCCATTTGCAGGAGGTTGCGAACTAGATTGTTGACCATTTGGAGCAGAGAACAACTGGTCTCACCTGTTGCTTATGAACTAGCCGAAAGGTTGGTTGAGAAGAACGTTGGGTTGTTCAGGACACAGTTGACCAGGGAGGAGCTACTTAGGTTTAGTGGATCATGCAGAGAGAATGAACTGAGGAGGAAAGGTCTTTGCTTCATCTGCAAGGAACCTTGGGGACCTAACCACTCATGCATAAGTGATACCAAGGAGACGACAAGGGGAAACTTCAATTAAGTGATACCTCAGGAGGCATGGTGGCCAATTTACCATTTTCCCACATTTAAAAGAATATTTTCAATTGAAATAAAAGAGGGAAATATGCTCAATGAATAAAATAATAATAAAATAGGAGGTTCTAGAGGGATCCATCAGATTTATAGAGGAGGAGGCCATTGGGGAATATCTTGGATTGATCTTTCTTCTTGTATGAAAGGTTTGAGAACCCGGATCTCTATTTCATTTGTAGCCCCGAGACGGAAACCCTCGGGTGATTTAGTGATAGTGGGCAAGCACCCATCTCCCCTAGTTGAATTCATCCAAAATTCACAAGAGAGCTTAGCAATGACAATTTTGTTCAATTTTGGTGGAGGTTCAGTGCAACATTGGAGCATATTCTTGAGGCTAGTTCTATCTCAGCTATATCAGTCGTTTCAATATGTAAAACCCCATTTTATATAATATCATAAAAGATGAGATTGTTTTCTGGTTTATTGTGTGCTTGTTTTCCACATGTTCATTGCTTTATTTTACATGGCAATGTTCTGTTAAATTTATGAGAATGTCATTGTAAATATTTTGTTCGAGATGTATTTCAGTAAAATACCCGCAATTTCCCATTCCGTATATTACATTATATTGATCATTACATATCATGAATCAATGCATGGATTGGTCTTCCATTGATTTTACAAAGGTCTTCAAATATTGGTCCCAAAGTGAAGCCATGTAATAATAATTATACATGACTTGATTGCCTCCAATTATAGTAGTTATAATCCAATATTTGTTTACTGCAAAGGAGGTTAGTTTATAAAACTATCATTCCATTTTGTGCAAAAATCATGATCCTTAATATAACCAGTATTGACAGTAAATTCTAATATCAAAATTACCAAAAACCATAAGATTATGCCATTTCTCATATAATGTGAGAGAATCAAAATAACCTATCTTCAACATTCAATTTCTATCAGTTATTCTTTCATAACCTTCTATGCATTATACTTATTTTGAAGACAACACTTTCTGCACATGCATAAACCAAAGTAAAGCTGTCATTTACTTTTACATGCATCAACAAATACCAAAACCATAATTATCAAACACATGCAACACCTTCGTTTTAAACCAAATACATACAAAAATTCTGGATACAGATAATAAAAAAAACAAAACAAAATCCCTTTATAGGATATGTAGAATTATCTCCAAGTATAATTTTCATATTTGTCTCCCTCTCAGCAAAATTTGGTTATGCTCTCAATAGAAAATAGGACAACAAATAATATCTTCTTATTTCAGCAGCAAGGAGAAACAAATAAGATTTCAGCAGCAAAGGAGCAACAAAAAATATTTCAGCAGCGAAGGAGAAGGGATATTTCAGTAGAAAAATGAGCCACAAATAGAAGGGATAATGAGATATTTGAGAAAAAAGAGAGTTGCAAATGGAGAAAAAAACAAGAGATATTTTAGCAGAAAAAGAGTTGCAAATGGAGCGGACAACAAGAGATATTCCAATAGAAAGAGCACTGCAAATGGAGTGGATAACCCCCGGATGCGGGTGTTTGAAATGCTTTGGGACGTGGCGGCTCCTCCGCATGGAATTTGGCTTGGCCAGATGGCCACGCATGGCCCCCATCCGTCTTCCCTTAAATTCTCCATCTTCCTACCTCACGCCAACGTTAATTCCTCTGCCTCCAACATTAACGATCGTCCGGATTGCAGGCCCTCATGCTATTTCATGGCGCCCCTCTCCATTTCTCCCGCATTCTCCTCCTGCAGCCTCAGCCTTTCTGTTCATTCCGCCAGTTGCAGCATTAAACTCTTCTGTGACCTTTCTCCACTTGCCTCATTACCTCGGGCCTCCTGCCACCCTTCTACCTCTCCCCTCGCACCAGCTCCCTCTTGCAAATATATGTCGCGGAGGCACAAGATGAGGTGTTGTGGGGGTTGTGGCAGAGGCCAAACCTCTCGCCCTCCCATCTCCATTCATGAGGAATGTCGCCCGCCCCCCCCTCCTGAGGATAATTCAGCCGCCTACCAGCTCCATTATGATTCCTCCAGCTCTCTAGACTGCCCTCTGGTCACCGCTACACTCACTGTGCGCTTTCAGGAAGTTCCATCCAGCTCTGCTGCGAGGAAGCGTCTCAAGAAGTCTACCATTTCCCCTTCTCCCCCTCAGCATTCCCGAAAATATGAGGCATTTCCTATCAAAACAGGCTCGCATTCTTCCAGCAGTGAAGGCAGCGGCAATCCAGTGCGTTCAGCAGATGACAAGGAAGAAGGCAGCGGCAGCCCAGTGCGTTCCCCCACTACGCCTAAGCCCACGATGCAACCATCGAAGAAAGATGAGGACACGTTTGACAACTACAGGTGCCTCATCATAGAAGAGCCTCCGCCTCATGACAAGTAGCATATCACGTTGTCTCAAAATCGAGAGGTTACCTCTCTCTATGAAAATTTACCTTTCTGCTTTCATGTTTTTCCTGAACATTTCGATAATCTTCTGCATATTTTTTGTAAATGTTGGTTTCCCTACCGAGGGCAAAAAAATTTGGACTGGTTGCCCTTACTGGGGCAGTCTTCTTTTTGTTTTTTTGAACTCTACTCCTGTCGGAATTGGCTAGCATAGCAACTCCAGAGGGAAAGCTTCGCAATGTATTTTATGTGCCATATAATAGAATAGTCTTATTTAGAAGAAAAAAATGGAGCGAACAACAAGATATATTCTAGCAAAAAGAGATTTGCAAATGGAGTAGACGGCAAGAGATATTTCATTAGAAAGAGAGCTGCAAATGGAGCTTGTCTTCACCAAGGCTCTGATACCATGTTTAGACTTAGGGTCCCTTTAAAAATAATTAATTATTTTAATAGAATACAATCCGGGTGGAATTTAACAAAATGATTTCTGGGTTATCTAGAATACATGTGTCTAAGCCTCTCCATAAAATTTGAGACTTAGATAAGATTCAATGCTATCCCAAATCAACACTCCCTCTTAGCGAGGAATGTGCTTTAACAATATGCCTTGTTGCACACTACTCTGACCCTGAATCATCTCCCTCCGCGTTGTTGATGGTTGACACTGTTTCCCATCAACTTTGCGCAAATGTTGCATCTATACTGCTGCTGACACTGCCACTGTCAACACTGCATCCGTACTGCAACTCCCTCTGAATTCTACATTCGTGTTGTTGTGGACTCTCCCACTGCCAATTGCTATTGGACTGCATCACAGTTTCTTTCTACAACTAAAAAACATCCAAAATTGGAAAAGTATAATATACCTTGGTGATAAAGATCTGACTGGTGCTAGCCTCTGCGTTGTTGCGTTGTTGAGTTGTTGCTGACTTCTACACTGTGCCTTCCTGGACTACTGCCAACTCTGCTCAGACTCTAGCACTATTAACTACAACACTGTCACTTCTGCATAGGGAAAATTTTAAGAACCCCCCTAATTTTTTTTTATAATAAATAGGCGAATCTCCATGATACATATGAAAAAAGGAAGGCGATTTTATCAATAATATAATATGTATATATTTTTTTTTGGAGAATCTCTCACAATATTATATTATCTTATAAAAACATGGCGAATCTTTCACTGAATTATAAAATATTGTAAGACATTGGCGAATATTTCACTAAATAATAAAGACTTTGTAAAGGGCTAACAAAGTTCATAATGAGTACTTGTTCTTCACTTCAACACCCTTCAAGAATTCGTCCAGACCAACTTTAATGCCTCTACAAATTATGCAGGGAATTTTGGTCTAACATAGTCATTGGAGAAACTCTCACATTGTCACATATGACCAACAGAGTTTTGTACAATATACATGAGTTCTCATGCATAATATTACCCCAAAAACCCTCTGCACTTGTCTCAGAACAAAGTGATTCCAAGTGACTCAGATCTGCTTTAGGATAGGCTAGTCTTCTGCATGCCCTCAGAGCAAAATGGATTTTTCCACAAGTGTGAACGTCGAGCTTGAAAGAGTAATTCGACCTATCTTATATAAATTCGTTGGAAATCTTAAAATTCGAAACTTTGACTTGTTTAAACAATTTTCTTTTGATATACCTCATAACGTACTTGCATGCCCAACCTTGAATCACAAAAAGAACAATGAACAAAACCCCTCATCCAAATCTCAGAAAGGTGTTAGCCTGCCTCAGGATATTAAGATGTGTGTTCTTATTTGCCTCAAACAAATTCGTAGATCCTCTAAACCTTGGACGACTTGCCTCAAAATTTCCAGATAGAATCCTTCCCTTGAAACAAAGGCCTAGGAGAAACAAAGGCTTATGAATTTTATGTACCAATGGAACCACTACCGTCAAAACTCTCCATTGTACTTTTTGGGTTGAAATACAAAGAGAAAATTAAAAGTAATCAACATTGCACAACCCCCTTCATAGAAAACAGTGAAATAAAAAATATAATGATATAAAAAGTCTCAAACATTCACAAAAATAAGAGTTTCTTGTATAAAACACTAACATTTATGTTTGGTACTCACTTTTGGAAAGATGAAACTGTAACAAGGAGCTTTCATAGAAAAAGGCTCAAAAACAAGATTCAGTAAGTGAATTTCTTGAAAATGAGCCCCATTGCACTTCTCTTACTGATTAAAATAGAGAAAGACCCAACAACGGGATAACTTCTATTTATGAAACCCCATATTGATCCCAAAATATGAAATGTTGAATATTTATCTTCCTAAATTTACTTAAACTGAAAGTCCTAAGTTTAGACAATGTATAGAAAATCCCTAAGTCACTATGAAATGTCTACAACTAATTTAGCATATTCAAGCAAAGGCTTGAAACCATTACAAAGACCCACAATGCAACACTCAGTTCTAGAGAATCAATGCACATCTCATATTCCTAGATTGTAGAAAAATCAAAGACCTGATTTGGGATAATTCAATAACAACAATTCATTAATACTTGGGTTGATAAATCACAGATGAGAGAGGAAAAATGGCTCATCCAAAGAGGAATCAAAGAAACCCTGATGCAACGAAAGGTCTAGCCTTATTTCTATAAATCACACACATGGAGGCTTTTTGAGCTCAATAGGAGTTGAAAGGGGTATCACTTTGCTTAGGCTACCTTCCATCTACCAATCAGATTATCAAGAAGTTGGAAAGGAAGAGGATAATATGTTGCGTACTTATTATTTTTTAGATATATTATGTCCAGTTGGAGGCTCAAACACCAAGATCAGTCACCAACTATTCAAGTCTTGCAGTGGTTCATCAACTATACAACAAATATGTATAACATATTACAACTTCCATCTCTCTCTGACATTACAATATCATTGGATGCCTAATGAGACACCAGTGAGAATTTTTGTGTTTCACAAAAGACACAATTGAAATTTTATGGTAAGGCCCTTCCTACAACAAAAATATGCAAGATTTATTGGAACCATCAAACTTAGTTCTCTCTCTCTCTGAAAGAAAATATTACCGGTTGCTAAGTGAGACACATGTGACATTGTATTTGTGTTTCCACGATGGTTGGAGAGTTTTCATTGTAGGATTAAAGTTAACTTTATATATTAGTAAGAATGAAACATTTGACTATCAAGGTCTTCCCATCATCATATTCAAAGTACACTATTTCTTGTGGACCTTTTCAACTTTTGAACCTCTTTTAAGTTTTCCCATTTAGGCCTATTTACATTTTATATAGACTCAATTAGCAGGGGCAGATTCCTTTAAAACTTAAATCTAATTAAATAAAAAAAAGCATTCATATTACCTACCATCTATATATCTGCAACTACTACCAAGGAAGAAGTTAGTTGGAGAAATTCATCTAAAAATGAAACAAGTTATTAAGAAAAGGGCAAAAGAACCATGCCTCATTAAGAGAGAACCAAGATGTGCTCAATTTTTGTTTTATTAAAGTTATCTGCAAAGCTTGAGACTTGCGAGGTCACTCTTCCTTTAAAATAACAGTGGTATGGAAGCAGATATATCGTTCTTCCCTTAGTTAAATTTACTTAGATTCCAGTTTTTTTGCAAATTTATCAAGCAGTTACTAGCCCCATCATTGACAGGGAATTTTGGAATAAAGATATTGAAGATTGGAACTAGTTTAAAATTCCCTTAGATCACATTTTTCCCTCATTTAATGGAACTCGAAATGTAGATGCAGATCTAGAAAGAATCAAGCTCCTTTAGTGTTAAATATTTGACTTTGAGATAACAAAAGAGATTGTCGCACCAAGAGATTACATCTGATTATGAATATTTCAATTACATTTGAATGCATGCCATGTAGTACTTCTTTTGGAGTTAAGTTTTGTTGTTAATTTATAGAAAATTAGACAGTAAGAGAGGAATTTGTCTTCAGAGCTGACCTTTTATATACATTTCCCACTGTCATTTGAGCTACAATATTTTCGTTTTCCAGAAAACATGAGTTGTGGGATATTGTATCTCTTATTTATACCATGTGTTATGGAAACTTTCATTTTATTCTTGATATAAAGTTGAACAATAAAAATAAATTTTTTCGACTCAATGTGGGCTTTTGTATTGTAATAAAATCGATAGGGTTATTCAGTTATTGTCTAGAAATTGCATGTTTGGATCAACATTCGAGGTGGAGGAGAAATAAAAATGCTCGTCATAATTCATGCAATAGTTTGGATTTTGAACCAAATCTTCAGCATGTGCCCTTTTTTTGCAATATCTCTTGGGTATTTTGGTTTTTTGTAAATTTTTTTTAAGAAGGGAAAATGGATCTCGATGGTGCATCATGCTCTTTCTTTTCACTTTCGATATTTTTTGGAGAAGGACAATGAAATTCGTGAAATTCGGATATATGTAATAGTGGATTGAACTGGATATATTACTTCTGCAAAAGTATCAGTTTTCTAGAGAGATTAATTTTTTATCGTGAATCACTGTAAGTTATTTGTTCCACTGTAGATAAAATACAATTTGTTTGAAGCACAAATTCCACATATGTGTTTAATGAGTAAACAGGTTTTTGAGGAAACAAATTCCACATATGTGCATCAATTTATGTTTTTCGAACATGGCTAAAATAGTTGGCCTAGAATTGTGTTTTTGCAGGCACATGTGGATGTGCATCAATTTATGTTTTCTTAACATTATCTACTGACCCTGAGACTTTAAGGCATATGATCATGTTGTATGGATTTCGTGTGGATATACATAATTGTGCGCTGCCCAGAAACACCTCTTTCTTGGCTGCCTGCACTCTCCCTCTCTCTATATAGCTCAACCTCCTCAACTTCTCCTGTATGTTGAAAGCCTTCTCATCCCTCTTCTTCTTCCCCCTCCTCGTTGTCATGTTCACAAAAACCATTAAGAATTTTTTTATTAAAATGTTATGCCAATCCCAAAAGAAAAAATAAATCATTATACGCAAAACAATAACATCATGATTCATCATCTATAAAACAAAGAACATCATTCGAAAGTAAAATATATAAAATTTTCCATTAAGTTAATTCATATCTCCAAATCACCTAATTAACACTCAAAATCTTTAAACAAAACAACAAAACTATTATAATAACTTTAATCATCCTTTCCAAAACACATCTCAAAGATTACATACATAGTCCACTAATCGGTATCGGCCCAGACCCAAGGCACACTCTGAGGACCAAGGGTAACCTAGTAATTGTTAAGAGAATACATATTCTGCATCAAAGCATTAGATATTATAGTAATGCATATGATATGTAAGCATAGATATTGTAAGAAAGAGAATAATCCACAAACCACTAAATGCATGCCTATAAGCTTGAAGAAACATTGTGAATGGAGAGAATAATCCATAACCATAAAAAACTTGCAAGAGTATTCTAGGGAAGGACACAATGATATATACCAACCACAAACCTTTATAGTTTTTTCAAACGGAAATTGAGTTGTAATGAACAAGCCGTACATAATGATTTTCTTATCTGCAATAGTGAAACCTTGTCATTATAAAAAAGAAGTGGGCTACTAATACAATTTTTGATTTCTTATCTAGACCATCAAATTCGAAAAAAAATGCTCAAGGCCACATTTTCCCCCATTGGTTTCATTATCATACACTTGCCTGGATCACTATGATAAACTCAAGCTGTCTTTCCCAAAGCTGCCAAAAATTGTTCAAACTAAATTCTTCCTCATTTGTATGCAGATGGTGGTGGAATATTGCTACTAGACTCATCATTCCTTAGGGTTGTTGTTTCAAAGCTCATTTTTGTATAGAAGGTCATGATACTCACCCTTCATCATGTTCAGTCTTTCAACTATAAGAGCAAAGTATTAATGACTTTATTGAGGCTCCCTCTGGATCCTTCTTTTGCCTTATTCATTTATAAATCCAGGAGGTTATTTTCTCTTTCTACCTCTATTTTTTCCTTGAGCTTCTCATTAACTTTGGAATACACTGGTTCCTGCAGTGTCTCCAATTGCAATACACTGGTTGCAGCAGTGTCTCCATAATCACTGGTTTTGGCTAATTGTGCTTCACCAAGTTGCTTTTTGTAAGATGTAAACCTTACAATGTTTCTTTATCTATTAAATATTAACACAGTCATAGTATTATCTAATGATAGTTCTACTAATTGCTATCGTGATTGTTAGTCTGGTATAGTACTATAATATAGATATAACATCTTGTGGACGTGGAACATAATCCTTCTACCAAAGGAATAACAGGCCTGCTTCACAACATAATTTTGTTATGAATGTTAAATACAACAATTTTTATGTATTCACTTTATAATTTTGAAAAAATATTAAGAAAATATGCATAAGAGTCAGGATTAGGATCTGCTACGTAAAACAATATTTTCAAAGGTGTGGACTTAAATTTGAATCGAAATGTATAATTCTTCAAGTTCCCTCCATGCATCACTGTGTACCATGAATCTACAATTACATCCATGTCATCTATCAATTTTAGAGTTTCGCAACTACCTATTATTTAAAAGCTATGCCATTCTACAAAAGTATCTGCAGATGTACTTTTTTAAGTTTTAAGTTGTTACAAGAGATTGCATTGGCTTTACTCTCATATCCAGGTGTTTGTTACAAAATTGTAATAGTAATCATTCATTTTCTAGCATTTAAATATGCAGCTCATAATAACAATCTACACTGCTTTGATTCTCCCTAATTTTCAAACATGTCTTGACTATGTTAAATTAATAACTAATTTTCAATAAATTGGTTGAACATTGAGCTTTCTAAGTGAATTTTTGAAGTCTGATGAGATTTCGAAATGCATTTTTGAATTCTGAGGAGCTTTCGAAATGCATTTTTGAAGCCTGAATTAAACTACAACAGGGGCATCATAGGGAATATTTTTTACAAAACTACTTTCAAATGAAAATATCCTCAGGCTCATATTGAAATAGGTAATAGAAGTGTTGATTCTAAATAAGGTTATGTATTGGAATTTAGATTTGAGTCGGTGTATCCTATGCGCCGTTTTAGTCATTCTGTGTCTGAATCTGGTTGCATTATGTGGTATGCTGAGGAAAAAGGTGCCATAATGAGAATTATTTATGTTCTGCCTTTCATGGTAAACCTTGCTTTCCCAGTGATTGGGACTTAAAATCGTTGGATGTAGGCTAAGAGATGAGGTGTAGCCAAATACCCAAGGTAATGCACCACAGGTGCTGGATATAGATATATTCCTTAGCACGTCAGGGAAGAGGCCTGCATATGTTGCTTGGCATGGCCTAAAGAAAGCGTGTAATAAGAGCCTCATTCACTTTAATGACTTAGTCAATACTATCCAGGTTGAACTCTCAAATTTAGCTCTACCTAATATTTGCACCAAAGAGTCAGCTGGTAAAGCTATAGGGGTTGGTTCAAATAATAATAGAAAAGACGTGTATGATCTTAATTCAAATAATAATAAGTCGAATGGTGTCATCATATCAGAGCAAAATTCTCAACAATATTTTCTTGTGAAGACGAAGGATAAAAGATCCAAAGTAACTTTTGCAAATGTGGTAGAAAAGTAAACTAGCAATTGCACCAAGAGGTGCAAAGGAACGCCAGAAGGTGGGGGGTAGATAGGGAAGGAAAGTGTCTTGATGTTCTACATATAGAACATAATGAATGTTAACCGAAGAGGTGGATGGAAACTTAAAAAAAACCTGGCCGCCCGATGCAAATTATCTAGGGACTGCATTTACCAGGAGTATTGGTGATCGTACTGCAAAGTCTATAAATTTGTTTTAAATGACTTCAAATTAGAAAAGCTCAACTGTCTATCCAAAGAAAATAAGGCGTTGTCTTTGTTAAAATGGATTTGATTCTTTCAGGTTGTTGTGTGTATGTTTTTTTTTTAATTAAATGGAAATGATTGGTCAAAAATTTGCTAAATTTTTTTAAGTATTTTTTTTTTTTTCCAAGAATGACCCAATCCTTTTATAAAATATAATTTTTTTTTTTGTAAGATTTTAAAATCTAAGACAAAAGTATGACTTCAGATTTTCCAACTTTCATGTGGCTTGTTAAAATTTTCCTGCTTCAAAATCTTCATATCCAACATTTATATTTCGAGAAGCTTTCTATATATACATGAAAATTTTAGACTTGTAAATTTTCCCTTGTTTAAAATGGTCACCCTGGTCACCCTAATATTTGAAGAAATTTAAGAAATTTGTATGCAGATTCTCTGATTTTATTATTAAGAAAGGAATTATCGATGTTAGAGATCAATTCGCTTGTGAGCAATTAGTTTGGATTCATCAAAGGTTGTGTTCCTTTTCACTTGGTATTGTGCCTCCTTTAAAATTCAGGAAAAATCAGAGTCGCTTTGCAAGGGTAGATATATTATCTCACATTTAATTTTCTGCAAATTCGTTGGATTATATCTGTTCTGCTTAAGCATGCCTTGTAAGTCGAAAAGTTCTACGAAATTGATTTGGATTTTGCAGAGTTGCTTCATCCCACATTCAATTCTGAACAAATTTGTTGGTGTGTTTTTTCTTTGCAAAATTTGTTGGTTTGTTTCTGAGAAAGGGGGTAGTTGGGTGCTTCAAACTCCCCAACCACCACCCCCCTCACTCCATATACAAAAAAAAAAAGAAATTTTTCTTTGCAAAATTTGTTGGTTTGTTTCCCAGAAAGGGGGTAGTTGGGTGCTGCAAACTCCCCAACCACCACCCCCCTCACTCCATATACAAAAAAAGAAAAGGAAAGAATAGAAACTGGGAGGATGCCTGGGTGCTTGCCCTCTTTCCCCCTCAATTTTTGGTCCAACAACACCTAAGACATAACAAATATATGGGATAAAGCTTTGAAGGTTTTGTGAAAATATAAGATAAAGGAGACTGTAAATGTTTATTTAAACTTTAACATTATCATTAGTTGTTTCATGATGCTTGAGAGTGCTTCCAACCTCAGTAAACTTAATTTGGAGAAGTAAAATTTGATATCCTATTCAGAATTTAGTTGACTTAACAGTTTTCAGGATTTTAAGATTGGCAAGATTATAGTCTTTCCACTAGATAGCACAATGATGAATTTGCATGGGATGGATTGTTATTGTTGGGATTTTATCATCAATTATTTTCATTTTTATAATTTTAGAAATTAAGGACCTCTATACTTGGAAACTCAATGTTCCCCTGTCCCAAAAAATTTCTCTAAAATTTGGAGTTGCTCCCACATTTCCCCATATGGTTTTCTTTTCTCCCACATTCCTCCATCTTGAAAACTGGGTGAAACATAGGCTTTGACATGTCCATTCCTCAAAATCATTGTGAGTATAAATTTAGCTCAACCAGAAAAAGGGAATATTGTCCATACTATGTTTTGTGCAAGCTTAAAAAATAAACAGTGCAAAAAAGAATCATCCAATGACACTGGGGAAGGCTTTAGCAATGTTCTTTGAATTGTAAAAGCTTAGAAATGTATATTGGCCAACCTTTTGACCTTTTTACATTGATTATTAAACCTTAAAGTACCTTGTTAATAAAAATCATTTCATGGGGGTAGAATTTGCAGGTGATTACATTTTTTCCTCAATAACTAACATTGAACTTGGTTAAGTCTCTTATTGGTTAAGGCTTTAGCAAGTCTCTTGGTATTGAATTAGGTAAAGAAACAATTTCAATAGATGAGTAATATAGGATGCACTTTTTTTATAGTTGAAGCCACCATAACTTATATGAAGATTTTACAAATTTTCTTGAAAACGATTCTTGGGGTTTTAGACAGGTTGACCTAAAGATGAGAGCTTTAGCTATGTGAGCTGCAATTTCTCAGATTATTTATGGTCTATTGTATGAGTTGGTTAAGATTATGTAGATGCATGGTAGAGCATGAGATATTTTTTAGAATCAACACATCAAAGAGTTGCAGGAAGTCACTCAAGGAAAATATTATAGCAAGAAAAGTTCTTCAAGTTGTTTAATGCTTGCAAAAATTGTTCAAGAATACCACAGGATGGGGAAGTTGGCACAAAGAGATGTAATGCCGCTAGAGTCTAAATCAGATTGACATCTAACATATTGGCAATTGACTTTGCTGGGGTGAGTGTTAGAACAAGCAAGGAGAATAAGAATGAGATACATTACCACTACAACATAATTCTTACTCAAGTAGGTTGAAGCTGAGGTTGTTGAAGAGTGCATAACTCAGACAAATGCTAAGCTTACCTATCAAATTGCTATTGGAAGGTTTGGTTGCCCCTTTTCCATCACTAAGACGAAGGTAAGTACCTGTGAATGAAACTATTAAAATTCCTTTTTCTGGAACTTCTGATTCAATATCACAAAGCTCACCTTTTTACTAGGAAAATGGTTTTGGTGAGGCATTCAATAAGGTATTAGTTTGCAGAATAATTTTTGTGCTCATTGCCTCAAGTGTCTCCCTGTTGTGTTGCATTGTCTAGAGCTGCCTCCCTGTTGTGTTGCATTGTCTGGAGCTGCCATACTTGAGATTGGAGACACTGCATTTCAACACTCATATTTTCCATTTTAACAAAGACAACGCCTTATTTTCTCTGGATAGACAGCTAAGCTTTTCGAATTTGAAGTCATTTAAAACAAATTTATAGACTTTGAAGCTTACCATATCTATGACAGCTTGACTGGAGAGAAATTCAAAAAACCCCATCGCTGGCAATGACAAAGAAAGAATTATACAAGTGTTGTTTGTCTTGGGTAGTTGTAAGGAAGTTAATAAATGTTGTCAGTGTGCTTAGAGCACATTTAGGGCATTGTAAACATTTCCATAACTCCTCTTGAGTAGTATAAAGGAAGGATGATATTTGTTTTTTTCATCATTTCAATCATTTTTTTTAAAGAATAATAGAGTATATTATATTATCAAGAAAGTGTTGAAGCCCAAAAGAGGTACATCCATAGTTTTCT
The DNA here is from genome assembly GCA_034641835.2 of Pinus albicaulis. Classification (NCBI taxonomy): domain Eukaryota; kingdom Viridiplantae; phylum Streptophyta; class Pinopsida; order Pinales; family Pinaceae; genus Pinus; species Pinus albicaulis. The sequence continues at coordinate 455,053,478 of CM076575.1, read as the reverse complement.
GAGAATGTGAAGCCTTTTATTCTAATTAGTCGAAACAAATCAATACAAAACTTCAGATTCTGTAAAGCCCTTAAGAAAAATGAGTTAGAATGTGAAGCCTTTTATTCTAATTAGTCAAAAAAAATCAATACAAAACTTCAGCTTAACAACGAACTTCCTCTCCCGTTAATGTTTACCACCTTGGGAGCCCAAATCTCTTCATATTTGGCAGCAAATAGCATGGTAGTCAACCCCACTAGTTGAACATCCTTTCTCGTAATACTGTAGCATGGCAGTCAACCCCACTAGTTGAACATCCTTTCTCGTAATAGTGTACACCACAGAAAGAAATCTATCAATCAGGTTAATCATGAGAAAAAGTGTCTCATGCATCAACTCAAATTTTAGATGCACCTGTAAGCGCAAATTGTTTGTGTCAGAAATTTATTAATGGAAAGGTAAAAAAGGCTTAATATTACAGAAATATATAGACATCGATATGTATTATTCGAGTACATCAATCAGCTAGTCAATAAGTATTCCCTGCATCTTCTTGTTGATATCAACTTGGCTTAACATGTAGTTTGATGAGAGATTGTTGCATGCCTGAAATACAACAAACACAGGGGACCAAAATAGAAACAAATTAGACATACAACTATTTATTCAGAATTGAATCTACAATATAGACATGGATCAAGGCTCGCATCAATGCTTGGCCTAAATTCGTCATTCATAAATTATAACCTTCCCTGATGCTTGAGTGGATTAATTCTCCAGTGGAGATATTCATGTATGGCAGACACACTGCTCACATGTAATATGCAGTGAAAAACTAGTGTCTAATTAAATTGTTTAAATGGAGTGTATTTTTCCAAGACAAGATGATGTTATTTCAAATAGTAACAAAAACAGTTTGCAAGGCTCCCATGACAACTCTGTATACCAATAAAAATAGTAATTGTCTTGAACATGTTCAACTACAACAAGTTGATTTTCATTATCTGCTTCGTCAATGTTGGGCAAGTCCCCTTCCTCTTCCATGACATCCCGCTCAATGGCTCCAGATGCAAGCTTTTTAATTGAAACCATTGGATGGCAATTGGAGCTATGTATTAGATAAACCGTTCACTTGCTTTTGCAAAAGAACAGAATAAAACTCTGTGAATAAAAAGCACCACCTACACACGCTAAAATAAGGCCAGTGGACCAAATGCTCCTTACCTCACTTCTGGCAGTCAGTGTTGATGTAAAAGCTCGTTGATGCCTTGTCTTCCTTTTTGATGCATCAGTGATTGGCATTCTTCTTGAGACACCCCTTAGATACAGGTGGGAAGAACCTAGACTTGGATGTATTTGAATTTGCTTTTCCTGAGATGTCAACATTTGAAGGCCTTGGTGGTCTCCCTGAAGATGAAGTAAATTTGCCAGAGAGACCAATAGTAGAAGGCCTCCTAGAAGCTGAAGTGTGTTTACTTGAGAGGCCAGTAGTAGAAGCCCTCCCTGAAGCTGAAATGTTTTTACCAGAGAGACCAGTAGTAGAAGGCCTGCGTTGTATCCTTGAACTCGATGGATCTTTACTTGAGACCTCAACATTCGAAACCTTGAAGGCCTGCGTTGTATCCTTGAACTCGATGGATCATTACTTGAGACCTCAACATTCGAAACCCTGGGCATTTTTCCTGAAACTGACTCATGTGTATGTGAGAGTCCAACATTGGAAATCCCAGGTGCTTTTCCTGAATCTGGTACATGCTTGGATTTTGAAACCAATGTTGATCTCATGCTTCCCTTTTCATATTTTTTCCTCTATTTCCCCAGTGGCTGAATGGCAGCAAAACAAAACCAACAGAAGTAAAATAAATACATGTAAACCATCCCAACTAAATAGGCAAGCAAAGATCCCTATTATTGACCTCAATATATCCACATGTAGTTAGCGATTTGAAACAGAGGCCAACGTATAAATCCTAGTAGTAGTGAACCCAATCATTCACCTCATGCTGCATACTAACATCTGGGGATTGATATAGATAAATCAGACAACTGTTTCATACTAACATCTGGGGATTGATATAGATAAATCAGACAGCTGTTTAAAAATTTAATCACACACAATTTATGGATGATGTACATACCATGGACGATGACTTTGTTGTAGCACTCGTATTCTTGACATCAACACCAAACCTCCTACACACCCAATTCTAATTGTTAACTCTAATTGGTAAAAACCCCAAAATATTTGCAAAAGACTAGAGCATCCTATTGGGAAGTTGAATCTACCTCGGCATTTTCTTATCAACAAGCTGATTCTGTTACAAACCCTAGATATCTCATAATCTAACCCTTATTAGGGTTTTTAGTTTCAGGGGAAACATCTAGCCCTAGGGTTTTGACTTTCAATCCCTAGGATTCATTTTTACTTCAATCCTTGCTAAGGTTTTACCACACACCCTAGATTCTTTCTGAAAACCCTAGAGATCATGAGCTAGAGCTTCATAAGAGGGAAAAAACAGATAGAATTAGGGTTTTCATTTTTCTAGGGTTTTTCCAATCCAAGTTCTATCTAGGGTTTACGAACCCTAGATACCAAAACTTTAAAAAATGTAAAGTCTACAAACCCTAAATTCTTGCCATGCAAACTATGTTGCAAACCCTAATGCATTTCATCTCAGGATCTAATATGCATCATGCCATTACTATCTCTAGTAATTATGCAGATCCTTTATCCAGTACAAGTTGGACACATATAACAATCATACATACCTCATAGACAAAGACCATGTACCTTTATATTCCATGATTACCAGAAGTTTCTTCATTCAAACTGTATTTTGTTTTAAAGCATTATGTCCTTCATTTTTAACCATGGCTTTATGTCACAGTATGCCTTCTTCATGCTTTCGAAGGATTACTGTCATTGTTTAACTTAGCAAGCCATTGCTTGATATACTTCTCATTTTCCAAAAGAGATCATTGCTACTTCTGTCAAATCGACAGCTTCCTTTTTCTTTAGACTTGGTCATGCATATAAAACTTGAATTATAGTCGAATACACAAGGTTTACTATTGAACCACTATATCAACCATAAGTCACTGTGGAGATAGAGCCTCAATAAAATAGCAAGATTACTTAAAATTCCAAGGTGTGAGACATCCACTAAATTCAGGATAAATTGAGATTATGTATCACACATGCGAGACAATTTACATCGCAGTCACATTGAAATATATGCATGTTGACGCACTGTAATTCGAGGCACAAATTCATGAAGCGATTTTAAATGTGTATATATTGAGTCCACCATCGCAATGTCTCTTATTTTATGAGCCACAGGATCGAGCCAAGATATATTATATTTCCCACTGAACTGCGAGTGAGCTATAGGTGTGTGTTTATGTTCATGGCACTTAACGAGCCATACGATCCTCAAACCATATATATTTACAACCAAGCTTCTCTGATTTAGTGATTCCAGGACACTCCTATATATTATTCGCTTTACAGGCCATAATATTGATGTCACAAAAGAATTATGTTTGATGCAATATAATTAAGTTCAATGCTTGTCAGAATTTAAACTGATTCATTGAATATGCAAGCCACTATGCGAGTAGTGTGATTCATAGATGTAAAAATTTATACCAAAACATCGCAGATGTATAGTGTGTTTCAAAAAGCGAACCATTGATCCATTGTGAGTCGATGTTTAGGATGTCCAACAAACCAAATTTGGGCCTTATGCGAGAAAATACGATCACTATAACAGTATTTTATAATGCAACAATGCCATTGAGCTTGATTGTGATGCGAAACATTTTTCATGAATGAGCAAGCCCAAAAATGAAGCAGAGCATGAGTTGTATCAAGATTGAGCCACTATTTATTGCTTTGAGCCTTAGCAAAAAAAAACACCAGACGTTGATTCAAAAGCCAATTGAGTGTTTTTCAGCCTTTATTTTTCCAAACCTCGCTTTGATACCATGTTGAAATTCTAGTGTTGCAATGACTAGAATAGTTTTTCACAATTGATAACTACTTCTATTGATGCAAACTTTTCCTTCTTTATACTTTAATCAACAAGTAGCTATACATGAAAAAATTCAACCATTATTTCTTCAACAAGAGTCTTAAATAGAGAGCACAATAGACAATAAACAATAAGAGACAAGAGACAAAGATTAGGCTCACATCGAGGGAAAAACCCACAAGGAGGAAACCCTAAATTCTTTCCTTGTGAGAGAGAGATTTTTTCCATCAAAGTTACATCAAAATGTTCCAATAAATCCAAATTACTCTTCAATGAGAAATATTAATCATAGTCTGTCAATGTAATGAGAAAGATCAACTCCAAATTTCTTGTAATAGACTGCTCAATAAGGCCGAAGTTAGGGCCTACAATCACTGTAATAGAAGACAGAGAATAGCATTGTAGCTACCACAGAAGTATCAACGAATCATGCATAGGAACTCGGCAGTTAAGAAATATCGGTTAAAGTAGCAACAATTTCAATCAACGAAATATCCAAATCTAGGAAGTTTTCGACCTTCAAGGTGACATAAATTAGTAGCCCAAACAAAAGTAAGAATTCCCAAGACTAATTCGGTCAACTTCAATTCCAAGAATAAGGTCAAAGCAGATCAAAGAAACCGTTTCCTCTTCTTTGCACGTGTGGTGTATCTCCTCCAATTGCAAATCAAAATACTTAATGAATTGGTTGGTTGAAAAGAGTGCCAACGAGCTCATATATATAGGCATCATGTGTGGGCTAATTAACCCTAATGGGGCCGACATGCAGGTCTTCTTGGAGCCGACTTGTAGGGCTTATTTGGGGCGACTTGTAGGTGTCCGCAAATTTATTTCTTCTTCATATTTGCAATGAAAAATGCTGACCATAGCTACATTATTTTCAACAAGTTTCACATGGTACTTGACACTCCAAGGTAACTTCGTCGGCCCTAAAGAGCGTTTGATGGGTGTTGCTTGTTCCAAAGCCCGAATGATGATGGTTATCCTTAAGATGATAGGGAGGCTTCCCTCCTCTCTTTGTTGCTTGCCATTCTCTTGGCGCCACATCACCCCTCTAGCCCTTTAGAGACTGATGTAGGGCCCCTTGGTGATGATGTCTTGGTATGGAGGCACTTTGGAGGAGTACCCATAGACATGGAGCTACTTTTTGGAGAATGGAACACTCATTAGCCTATTTGTCACTTGTGGCATTTGGAGGTCCTTCTCATGATGACGTCATGGTGGAGGCGGCTTTTTCTCCCACATGTATAGGCTCTTTTGGCATTATTTGTTATGTTTTTGAGTTATTGAGGTTGGCTTGTAACCTCACACTTGTGAAATACTCAAAGTAAACTTGTAATTACGGTTTTTTCTTCTACTTTTGTAAAAATAAGTGTGGTAAGCCTCATATAAATAGAGACTCCCCTTATTTCATTTCATCAAAACACATTTTACCACTCTTCCCTTCCAAAGAGTGTACATTAGTCCTTTTTTGCTACTTGGGCAAAATGTGATCTTTTTAGTGGTGTGAATTCTCAAGGAAATGGTCTTTTGTATTGAGATGGTCTTTATCTTCTAGATTTTGCATATTGTATTTGTGCTACTAGGGTTTCGATTTTGTGTCGTGACTAAATGCTAATATCATTATGAAATCTTGCTCCATTATATTATGCAAAATTGTTCTCTTGAAAACTATAAGGAAACTTCCATTATGCATTCCTAATATTTAATTTCTCCCCTCACAAAGAAAATAGATAGGGTTTTAAAAGTGGATGCCCTATTCATCCCTACCTACTCCATCAAAACCTTTCCATGGAATTTTAGCCCCTAGAAGACTCAATTAAGCCCATTTAGGATAAGGCACAATCATTATTGCATTGATCATCCAAAAAATCCATTAAATTTCCTCTTATTTTCCTTGTTCCTAGACGTTTAAGGTTCACTACTAGGGTTTTAGGGAAGAATGTTTGCATAAACGTGAATTTGTGTTGGATGTTTGTGGCTAATAAATTAGAAATTGCATCAATAAATCACATAAAAGCAAAATCTAGCATTGTCCACGGTTAAATCCTTTCTTATTAGGGATGTCATCATAATAATTTGTTGCTTATGCATACTTTTTAGCCATATTACTCCATTGGTACCCTAACCCTAGGTGTTTATTGGAAGGCCTTTATTCCCTTTTGTTGATTATCCTTGATAGGAATTTTCCTTTATTGTTATATGACATTGTGCACCTTACCATTACAAATCATTAAAACCCTAACTTATAACAGTCATATCTTTGATCTAGAAATTTGAGTACTTGAACTATGGCATAGAATATCTAGGCCTTTCTAGACTTTGTTGATGTTCTATCCCATATTATAGACCTCTTACATATCACCTTGAGACATAGTAGTTATTTATCCTTTAGGTGAGTTAGGAAAATCTCCCTTGTGGTCAAATACCACTAAAGAGCGGTAGAGAGGTTACTAAGGTGACGATGGCAACCCTTTCTATTGTTGCCATAAGGTATGGTTCCACATAATGGGGCTTTGCACTAGGCCTACTAGATTTTGTGGCAACAAGTCCCATGTACCTCAACTATGAAGAAGAATGAGTTCAATGCTTCTGAGTTCAAAACTACCTATGTAGCTCCACTTGTTCATAATCATATATCAATACTTCTCCTTCTCAACTTTCAACATGCACCTAGTAGTTTTGTTCTTAAGTAGGAAGGTTATCCAACGATTTTTTCCACTAGTTCAAGCACTCCATTTCAAGGTTACCAAGGTTGTTGTATGAGGCCATGCTCCCAAGCAAGAGAACATAGGGAGCACCCGTGAGACCACACTCCCTATCATTGTCCAAGCAACCTACTCCCTCACATGCTTTTTCAAACTCCCTATGCTACCCAAGCTTCCACCATGCCCATCAATCCCACTCATGTACACCTATGGAAATTATGAAAAGGTATTCTTTTTTTAAAAGGTGGGGCCCTTGGGTTGGTTTAGGATTTAGGGCAAACGGAAGGGGGAAATAAAAACACTTCACCCTCACTATTTTCCTCATTTCCTTCATCTTTGTGTGTACTTGAGTTTAGAATAGGTAGCTTGGAAGTGGATGAAGATGAACACACTTATGGAAGAATGTGACAAAACTTGAGGGCAGGATTGGGGGTGGAACCACTATATTTTTATATAGGTATGGTTGTCAACAAGAAAAACATACATCAATTCATTTACCCATGTGAAGATGCATATTTGTGGGGTATTAGAGAAAGATAATAATAAAGACGCCATTGGAATCTCAATTTTCCCCAGGGTATCATAGGAAGAGAGAAAAATACATCAAAAGATAGAGGAAGTCGTATAAAGAAGGCATAGTACACAAAAAAAGGTTCAATGTGACACATCATATAAAATTGGTAGCACCACATCAACATCCCCTCATGCTAATGGAACCATAGGGCATGCAAAGGGTACATCTAGAAGATCAATAACAAGTTTCCTTGATATTGGTGGTAGGGATAAGGTGGATGCAAAATTGGTACAAGTTCTCTATGTATATGGTATGCCATTCAATATTCTTTACTTCCCCCTATTGGCATGATATGGCTCGAGCCATCCACAAATCTCCCCACGGATGCAAGAGCCCGAGGTATGAGAAAGCTAACATTGTGTTACTAAATAGGGTAAGAGCAAAAATCCAAAGAGCTTTGTCACAAATTACAAATGTATTATTAGATAGGGGGTATCCATATCTTTGATGGTAGGATAAATGTTAGAAACAAACTTGCGATAAATGTTCTTAGTGTTTCAGCTATTAATGTGATGTTTCTTCACTGCGGGACTCTTAGACCAACTAAAAAACCACTAATGATATAAGTCCTTCTAATTTGATTTTAAAGTACATTGTAAAATGCCCGTCAAATTCCATCCCTGGTTCCCTCCCTCTCACTATATCTGTGTGGCTAAGCACAATAATCGCAAATATAAAACTACGGGGCTCCTCTGTTCAATTGGGCTGTTCTATTTATTCCCGTTGTTTCCATTTCTGAGAACGCCCCGAGGATCCATTCTCATTGCAGCTGATCTGCTTCACGATGCCAGTATTTTTATAAGAAGTGTTCAAGAAAGTGACAGCCTCTGGACATTGGTGTTTTTCGCCATTGCAGCAGGCGCTGTCTACGTCTTTACTCAAATTGAAGACCTTGAAATCTGTGAAGGTTCGACTTTCAAACCGTACGCGAAATAAGATATTTTATTCAAACCCTTGAATATCACTGTACATGGCATGCATTTCAGGCCTGTTGGAATCCAGTAGAGATTCATTGAAGCATTTGTTGTTATCATTTTCGTTTTACTCATAGTTTCCCCTTCTGTTTTTTATTTGACATTGGGAGTCACCTGAAGGCAAGTTCGCAGCATTAAAAGATCTCTTACGAGGTCAAAGGCTCCGAATAAATTGACCGTTTCTATGAATTGTTCTTTCGAATCTTCCTGCTCATTGTTATGTTTATTTATTTATTTGAAGAAATTTTCAACATTGAAACACGGTGAATTTTAATAGTGATATGAAGTACTTGCTGTTCTTGTAGTGTGTCGACGTTGTAATACCAAAATCTTGAGGATCAAGAAGTAAATATCAGGTTTTGGAGGAGTTTGAAGAAAATTCAAATGTGGACACACCCCTTGTAACACTGCGTTTCAAATACAAGCCCGCGGTGAAGGACGCAGGGACACAGGGTGTCTTAGTGTTGGTAAAATTTACAATGTGCAATACCTACAAATTATTTTCTCTTGTAAAACCAGCCATTTTATGCTCTTACATTTGAAAAAGAGATGAGCCATCTCTCTTTAAACTCTTTAACCAAGTCTGAAAAATAGGTTTCTTATTGTATCCGAAAAAGATTTAATAATATGTACTTAAATTAAAGTATCATAAAGCAAAAGTAGGTATGGCATTAAAACATAAAATTCCCACCAAAACTAGCGATCAACAAAACACCAAGTCCTATTGACTTGAGCCAAATGCTCGCGGAAACCTTTTGGCAGAAACAGAGTGAATGCTTAAAGGATTGAGTGTAACTGCATAGCACAAACTTACCATAAAAGGCTGGAATGCTGAAAAATTCTCCCAGCAGTAAGGATACCATATACAAGCACACAAGCTTCTAGGTAAACATGGCCTCTGTCATCTCCAAAGGCACTTTCCAGTGTGCCTTAAGCCAATAGAGCCATGTATTGAACTTGGAATGAATCCTTCAGAGTTTATTGATTTTGAGATTGATTAACTAAACAATGGTCGTCCATTCGTAATCATTGACATGCTTGTACGCGAGGAAGGTTTCCCTGCAACACGAAGGCCAATATTTCGACCACTTCTTAAGTGTTTTGGGGTTTGTATACTCAATTTGAATAACCTGAATTTTATCATTTAAACTCATAAGAATTATTCAACCAAAAGAGGTTTGTTTGATTTGATCCTACGGGATCTTGTCTCTAACTTCAAAGGAGAAGACATCCTGAAGGATTTGATGCCATTGTGGAACTATATAAAGGTAGGGAACCGAGGATTTTCTACGGAGGCCCTCCTCCCATTCCCAGGCTCGCGGAGCCTTTTTTCCGAACTAAAATAGATGCCAAAGCGGCTCAATACGAACACACATAGAACATATTGACCAAACAAGGCCAAAATATCGAACCTTTCTTCTTCCAACAAGGCCACTGCGACGAGGAGTAGTCCAGCTATAGGATGTTCTTCTGCTCAGTATAGAGTGGAGGAATATGTTGGGGAGAGAGAACACCTTCTTAGATAAGTAAGAGGGAGTGTTAGTTTTTTTATTGTGATTGTAGCATTGGATAGGTGTTCTAGTCTCTAAGGTGTCAGAGAGACTAGGGAACACTATATCTCCAAAACTTAGAAAAAGGTTTCGTGATATAAGCTTGGGAAACACCTTAATTAAATTATTTTGCCATAATTAAATTATTTCCTAAGTCTAACTTTGGAAAAGTGGTAAATTAAAGTCAATTAATTAAGGATGTTCGAGATTGCTCCAGAGACTTCTGTTGGTGAAGTCTAATTGATCTTATCCGTTGATGGAGATTAAATCATGGCCATTGAACACTCAATGAGAGATTACAAGAGCAAGTCGAAGGGCATGGAAATAACATCAGTGTGATTAGTTGTGAGAAGCAGATCGAGCTACCCAATTCACAAATTTAGTGAGGAGGACATAGATCGAGCCAAAGGGAGAGGATCAAAGAGTGGGAGCAACAAATAATTTGGGAGTAGGATTCCAGAGAGATTCCCAGTGATTTTTCCAGTGCTGGAGTGGCAGGAAAAGGGAAGCCGAATACCTCTGCAGAGGAGGCTGTACAAGCAGTGTGAATAACTAGAAATCCCAGTGCGAGTTGCCGGAAGGGTGTTGATTCAGTTGTCAGAGACCAAATCAACTTCCAGGAGGCAAAACGAATCACTTCGAGAGGCAGAGGGAGGCTAGACAACCCAGTTGGAGGCAAATCCAAGGTTGTGTGTGTTGCTTAGAGGCTACAATGCGTGTTCTAGGCAGCAGTGTGAGTTGCCAGTGTGGGGTGCGAGTAGGCTAGAAGAGGCTGAATTGATTTGCAGAAGAGATTCTTGGTCTCCAGTTTATTTTTCCAGTTGTGCTCTATATTTGCCAGAGGATAGCCAATTGGGCATCCAATTGTAATAATTCTCAAATTGTTGCATACTAAAATAAACTCTCATATGTTGCACCGGTTTTCCCTTGAGCGTTTTTTTGGGGATGCTTAGTTCAAAAATATAGGTGTCATTTTTATTATGTGTGCATCTATTTTTCAGTTCCGCATTTTTATTTCCACAACGTTTTTTTATTGGCGAAGAATACAACAGTGATTTAATCATTACTTGTTGTAAACGAAAAAACTGCTAATAGTTAGAAGATTAAACTCCAGTTGGTGCATTCATGGAAATTTCACAGACACCGCATCTCAACATCATTCTTCATGATGGAGGTGTACTCTGCAATGTCCCAATCTATATTTTGCAATAATCTTCAAAATTTTCATTGAGACATTTTAACAAACACTTTGGAAACTTGACATGGCAAATGAATTTCTGCTAATTGTCAAGTTAAGCACATTTCGTCAAACATATTGCATAAAATTTATCAAACCCTTATTTGAAAGTATGCACAAGAAATCTGTTAGCTTTCTAATATCCAACTACTAATTTAATAAAAATTCTGCGATTAAGAAAATGAAAACTAAACTCCAAACAATTTTACTAAATACCCTGAGTAGTCTAACAAATAATAGCAGCAAAAAATAAATTCACGAAGATACAAGAACACAATAAACAATACACCAAAATTCACCCAGGAAACCCCAACTGGGGAAAACTTGCCTACTTGTGTTTTTTATTATTATTCCACTAAGAAAAAATCTCATAAAATTGGTTACAAACACTTGGAAATTTCCCCTTCAATTAGTTGTCCCCCAACACACTATTCTGCGTCTTTCTAACCAACTCGACCTCTGCATATGTAGTTGTACAGACTCGTACGGGCTTTCGACCCTCCTACGTATGTTGACTCGACCTTGGAAAGTGAGCACGCTGCTAAAGAAATCGTCAAGGCTATTCAGCCTCTCTCTCTGCCCTAGAATGCTGAATTGGAATCTCTACTCGTTGAGCTAAAATACACAAGTCTCTAGTGCTTAATGATAATAGGAAAGTCTACACCCTTCCATTTTTATAAAATTGAATTGGCTCATCAACTCAAGTTAAATTGGCCTATCAACTCAAGTTGAACTAGCTTATTAACTCGAGTCGAACTTTTGAGATCGATATACTTTTTGACTATAGGAAAATTATAATTGTGCCTTAGCTTCACTTGTGGGTTCCACTACCAAATTTAGTTCACTTCTAAATTTACAAAACCCTTCCATCTCTGACTTCAATTAACAAATCTTCCAAAGTAGCAACAAAACTCAGCCTTAGTATATTAAATATGAATCTAGAAATACACATCAAATGTGATTTTGAGAACCTTTAAAAACACCAGCAAGATAGCACAAATGGCTAAATATATATGTGGCTGACAGTGTCCTCTCCAAAGAAATCATTGATGCACTAATAAGAAACCTGAATGGCTCCTCCTTTAGACCAGCTAGGGTAGATAGTTTCACTACGGAAACTAGTATTACTATTGATCGGCTAGGGTGGATAGTTTTACCACTGAAACGAATCTAGAATTGGCTAGGGTGGGTGTCTCACCATTGAAGACTAATTCTCACTGGAGCTCACAGCCTTGCTCCAAGCTACAAGAGATCTCAAATCAAATAGGAGACGAATAACCAATGGATACCCCAAAAGTGAGCTACAATTCTCCTTTTATAACTTTTATCATTAGAATACCATGGGTCATTGAAATACCATGTGTTATCGGAGTACCATGGGTCAATACCCTTTTTAACCTTTTCCCCACTCAATAATATTAGTGGACTTTCAAAGTTTCAAGAATATTCTAGAGTGTTCAAAACCATAACACTAATTGGGAGTTGGGCAATGCAAAAACCCAAGCCCTAATCCTAATGACTATCATGGGTTGTTAAAGCCTTAGTTGCTATTGCAGAAAGGGGTTTTGATCCTCTTGTAATGTTTTTTTTGTTCCCTAGCAGAGAAGTGCAAAGGAGTGGGATATCATATCAAAAGAGATTAAGGTGGCAACTTTTTAGCCATGATGTCTATTTGCTTCGTAGTGAGTCAAGCTTTATTTATATTTTGCATTGTGAACCTAACAAATAAAAAGAACAAGGCACAATCTTGGTCTGTTCTTTGCATTTTTGTAGTTTTTTCTCATATTCTTTGTTATTTTTCTAATATTGAAGCTTAATCGTTAGCAATCAATGTGTACCAAAGTATAATCCCACTGTATTTATAGTGGCACATAGCAGTTGTTGGGATGAGTTTTCCATTGGATTATGCAAGTCAATTCAAAGATTCCCCAACAAACATCTTCATACTCAATATTAGAATATGAGCTCCAGGGGAATTGATAGGATGAGCAAGAGCATTACCTTGTGAAATACCTTTGGAATAAGCTTTTGAACCTTCTTGGGCATCCTTGTTCTCCTCAACGACTGCAATAAAATGCGTAGTTGTATTAATGTTGGTACTACAAGGCCCTTGCCTTGGAATAAACTTGTGGGCCTTCTTGGGCATCATTGTTCTCCTCAACTACTACAACAAAATGTCCAGTTGCATGAATGTTGGTCAGTATGAGGTCCTTCCCTCCTTGGCATGAAAAGCCACAACGCTGTCAATGAACTAAATGCAGGATCAATCTAGATCATGCTATATTGGGTTGTTGTAAAGGTGATGAGTGCTTGACAAGACAATTTATGCAAAGTGGCAGAGTGAATTAGAGGAAGTTAAAGACACCAAGTGTTTTTTTTGTTTGTTTGTTTGTTTTGAAAACACTTCCTTTTAAATTCTAGAAATATTACAATTGATTTGGAGAGGTCGAGCACTAGAAGTAACTTGCTTGTGAGGATGGAATGTTGCTTAAGCGGAAAATTAATGAACTCAAGTGCTTTTGTTTGCTTAAATTGCAACACCAAATGTCTACTCTTCCATCAGAATCAGCTAGAACTTGACTTGACCCCAATTGATTATTCATACCTCAAAGATAATTGGACCTTGGTGGGTGGGGCTTGACATGTTGCTATCTTCACCATTGAGGATCCCATCAATTGAAAATTAAAAACTCAACATTATTTTTTTTTTGGTTGTAAAAAGTCTTCTTATATTCCGTATGATGTAACAGTATATTGAATTAGCATTTCACAAAATAAGCGGGTGGAAAAATTACTTGGCCACCAGCATAAGGTCATAAAGAAGTACACCAAAATTTTCCCTCGATAATCAAAATCTATAAAAATCTAACTGGGGTCTTAAATAAGCAAAATCCCTAATACATTCTAGCAAAATGTTTAAAAATTGATGGTGACCAGTCAATTATTGGAAGTACATACGTTTGAAATTGGCTGATTAAGTTTGCACTTTTTTTTTTGAACTTTGATATCCCACAAGTCTGAATTTCTATTTGCTACAGGTTTGAGCTATCTAAGACTATATCCATAGATCCTAGCAACACTTTGTAATATAGGTTCAAGGTTTTTATAGATCTTAGATTGCGACACATAAAAAAAAATAGAATTCTCCACCGAAAACCACCCTTTCTTGCATAAAGATAAAACACACAAAAAATTCATTTTTCTCAAGAGATGAAACTACCTTCTTTTTATTTTTACCTCAATTTTGAATTCTTTTTTGTATCCTTAGCCGAATTTCCTAGGTTGAAATAGGGAGACCAATTTCGATTTATATTTGTTTTAGTATGTGTGAAAGGACATGTATGTTGAGGTTGGAGAGTCGACATATCTATTTGGAGTCGACTTGCATTTGTAATCTCATGAACAAAATCATATGTATAGTTGTTATTCTTAGAGAACCAAGTTGGTGGTGTATCAATGTATTCCCATTGAGAACCATGAAGGGCTCTAATTCATGAGAATGCCATTATGCAAGCCAATGAGCTTCAAAAATTTTCATTGGGCCCCTGCAAACCACATACACTTTGACAGTTACATGATCCATACCAAACTCCTCTAGCATGCCCTGTATTAATTTCTCATCAACTTTGATAAATTTATAAGGCCTTTCACAGTAATCAAACTAGTAACAAAAAATGTAATCGATACAATGTACATCAATATGGGGAACCCATTTATGGATTTCTTGACCATTCTTAAGTGAACGAGCCTCTTTCTCATCATCAGATTATTTGTCCTTGTTCCTTTAAAAAGGAAGAATATGTCTAGTCATGCCCTGGTAAGTTCCAATTAAACCTTGCTCAAAGATGACACCGAGATTATTGTATTTGATGGCACAATGATCATAACCTATGCGGGATCATTGACTAGGAATTTAACGAAGCCATCTAAACTAAATATATTTGGAAATTCTAACCCTCATTGATGAGAATATATGCACTTATAAATTCTTCATATATACACCTAAGGTATGTTTGAGCTTATCATAAATTATCTGGGGCTTAGGGATTTTCCATGAATTTAGGGTTTTTCACTGCTAGATTTTCTAGTTTAGGTCTCCTTCACATGTGTTCTTTATTCATTACAATTAGGGATTCAACAAGTCATCAAACATCTAGGGCTTGCCATATTCAACACCTATAGGGTTTCATCAAGGCATTTGGTACCTGAGGTTTATCATTATATTTTAATCTTCATGCTTAATTCATCGTGAGAATATTCAATAAGGCTTGACATCGTCAATTACACATGCGGCTTCAATAATGCTAGTCATCGTATTGTCATCAATGAAAACCTTAATCCAACAATATCCCGCTTTGTCATTCTTGGAAATACTCTCATGCTTTCGATATTCTCTCCCCTTTTGACATCTATGGAAAATGGGGTACTTTTATTAATAGTGTTTTCCCATCAAGAGCTTCACCTATCTTCATCAAAGATAGATACCATTGACAAAATGTTGTTCCTCCTAACATCATGTTGCTCCCCTTAATATTATGCATGATATTCTTATTTCTAATAGGTAGAACCTTGGTGAAACATAATTGCGCCTATGATGCCCATAATTGATTTACAACAAGGACCAATGCCTTGAGAATTCAAGGGATATTCAACATGTTGTTTTTTCTAGTTCAACATGCTTCCTTTCCCGAACCTTTGTTATGCCTTGAGATTATTTGATGATATTCATTGTTAGCATCAGCATATCTTCTGGGAGCATAGGTTCTTCCAATGTAATTTTGACTCCTTTACTTGCTTTTACTGGAGCTGGGGGAATTTGTACAACTTTCAAGGTTCTCCTCATTCTTGTTCTTATATTCTTTAGGGTTTGCATCACTTTTTCTAGAAGCTTGCCTACATAACCAAGACCAGATTGAATGTTGCGCCTCTGAATGCCCCCCATAAAGATTTAGACTATCTGCCTCTAGCAGATAGGGATTTCCAGAGAAAATACCTCATTCTTAGTGAAAATCCTCTCAGAACCTTTTGCCAATGCAGAGATAATTTCCTGAACGGCTCTGATACTTTGGGACTATGGGAATCCAATCTTCCAATGTATTTTTTACCTTCAGTCCATGTTTTTCCCGAAATAATTTATCACTGCCATGCCAATTACGATCCCAATCAACGAGCAATCATGTCCCCGAGTCAAACTGTTCTTTTCCCAATAACTGCTCAATCCATAAATGAAATGTTACAGTTCCATCCCGGTCAAGCCCTGACTCCCATTTCCATGGGAGACTTACTTGAAAAATCCACAAATTTATCCCAAGAAGAGTTGAATCGCCTCTGTCAGAGTTTCATGCTACCAGAACATCAACCCAAAGGCCCACCTCCTTATGGATATACCTTTTTCACAAATATGGGTAGACTCATATTGAATATGATATCTTCTGTAATGGGTTTCAACACTAGTGAATACGTTGATAAGTTAACCCTAGTGTTGTTGTCAATTTTTACTCCTGGACAACCCCCTGCTGTCAAATATGATTTTGCTTCCTTTATTGCTAATAAAATTCATGACCGGTTCATGAGATTGGAAAATGAAAAAGTTTTCAAATATTCCACTTTTATATACCATCTCATGCTCTATTATCAATCAGAGAGTTTCCCCTTCCATGTCATGAAACTTGATGCCAAAGGAAATCCAAGGTCTGTAATTTTTTGGTCTGCAATCTTCCATAATTCCTCTGAGTCTCCTTATTCTTACAATGAGTTCATTGATCTATTTGTACACCCTGCAACTACCTTATTAACAGGAGTTTCCCCTCCTAGGGTCAATAATGATATGAAGAAAATTCTCCAACTCTCAAAGCAATACAAAATAGGTGATTGGTACCTATACATGAAACATATAGAAATTAGAATATATGGGTGTGAGCTATGTCCTTTCAAGCTACCAAAATATGTTCCAATGAAGCTTTTTGCCTTAGAATATTTCAGACAAATGATAAATTCAGACATAGTCCATTTTTGCAATGCAAAGAAAAAGGTTCAACTCAGAATTAAGAGTCAATTAGGTCCTTTTGTCTGTAATTCTAGGGATGCAGGAAAAGAAGCTGAAATAATTCTAGAAGACTATCTCAAATTGCAAAAAAAATTCTGGTGGGTACCTTATGACCCAAACAGCTTTATATGTGATAGGAGAATGAAAAACAAATTATCACCATACCTTCACAATAGAATTCCAGAGATTGAACAAATTGCAAATATGGATGAATGAATGGAAGGAACCTTAGTAGAACAAGATAGAGAACAGATCAGTGTTGAAAATGTTATGAAGGATCTTGAGAAAATACTTGACCTTGATTCTTTTGGGCAGGTGCAAAGACCAGGAATTGGTCCTTCCTTTGCTGGAACCTCTCAGCAAAATTTGCAGGAAATCAGTGCACTAGCTATAAAAGCATCCAAAGGGAAGGAAAAGGAGACTGATACACAAGTCACAGAGAAATTCACAATGTCATAGCAGCCTGAAACTTCCAAGGAACAGGCCCAAAAAAGAACTTCTCCTACTCATATCAATGTGGCAAAAATTTCAATTTTGCAAACTCCTCTCAATGAAGAAAAAGGTAAAAAGAGAGATGCAGAAACAGCTACACCTACCAGTGAATCTTCAGAACAACCTGGTATCAAAAGACAAAGATTAAATCCACTCTCAGAAGTATAATTTGTTCAAGAAACCACTTATAGTCAGAGGAGAGAAGAGTTAGATAGTCAACGAACATTCACAATTAGTGGGACATCCACTAACTCGCAGAAAAAAGAGCTACAAAGACATCAAAGTGCAGAAGTATCTTCCTTCAAACCACCAATGAAAGATGCTTGGGATATTAAGAAGACATTTATAAATATTAAGGCCAGAAATGATCCATTAAGACTTCAAATCTATAATCAATATTTAAAGATGGCTCCCAAAAATCAACAGAGATTGATGTCAGCCTATGACATCTAGCAGGGTAAAATGGTGATGATTCATTTCAAGTCCAAAGTGCAGCAGCCTCAAACAGCTACAGACTATGTCAGAACCAATTTTGAAGTCATGACAAAGGATATCCATCCTTTGGATCAGATTGAGCTGCACAAACAAACTGGAGAGATGATTTACTCAACTTTGACTGATAAGTCAATGATGGCCCAAAGATTACAGAATTCTTTGGATAATACTATTGTTCAATTACATCTTGAAAAAGCCTCTTCCCAGGCTAAGGACAACAGAATAAATACTTTGGAAGAAATAATTATTGGATTGGGTCATAATCCAAAAGATGTTAAGGCTACAAAAGCCTTAATTAAAAAGAAAGATTATGATATTGCAGCCTTAAGGAAACAGCTAAAGTTTCCATCTTCAAGGCATCCACAGACTACTGAGGTAATAAAGCAAAACTCTGAAGAAGAATTAATGGATTTTCTTTTGAAACTTAATGAGCAACTAAATGAGACTGAAAAAGAACTTGAAAAGGCATTAAAGGACAAGCAGCCAAACATTCCAGCATCTACAACAGAAATGATTACAGGTACAACAACAACAGGTCAATCAGTAGGACTATCACAGGGCAACACTTCCAATTTAAGCACTGAAGAATTAATAAAATCAATGGAGGAATTGAAACTCCAAGTGACAGAGCTCCAGAAAACAAAGGTACAATTTACCACCTTAGAACAAAAATATGATCTCTCAAAGATGAGTGTTGCAGAAAAAACAAGAGAGGTCAACAGATTAGAAAAATTGGTCAAAGCATTGGAAAAGGATCTCACATTGGAGAAGCCTTTGAAAGAAATCAAAGAAATGCTTTGGGCCAACATCACTCAATCAATAAATGATGTCTGGCCATCAATCCAAATAATGTATGAGCAAAATGATTTAGTTAAATTGGCTCTGGAAGAAGTTTAAAAGGCAAGAGAAGAATTAGGAAATATGTCTGAAGAAGCCAATAAGCTTATACAATTTTTAACTACCAAGAACAGATATCAACTTGAAGAGCTAGGCATCCAAGACAGAACAGGAAAAATTTTGGAGGTAAAAAGGGTTTTTACTAAAAGAACTCTGATGCAGAACCTAGAAAGAAGATGCTATGATATGCAGGAAGAAATCAATGCTTTTACAAAGAGATTGGATATTTTGCAGATTAAAGGATTGCCAAGTCCTTTAGTTTGAGATGATAAACTAATGAGCCTTGAAAGCTATGTTGAGAAATTGAATAAGTATGTTGACAACCAGGCCAGTTCATCGACCAGTTCATCAGTAGCAAAAGCATTTCCTACAGGCAAAATTCTTCATGATAGTCTGGAAAATTTGTTTTATCTCGAACATGAGGTAAAACACTTATTCCCAATTTAGCCTACTTTCTTCAGATATGCAGAGACTGATGAAACTCTGAGGAAGCTTCAAAGAACCAGAATACCAGAAGCACAATGGTGGGAAGAGATGTTAGACATTTTGTAAAAATTATCCTTGCATGAATTTTGATTATTTACTACAGTAAGTCATGATAAAAAGGATAAACAGAGATCAAACAGGTTAAATTGTATCAGTACAGGTAAAGAGTATCAGTAAAACAGAGCAACCAGCACAGAGTTACTGAAGAGGATAGCAATAAGCGTAATCATAGGGCCTGCCTCCAGCACATTCATAAAAAAAGGGAACAGCACAACATCGGTTATCTTTTCTCTTATCTACGAGACCATGTGTCTCTATTTTCTTGTAACATATTCATGAGTCATCCTAAATTATATCTCACTTTGTTAGGAGATATTTTTTATAATTTTTTGTATAAATACTCCCTCAATTAGAGTATTGAGGGGGTGGATTCTTAGACTTTGCTGTAACATTGATTATTTTAGAATAAAGTGTTGTTGGACAAATTTCGCATGGCTAGCTGGATAAGGAATTGATGCAAAGGACTTTTCATAGGATTATTGAGTCAGACAAAGGATCAATAAGTCATCTATCTCTTATGTTTTAGAGTTTTATACTTGTTTATTATACCATTTGTGTTTCATATCTGAATGATAAACGAAAAGAGAATAATTCAGAAAGTGCTTAAGTGCAATCTGTTTTCAATCGTTGTTATTCTTAATGTTTTCTTCTAAACTAGTATAAACAGTGAATTCTTAATTGCTCCTATTTTCTAGTTTATTCATTTTGATTATTTGGTAAAGAATTCTTAATTGCTCTTTATTAATAATCATTCAAGTTCTCTCTTTCGAATATGTTGAAGGATTATTAATTTCCCTTCATCCATTTTGAAGCCCATTCCATCCATTTTAGATATTAAATTGTTCCCTATTTGATTACCTTGCCCTATAAAACCATCTCTTGTTAAGAAACCAATTCCAGTTAAGCTATTTTCTTTGACTCCATTAGCCCAATGGTTTAAAACTACTCAGTCTTACCCCTCTGCTATTGAATTCCATCATCCAAACATAATCAAAATCCTTGGACTTTTATAACTAGCCTAATATATTTAAAAAACAAAGCTAAAACTTAAAAAGAGAGCCCTCTCTGGGTACAGATTGGCTAGATTATGTACCTAAAAGTTGGTTTGTGGTTACCTCGGACCTCTTGCCTCTTCCCAACAACTTCAAGGAAAATCTGAGTGATAACATAGTGGCGACTCCATTGGGGATCTAAATAATTTGTTTGTTACTATTGTTTACTTTATAAACTACAGACAGAGCCTGAAGTTAGCCAGGTAGCCTTTCAAATTGCTCTTGCTTTGCAATTGCATAAGTAAATAAATGTTGCTTCAGTCTATCTCCAATTTAGTTTATGAACTGAACATTTGGTTTTAGATACTTGATCAGTTCCTCTAGTCAAATAAATCTTTAAGAAAATATAAATCCAATATCGAAAACCTCTTAAAGAGATTGTCGAAGTTGTATTCCATTTAGACAAAAACCAAAAAAAGAGAATCACCTAGAAACCTGGCTTCAGAAAGGACTCATTACACCAGGGCTAATCCTGATCCAAATCCACCACCTATGTTTGAAAATCCGAATCTGATCCCCAGAATTCTTAGGAGACAAGAGAGCCAAGAAAGTTCAGCTAGTTCTCGACCTCTCTATAGATCAATATCCTGTCCTGTGAAGTGGATTTACCTTGAGGACGAACCTTTTGACGAGCAATTTGAAACCTCTTTATTTGTAAATTTTTCTGAATCTGAGTTGTCCCACTTGGTTCGAGACCCAGTATTTATTGAAGATTTACAATCTGAATTTGTTACTTCACATCTTGAAAAACATTTGCGAAATTCCATACAATCTAAGCTTTCCTCTGAAGGAACACCAAATCTTTCAGTGATCACTTCAGCCTCTCCAAGTTCATCAACATTTCTTCAAATATCTCAACCTCAAACCACCCCTTCTACTCCTCCATCCATCACTCCCAGACCAACCTCAATTGTTATTTCATCACTACCTCCTGCAATGGCAAACATATATGCTCCCTTGGTATTACCAGCCAATCTAGGGGATATGCCCCAAGACTACCAAAGTAAAATCACTCCTTTTGATGGTTCTGGTACCTACACTGCACAACAACATACCAAAAAGATGACCGATTATTTTGAAATTTATGAAATAGATGTTGATGATGTAAGAATGAGAATATTTGTTCAAAGTCTCACTGGAGAAGTTAGAACCTGGTTTAGAGCCCTTCCTGCAAATAGTATCGCTGACCCAGAAGCTCTTTATAGAACATTTTTAAATAGATGGGAAAAGAAGAAAGATCCTCTTCAAATATTATCAGAATATGAAAATCTAAAGAGAGGAACACAAGAGACTGTGCAGGATTATTGCACTAGGTTCAATAATGTTTACAATGCTATTCTCTAAAACCTTAGACCTCCTCCAGATTTAGCATTAATCAAATTCCCTGATGGATTTGATTCTGATATGGCGTACCAGCTTAGGGAAAGATCTCCTCGGACTTTAGAAGATATGTAAAGTATAGCTGTTAGTGTTGAATCCAACCTGATATCTAAATGAGCTAAAGCCAGAAGTGAAAGGAGAATACCTTTAAAAGAAGAACCCTCAGCGTTTGAACAGAAACTGGATGCTATCATTAAAGGGATGGAAAGGCTAGGAGATAGAGTAGAAACAATTGAAAGGAAATCTCCTTGGGATGGTCAACCGAGCAATACTGGGAGGAATCCAAATTTCAGAAAAAACCAAAAACAAAACACTGAAAAGACTGGTCCTGACCAAAACATTAGGCCTCCATTCCAGGAAAATTATGTTGAAGCCTCAAATTCTGATGAACCAACAGAAGATACTCAAATAAACAACTTATCTGGACACAATAATGAACAGGAAGTTTTCTTGACCCAAGAGGATCAAGAAGCTCACATTCTCAAACAATTCCAAACTCATTCAGGAGAATCATTTGACTTCAAGGAGGGATATGATACAACCATTTATGAAGTCCACAAGCAATATAATCTGAGGAGCAGAAGAATTGATGTCCCTGAAACAAGTAAACAGAAAGCTACAAAACAACCTCTCAAAGGTAAAACCAATACTACCCCTGTACATATTCTTTCTAGATCAGATCCTAATCCTGCTAATCCAATCATTGAAGATGTATCCGATAGTCAACTGAATAATAGACAACTTTCCAATACTCTTCCTCCCAAAGGAAATGTAGAGGAACCTCCAGAAGTTGATTCGGAAACAACTTCAGCCCACAACCCCACTCCTGAGAAGGAGCAAAATATCGAAAACATAGAAGATAAAGAAAATCCAACTTTCCGAAATACAAGAACTCAGACTGAAAAACCTTTTAATCTGGAAGCTGGAGTAGGCAAATTAAAAATAGTTGTTCCATTGTCTGAATTAGCTAAACATGATGTCTACTGAAGTCAGTTTAATAGATCACTTAGGATCACTGAAAATGAAGACTCGGTTAACCTTTTTGATGACCGACCTAAATTACTCTTTGGCCCTGAAGTAAATGGAAAACCAGGGAATGGAGGAACTCCTCCATTCTATGTGAGTTTGAACATACACGATAAAATACTTCATAATGCCATGCTTGATTCTAGGGCATCTCACAATCTAATGCCCAAATCTGTAATGGAGAAATTAAACCTAGATATCACCAGGCCATACAAAGATCTCTTTTCTTTTGATTCAAGTCAGGTGAGATGTTTAGGATTAATCAAAGACTTGTGTGTTTCACTGGTTCAATACCCTGCAAAAACAATTTTGATGGATATAGTAGTAGCAGATATTCCTCCAAAATATGGCATGCTATTGTCCAGATCTTAGGGTGCAAAGCTTCAAGGATCTCTTCAATTGGACATGTCATACGCTACTATTTCAGTGTTCGGCCAACCTAAGAGACTATATAGAGAAACTTTAATGAAATCCCCATCTACTCAGTACACTCTGATATGGATTCATTTATTCTTTATAATGTTGAAATTGATCCTCCCACTGAATTAGAAGTTCCAGCAGCAGAACCAAAAGAAATTACAAATGAAAAATCTAGTGTTCAAATCCGGGAAATCTCTGAGAACAATGAAACATCAGATACCCAAGAGAAACCAGAAGAAAGTAAAAATCCAAATCTCACTGTTAAAAAAGTTCCTGAAACTCCTGATACAAATTATGAACATGAAATTATTTGGCATTTAGAATTTGATGGTTCAGTTAACAAATTAGGAGCGGGAGCTGGAGTTTGGGTGCACAACCTTGAAAATGATCATGCTGAAGGCCATGCCTACAGACTAAATTTTAAGTGCACCAATAATATGGCAGAATATGAAGCTCTTTTGCTAGGTCTTAAACTTGTCAAAAGATTAGGGGAAATTAGAGTATCTGTCATAGGAGATTTTGATTTAATCATTCAAAAAATCAAATGACACTTTCTAACAAATGATCCCAGACTGAGAGAATATAGAGGAACAGTTGTAGAGATACTCAATACTTTTCTACAAGCTCAGCTTGCTAAAATCCCAACAAAAAAAAACTTGCACGTCCGTAGTCTAGCAATGTTTGCCAGCACCTGTAAATTACCATTTGATCCTAATCATTAGTTCACAGCTGAGATTAGACACAGACCAGCCATACCTGACAATTTTAAGAACTGGCAAGTGTTTGGAAATGATGAGTAGATTAACAATTTCCTGACTCTAGAAAATGAATTTTCTAACAGTAACATAGATGAAGATACAGTCATTGAATCTGATCAAATAAATGAACAAGAAACAGACATTTCAGAAGAAAGTGAAATTCAAATGCTTCATCCAAAAAAATTCACCAAAAAAGAAATGCAGAACCTTAAACAAATGGATGTTGATGAGATTTTTGAAGAAGAATCTGAGGTCATTAATTTAAAAGACAATCATTTGCCTAAAGGATTAACTCCTCTGGAAGATCTCTTTGATTCTAATGATATTCCAAAGAAACCCAAGATGGAACCATTAAAAGAAGATATTAAGGAATATAACTTGGGAACTGAAGAAAATCCAAAAATGATAAAGTTATCTAAATCTTTGCCTCCTGACCAAAAACTAAAATATGTTGAACTAGTGAAAGAATTCCAGGATGTCTTTGCCTGGATTTATGAAGACTTGAAATCATATGACACCTCTATAATTCAGCATACAATACCTCTGAAAGAAAATCAGAAACCATTCAAACAGAAACTCAGAAGAATTAACCCTGTACTGCTGCCTTTAATTGAAAAAGAAATCAAATGAATGTATGAAGCAGGGATAATTGCTCCCATTAGGTTTTCAGAGTGGGTGTCTAATTTAGTACCTACTAGGAAGAAAAATGGAGAGATCAAATTATGTGTTGATTTAAGAAATGTAAATAAGGTTTCTTTGAAGGATAATTACCCTTTGCCCAAAATGGATCACATTTTACAAAAGGTAGTAGGTGCTTCTAGGATTTCTCTTCTAGATGGGTTCTCAGGATACAACCAGATTCTGGTTCATCCTAATGACCAGGGAAAAACATCTTTTACAACACCATGGGGCACATTCAAATACATTAAAATTCCATTTGGACTTAAAAATGCAGGAGCAACCTTCCAAAGGGCAATGGACATCGCATTTGCAAAAGAAATTCATGATTTTCTTGTCAATATTTGGATGATTTAACTGTATTTTCTAAATCAGATCAATAGCATTTGGACCATCTCAGACAAGTATTCATTAAATGTAGAAAATATGGTATCTCTTTGAATCCAAAGAATTCCTTGTTTGGTCTTGAAGAAGGTAAACTTTTGGGCCATATCATCTCCAAATATGGTATTAGAATTGATCCTGCTAGAATATAAGCTATACTGCAGATACCTCACCCTAGAAATGTCAAAGAACTTCAAGCTTTCCTAGGAAAAATCAATTTTTTGAGAAGATTCATATCTAGCTTAGCTGAACTAATTAGATTGCTTACTAACATGTAAAGAATGGATTCAAGTATTAAATGGACAGTAGAAGCCAAACAAGCATTTGAAGATATTAAAATGGCTTTGACCAGAACACCGGTCTTTACAAGTCCACAATTTGATAGAGACTTCATAATATTCTCATTTGCATCAGAACACACTGTACCAGCTGTTTTATTACAAAAGGATGATCAAGGATGTGAAAAACCTATAGCCTTTTTTAGTAAAGCACTAAGGGATGCATCATTAAAATACAACATCATGGAAAAACAAGCTTTTGCACTTGTAAAAGCCATTAAAGATTTTAGAATCTACATATTGTATTCCCATGTGATAGCCTATGTACCAAATGTTGTTGTCAAAGACATCTTAACTCAAGATGGAATTGAGGGCAAAAGAGGTAAATGGATTGCTACCATATTAGAGTATGATATTGAAATAAAACCTACAAAGATTATAAAGGGACAGGGATTGGCTCAACTCATGATAGAAACAAATTGTCAAGCCCTGGATATTAATGAACTGGATGACGAACAGGAGATGGCGACTCCACAAATCAGCCAGGCATTCTTAGATTCACCTTAGTATGCTGATATAATTTATGTACTGTTAAACCTGCAAGCTCCTCCAGGGTTATCCAGAACAAAGAAAAGGAAACTGTGGTGGACACCTTTACTGGAAGTCAACTGCGGACAAGATCCTAAGGGCTGGTTTTTATTAGCCTACTTTGTTCTCTGATGTAAAGAAGTTTTTCACTGCTTGCCATAAATGTCAATTTTTTGAAGGCAAGAGAAAACTATTACCTTTACCCCTGAAACCAATTTCCACAGAAAAACCCTTCCAACAATGGAGCTTGGACTTCATTGGAGAAATCCATCCTCCCTCCTCTGGCCAACGCAAATGGATCTTCACTGCTACGAACTATTTCACCAAATGGATAGAAGCAATTCCTTCTAGACAAGCCAATGACATCGTGATTATAGGATTCTTAGAAACCAACATTTTATCTAGATTTGGGTGTCCTGATAAAATCATAACTGACAATGCTGTTGCCTTCAAATCCAAGAAGATGATAAGTTTTTGTAACAAATATCATATCACCTTAAGCCATTCCACAGCCTATTACCCTCAAGGTAATGGACTGGCTGAGTCTTCCAACAAGAGTTTCATCAATATTATTAAGAAATTATTGGAGGAAAACAAGAAAAATTGGCACAAGAAACTTACAAATGCACTGTGGGAAGACAGACTCACCACCAAAAAATCTATTGGGACAAGTCCTTATGAGTTAGTCTATGGCATGGAGGCTGTATTTCCTTCATCTTTAGGAGTTCCTGTAATGAAATTACTTCAAGAAGCTCAGGTCGAACCTAATGATATTCAAAGGAGGATAAATCAGACCATCAATCTGCAGCAGACCAGAGAGGAAGTATATCAGAGATCCCAAGTATTGCAGGTGAAACTAAAGAAGATATTTGATAAAAGAACCAAGGCAGAAGATTTCCAACTGGGAAACAAAGTTTTAAGATGGGATTTTAGAAGAGACGATAAAGGAAAACATGGGAAATTTGATTTCCTGTGGAAAGGACCTTATATTATCCATGCTTTACAAGGAAAAAATACATGTTTCCTGAAAAACTTGGATGGTACAGAAACTGAAGATGGGCCAGTTAATGGTCAAATGTTGAAACATTACTTTGATCCTATTTTTTAGGATATCCTGATTTTTAACATGTACATACTATATCCTTTGTAATGTCGCAGTTTTGATTGGATAGTAGCTTGCTGGAGTTGAAGCCCGAAGAGAAGGCCCTAAGCTTCAGAAGTATTACTGTCATACATACAATAAAGCAACAAGCAGAAGAAGATTCCATAGTTCAGTCAAAATCATTCTGAGGCCAACTGATCTGCTGTTCTTGACTTTCCACCAGGAAAAGCCATCCCCAAGTGGAGCCAGTGTTATGCTCCTATACCAATAGGTGTCATATATCATGATTGACTTGATGGGCTATGTAATATGTTCATACCTTTCCTTGTTGCAAAAGTTTTCCATATTGTCAAAAAAATTAAAAAAAATTTAAAAAAATGTAAAGTGGGTATACCCTAAAAGAAAAATCAAAGGGTGAAAAAAAAAATGGCCAAAAAAATAAAAGAAAATGAACCCCACCAAAAGAAAGGCCAAGGAAAGTGCGCAAGTCTAAATGCCACTACTTTTTTCTCTTATGTAAATAAACAAATTGTATGCAACTTGTATCTTATGCCACAATTGATGAACAGTCAAATAGTTTAAGCTTGGCTTGTTCATATTTGAATTTTATGTTTTAGAGATAGAGAATAAAATCTGACCATACTGTTTAATCTTGGCAGATAAGTAGATAGGTAGAGTAAATAAAAGGAGCTCAACAGTTTAATCTGAGCCCTTGGATGTAATAAGGTTAGACTTAGATAGATTTCTACATGTAAAAGAAAAGAAAGTGTGATAAGGGTTTGCCAGTCTAAGTGCACCCTAATAAAGAAAAAAATGGTAGGTTAAAGTAGGTAGGGTAGGTAGATGTTGTTGCAGAATTACATGTGATGGATAATGACTCTAAATGTGTTAATCTTTACTTTCATCACAAGGGCAAGGCAGATATTACACTGGAAGAATTTCAAGCAAAACAAAGTCAAATAATTAACTTCCCTTCTCATTTTTCCCTAAAATTTTACTAATTTCCCCTAAGTACTAAGGCATTTGAAAATTAGAGGGGCTCAAGGCATTTCCTTGAATTTTGGAGGGACCGGACCCTTGGCCCAATAATTGAAAAGCCTAAGTACTTGAAACCATTCATAAGTCATTCATTCACTTCTAAAAAATATTTTCCTACGTAAAATCCTATTTTACTTAGGAAAATTGCACAATATCTCATAAAAACCCTTTCATTCAAGCATAAGTTAAATACATACTTCTAATGTTTTTATACTTAGCGCTTTTTCATTCATTTTCATATTAACTTTTAACTTTATTATTTAATTCCCTATATAATTCAACCCGTTCCCGTATTATTTTAACTATATAAAACTCCCAATTATTACATATCCCGCCCCTTTGGTTGAAAAATAACCTTAATATTGTGTTAATTGTGATTAATTAGTTAAAATCGCAACTAATTAAGAACCCTGATTCCCCGCCGCATTAAAAAAGGATTAATTAACCCTAATGGTTAATTAATAACTTACCCTACCAATCGAATTGCACCCGATATGATTAAATCGTGTTTAATTGTATTGGGCCCGCCCTTGATATTTCCCTATCATCTCACCTCCCCGACAGCCATCCGATCAACCCCTTCACATCCAATGGCTGTCGTCCATATCGCATCGCCCCCACGTCCGAAAAATAACGCGCAATCGCTAAGCGGTTTTCCAAACAGTGTCTCGCCATGCGTCGCGAGGGGTATGGAATCGTTGGCTTTCACTTGAAAACAGCCCGTCCCCAAAAGAAATGCGATGTATACCACTTACCACCCTTCGCATTCAAAAAAACAGCCTTTCCTACATACGTCATCCGCCCGAAAAATAAAACCCCACCAACTTTAGACTTTGCGAATAAAACAAATAAACGCACATCATTTTCATTATCCCGTGCAGCGACCAGTGTCTCCATGAAAAAAACTGCAAAGCCAACTGTCGAAGATTGTCAACCACCACCTTGCTGAGAAAATTGCAGACAAACAATCCAGAACCCATCAGCAGTTGCCTACACTTGTTTTCATCACTACTCACTTCCCGGAAACAGGTATTTACCCAGTTCCCGTCGAACCCTGCAAGTCTTGGTTTTTTATTTAATTCCAAAAGAAAAGACTAAAACATAGTACAATTTGGTCTTTATTTCACTCCTAAGTTCCCAGACCTGTAATTGTGTCCATTTTTCCATCAAAAACCCAAATTCCTTTCTGAATCCACAAGAACCAGAAATGGAAACCCCTGTGGCTTTGAATGTTGCACCTCTAAATGCCCCCCATAAAGATTTAGACTATCTGCCTCTAGCAGATAGGGATTTCCAGATAAAAGACCTCATTTTTAGTGAAAATCCTCTCAGAACCTTTTGCCAATGCAGAGATAATTTCCTGAACGGCTCTGATATTTTGGGACTGTGGGAATCCAATCTTCCAATGTATTTTTTACCTTCAGTCCATGTTTTTCTCGAAATAATTTATCACTGCCATACCAATTACGATCCCAATCAATGAGCAGTCATGTCCCTGAGTCAAATTGTTCTTTTCCCAATAACTTCTCAATCCATAAATGAAATGTTACAGTTCCATCCAGGTCAAGCCCTGACTCACATTTCCATGCGAGATTTACTTGAAAAATCCACAAATTTATCCCAAAAAGAGTTGAATCGCCTTTGTCAGACTTTCATGCTACCAGAACATCAACCCAAAGGACCACCTCCTTATGGATATACCCTTTTCACAAATATGGGCAGACTCATATTGAATATGATATATTCTGTAATGGGTTTCAACACTAGTGAATACGTTGATAAGTTAACCCTAGTGTTGTTGTCAATTTTTACTCCTGGACAGCCCCCTGCTGTCAAATATGATTTTGCTTCCTTTATTGCTGATAAAATTCATGACCAGTTCATGAGATTGGAAAATGAAAAAGTTTTCAAATATTCCACTTTTATATACCATCTCATGCTCTATTATCAATCAAAGAGTTTCCCCTTCCATGTCATGAAACTTGATGCCAAAGGAAATCCAAGGTCTGTAATTTTTTGGTCTGCAATCTTCCATAATTCCTCTGAGCCTCCTTATTCTTACAATGAGTTCATTGATCTATTTGTACACCCTGCAACTACCTTATTAACAGGAGTTTCCCCTCCTAGGGTCAATAATGATATGAAGAAAATTCTCCAACTCTCAAAGCAATACAAAATAGGTGATTGGTACCTATACATGAAACATACAGAAATTAGAATATATGGGTGTGAGCTATGTCCATTCAAGCTACCAAAATATGTTCCAATGAGGCTTTTTGCCTTAGAATATTTCAGACAAATGATAAATTCAGACATAGTCCATTTTTGCAATGCAAAGAAAAAGGCTCAGCTCAGAATTAAGAGTTAATTAGGTCCTTTTGTCTGTAATTCTAGGGATGCAGGAAAAGAAGCTGAAAGAATTCTAGAACACTATTTCAAATTGCAAAAAAATTTCTGGTGGGTACCTTATGACCCAAACAACTTTATATGTGATAGGAGAATGAAAAACAAATTGTCACCATACCTTCACAATAGAATTCCAGAGATTGAAAAAATTGCAAATATGGAAGAATGGATGGAAGGAACCTTAGTAGAACAAGATAGCGAACAGGTCAGTGTTGAAAATGTTATGTAGGATCTTGAGAAAATACTTGACCTGGATTCTTTTGGGCAGGTGCAAAGACCAGGAATTGGTCCTTCCTCTGTTGGAACCTCTCAGCAAAATTTGCACGAAATCAGTGTGCTAGCTACAGTAGCATCCAAAGGGAAGGAAAAGAAGACTGATACGCAAGTCACAGAGAAATTCACAATGTCAGAGCAGCCTGAAACTTCCAAGGAACAGGCCCAAATACAGACTTCTCCTACTCAGATCAATGTGGCAGAAATTTCAATTTTGCAAACTCCTCTCAATGAAGAAAAAGGTAAAAAGAGAGATGCAGAAACAGCTACCCCTATCAGTGAATCTTCAGAACAACCTGGTATCGAAAGAAAAATATTAAATCCACTCTCAGAAGTAGAATTTGTTCAAGAAACCACTGATAGTCACAGGAGAGAAGAGTTAGATAGTCAGCAAACATTCACAATCAGTGGGACATCCTGACTCACAGAAAAAAGAGCTACAAAGACATCAAAGTGCAGAAGTATCTTCCTTCAAACCACCAATGAAAGATGTCTGGGATATTAAGAAGACATTTATAAATATTAAGGCCAGAAATGATCCATTAAGACTTCAAATCTATAATCAATATTTAAAGATGGCTCCCAAAAATCAATAGAGATTGATGTCAGCCTATGACATCCAGCAGGGTAAAATGGTGATGAGTCATTTCAAGCCCAAAGTGCAGCAGCCTCAAACAGCTGCAGACTATGTCAGAACCAATTTTGAAGTCATGGCAAAGGATATTCATCCTTTTGGATCAGATTGCACTGCACAAACAAACTGGAGAGATGATTTACTCAACTTTGACTGATAAGTCAATGATGGCCCAAAGATTACAAAATTCTTTGGATAATACTACTGCTCAATTACATCTTGAAAAATCCTATTCCCAGGCTAAGGACAACAGAATAAAGACTTTGGAAGAAATAATTATTGGATTGGGTCATAATCCCAAAGATGTTAAGGCTACAGAAGCCTTGATTAAAAAGAAAGATGATGATATTGCAGCCTTAAGGAAACAGCTAAAGTTGCCATCTTCAAGGCATCCACAGACTGCTGAGGTAATAAAGCAAAACTCTGAAGAAGAATTAATGGATTTGCTTTTGAAACTTAATGAGCAACTAAATGAGACTGAAAAATAACTTGAAAAGGCATTAAAGGAAAAGCAGCCAAACATTCCAGCATCTACAACAGAAATGATTACAGGTACAACAACAGCAGGTCAATCAGCAGGACTATCAGTGGGCAACACTTCCAATTTAACACTGAAGAAGTAATAAAATCAATGGAGGAATTGAAACTCCAAGTGATAGAGCTCCAGAAAACAAAGGTACAGTTTACCACCTTAGAACAAAATTATGATCTCTCAAAGATGAGTGTTGCAGAAAAAAAAAGAGAGATCAACAGATTAGAAAGATTGGTCAAAGCATTGGAAAAGGATCTCACATTGGAGAAGCCTTTGAAAGAAATCAAAGAAATTCTTTGGGCCAACATCACTCAATCAATAAATGATGTCTGGCCATCAATCCAAATAATGTATGAGAAAAATGGTTTAGTTAAATTGGCTCTGGAAGAAGTTAAAAAGGCAAGAGAAGAATTAGGAAATATGCCTGAAGAAGCCAATAAGCTTATACAATTTTTAAATACCAAGAACAGATATCAACTTGAAGAGCTAGGCATCCAAGACATAACAGGAACAATTTTGGAGGTAAAAAGGGTTTTTACTAAAAGAACTCTGATGCAGAACCTAGAAAGAAGATGCTATGATATGTAGGAAGAAATCAATGCTTTTACAAAGAGATTGGATATTTTGCAGAGTAAAGGATTGCCAAGTCCTTTAGTTTCATATGATAAACTAATGAGCCTTGAAAGCTATGTTGAGAAATTGAATAAGTATGCTGACAACCAGGCCAGTTCATCGACCAGTTCATCAGTAGCAAAAGCATTTCCTACAGGAAAAATTCTTCATGACAGTCTGGAAATTTTTTTTTTATCTCGAACATGAGGTAAAACACTTATTCCCAATTCAGCCTACTTTCTTCCGATATACAGAGACTGATGAAACTCTGAGGAAGCTTCAAAGAACCAGAATACCAAAAGCACAATGGTGGGAAGAGATGTTAGACATTTTGTAAAAATTATCCTTGCATGAATTTTGATTATTTACTACAGTAATTCATGATAAAAAGGATAAACAGAGATCAAACAAGTCAAAGTGTATCAGTACAGGTAAAGAGTATCAGTAAAACAGAGCAGCCAGCACAGAGTTACTGAAGAGGACAGCAATAAGCCTAATCATAGGGCCTACCTCCAGCACATTCATAAAAAAAGGGAATAGTACAACATCGGTTATCTTTTCTCTTATCTACAAGACCATGTGTCTCTATTTTCTTGTAACATATTCATGAGTCATCCTAAATTATATCTCACTTTGTTAGGAGATATTTTTTATAATTTTTTGTATAAATACTCCCTCAATTAGAGTATTGAGGGGGTGGATTCTTAGAATTTGCTGTAACATTGATTATTTTAGAGTAAAGTGTTGTTGGAAAAATTTCGCATAGCTAGCTGGATAAGGAATTGATGCAAAGGACTTTTCATAGGATTCTTGAGTCAGACAAAGGATCAATAAGTCATCTATCTCTTATGTTTTAGAGTTTTATACTTGTTTATTATACCATTTGTGTTTCATATCTGAATGATAAGCGAAAAGGGAATAATTCAGAAAGTGCTTAAGTGCAATCTGTTTTCAATCGTTGTTATTCTTAATGTTTTCTTCTGAACTAGTATAAACTGTGAATTCTTAATTGCTCATGTTTTCTAGTTTATTCATTTTGATTATTTGGTAAAGAATTATTAATTGCTCTTTATTAATAATCATTCAAGTTCTCTCTTTCGAATATGTTGAAGGATTCTTAATTGCCCTTCATCCATTTTGAAGCCCATTCCATCCATTTTAGATATTAAATTGTTCCCTATTTGATTACCTTGCCCTGTGAAACCATCTCTTGTTAAGAAACCAAATCCAGTTAAGCTATCTTCTTTGACTCCATTAGCCCAATGGTTTAAAACTACTCAGTCTTACCCCTCTGCTATTGAATTCCATCACCCAAACATAATCAAAATCCTTAGACTTTTATAACTAGCCTAATATATTTCAAAAACAAAGCTAAAACTTAAAGAGAGAGTCCTCTCTGCCTACAAATTGGCTAGATTCTGTACCTAAAAGTTGGTTTGTGGTTACCTCGGACCTCTTTCCTCTTCCCAACAACTTCAAGGAAAATTTGAGTGATAATAGTAGGTAGTCTTTCCACTTCCTCGGCTAATGCATAACATACATCCTCATTGTGTCTTCCAATATTCTATTCACTCTCTCCATTTTACCATCTATTTGAGGATGGAGAGCCATTCTAAAAGCTATTTGGGTTCCAAAACCAACAAACAATGACTTCCAAAAGTTTTAAGTGAAATTGGCATCTTTGTTTAATATTATCTTTTTAGGTACTCCATATAACCTAAATATCTCCTTCATGAAG
Organism: Pinus albicaulis; assembly: GCA_034641835.2. Lineage (NCBI taxonomy): Eukaryota > Viridiplantae > Streptophyta > Pinopsida > Pinales > Pinaceae > Pinus > Pinus albicaulis. Next base: position 455,019,047 of record CM076575.1, on the reverse strand, counting down.
ATATGGGCCATGGAAATCACTTTATGATTGGATTTAACAATGATAAAATGAGTTTTCTTACTCATATTATCCATTATCACCATGATAACATCATGTTCCTACCTATCTTGGGAAATTCAATGATGAAGTTCATAGATACGACTTCCCATTTCCACTCTGGAATTGGGATTGGTTGCAACAAGCCCTCTGGATACTCAAATCCACTTTTACTTGTTGGTATTCCAAACACTTAGAAATGTATTATGCAATGTCCTTCTTCATTCCTAACCAATAATATGCTTTCTTCATGGTTGTCATAATCTTTTGGTATCTCGGATTACCTAAGTAAGGTCTCCTATGGAACTCATCCATGACCATCTTTCTCAAATCAACTGTATTAGGTACATATTTTCTATTTTTGAATAGTAGTATGCCATCATCATTGAGCTTATAAGTTTTTCTCACAGATCCATCTGGTTAATTCTGCCAACACTTCTTCACATGTTGGTAATGTTCATCATTAATCATCCCCTCATTAATTTTTTCCTTGATGTCAGATGAGCATGTGCTCAAAGCGGCTAGGTGAACCACTTGAAAACTCCTACCAAGTGTGTCTACCACCTTATTTTAGTTTCCTTTGATGTTTTTATTCTCAAAGTTGAACTCATTGATCAAATTCAACCATCTAGCTTGGGATGGTTAAACGGATATTTCAGTCCATCGTGGTCTGTCATTAACACAAATATCCTTCCCAATAAGTAATGTATCCTCATTTTTAATGCATGCACAATGACTTCCAACTCCAAGTCACGAGTGAAATAATTCCTTTCATAATCATTCAACTTCCCATAATCATATAAGACTACATGTCCCTCCACCAAGTACCTCCTGAAAAGCATTGGTGCAAACTACAAAATATTTCTCTGGGTCAAATATTCTCAAGATAGGTGCACAAGTGAGTAACTTCTTCAACTATTCAAAACTAGCAACACAATCAGGAGTCCATTGAAATTTTACTTCTTTTCTTTGCAAGGTAGTGATGGGATTCCCAATCTTTGAGAAGTTACCAATGAACATTCGATAATAACCAACTAATCCCATAAAGTATCTGACCTCTGTCACGTTCCTGGGAGTGGCACATTCCATTATTTCTTTGATCTTCTCTCGGTCTACAACCACACCTTATTTTGAAATAACATGCCCCAAGTAGTGAACTTGGATTTGGAAAAACTCACACTTGCTAAGTTTTTCATATGAATTATGCCCCCTTAGCAGTTGCAAAACTACTCTCGAATGGTCTTAATGCTCTTCTTTATTTTATGAATACACAAGAATTTCATCCACAAAAACTAGTAAAAGTTCATCCATGTAAGGCATAAGAACATTATTCATCACCACATGAAGGTCTTTGGGGTGTTTATAAGCCCAAAGGACACCAATACAAACTCATAATCGCCATACCTCATATGGAATGTAGTTTTGTGAATGCGCTCATCCTTAATTATGACCTGATGATACCTAGATCGTAGATCAATTTCGGAAAAAACAACGACTCCTCTTAGCTGGTCAAATAGGTTGTCAATCATGGGCAACTAATATCTATTCTTCACTTTCACCTTATTCAAATATTGATAATCTATGCACAATCTCAGTGTGTCATCCTTGTTTTTAATGAAAAGAGCAGGTCCTCGACAAGGTGAAAAGGTGGGTCGAATGTAACCCCTCTCTAGCATTTCCTTCAACTGTAATTTCAACTCAACAAGCTTAGGTGTGATCAAGCGATAAGGAGTTTTCGCTACTGACATTGTTCATGGGATCAACTTGATAGTGAAATTGATGTCTCTTTTGGGAGGTAGGCTTGGAAACCCACCTAGGAACACATATTCATATTGTTTTTGTACAAGGTGAATCATGAATGGGTCAGCATTGTGTCTTTTTTCCTTAAAAAACATGGATATCATATATTGCACAATGTTTTCTACTACAATGCTTCACCTAAAGCACAGATAATTACCTGAGTGCAATCGACCCCTTGGTTCCTTGCAACACTATCTATTCACCATCATAGTTGAGACATTCCAACACCTTATTATAATAGTCAACCTTGGTCCTATGGGATGCCAACTATTCCATACCAATCAAAATGTCATATGACCCTAATAGAAGAAAAATTATTTGGCTGAAGTGGTCATGCCACCCAACTCCATGGGGCATGGATCAATTGAATCTATCACCCATCTCTTTGTCCCAGTGGCAAGTTGAACAAGTCACGATTGTTCATGGATTTTCCTTGGAAATCCACATTTTTCCACAATCTTATGGGTGATATAACTATATTTACAACTTGGATCAATTAAATTTGAGACCAGTAAGCATTTGACCATACCTTCCATTTGAACAACCACAACTTGCCGGTCTTCCTTTCTATTGTCAAGTGCTGCATAAATCCCAAGGGTGCTCTAGGCCACAACATTCATAGTTGTTGCCTATTGAACAATATATAACTTTGTACCAGTTTGCTGTCATTGAGGGAAATTTCTCCGCAAGTGATTTTCTCCATAAGCCCAACATTGCACAAGTCCTTTCCCAGACCCTTGATGTGGTTCATTGGTACTAATGGTTGTGGGTTGTTGCTGATATGCCTTCTTGGAAGAAGCATTAAACTTTTCATTATTTTCCCCTTGTTTATTTCCTAAGATATTTTTCCATTTTCCTTTGAAATTTCCCTTATCTTTCTTCTTCCAATCAGACTGAACCCCAGTATTTATGCTTAGACTATTCATAACAGTGCTTGGTCTTCTAAATAACCTCCTCTAAAGTCCTTGTTTCATAAAATTCTATTATGTCCCGCTATGCAGGTATAACCCACTGATATATCTCCAGGTCTTAGTCTTTTCATCCTTGATATAAGGTACACATCTCAATAATTCCAAGAATCTGATTATATAATCCTTAGATGTTAGTTGTCCCATCTTGTATTCATAGAATTATTTTTCCTTGTTGTCATGATAATTTTCAAATAGGTACTTTTTTTGGAAGTACTTTTCAAACTTCCTCCATGACAACTCCTCCTTTCTGATTTCTTTGATATTCTTTAAGTCCTCCCACCATATATCAACCTTTCCTTTTAGGCTGAAAATAACCACCCCGACCTTCATGTTCTTGGAATTTCTTCATCCGCAAGAGCCAGAACTCTACATATTATGCTTTCTTCACATCCCCATCAAAGGTAAGAGGCTTTTCTTTCTTGAATCATTTAGGCATGAAAATATTCTTGCTCATGTTGGATTATGGTTTTCATTTATGTCAATAGGATGACTAACACTGTTGAAGCCCCATGTGTCATTGATGATGGAAATCCATATTGAAGATGCTCATAATGCCCTAAGCATGAATATTAAATTATAATGAAAAACCCTAGATACTAAATGACTTAATGAAACCTTGACAGTGTTGAAGATGGAAACCCTGGGTGTTCGATGATTTGTTGAAGATGCCATAATCCTAATGAATAAAGAACACATGTGAAGGAGCCCTAATATAGAAACTACAATAATGAAAAAAACCTAGATGCATGGAAAATCCCTAAGCCCTAAATAATTGATGATAAGTTGTAATATACCTTAGTTGTATAGATGAAGAATGTATAGGTGAATCTATTCTCTCGAATGATGGCTATAATTTCCAAATACATCTAGTTTAGAAGGCTTTATTATTATCTTGGTCAATGATCCTACATAGGTCAAGATTGTTTTTCCATCAAATACAATACTCTTGGTATCATCTATGAGCAAGGATTAATTCGAACTTACCAAGGCATGACTAGAGCTACTTTTCCTTTTGAAAGGAATAAGGAAAAATAGTCAGATGATGAGAAAGAGGCTTGTTCACTTAAGAATGGTCAAGAAATACCTAAATGGGTTCCCCATATTTATGTAAACTGTAGAAATTACATATGTTGTTAATACCGTGATTACTATTAAATGCCTTCGAAATTTATTGAAGTTGATGAGAAATTAGCACATGGCATGTTAGAGGAGTTTGGTATGGATCATGTAACTATCAAAGTTTATGTGGTTCCCAAGGGCCCCATAAAAATTTTGGAAGCTCATAGATTTGCACAATGGTGATCTCATTAATGAGAGCTCTCATGGTTCTCAATGGGAATACATTGATAGACCACCAGGTTGGTTCTCTGAGCCCAAAAACTATACATATGATTTTTTTCCCGAGATTACAAATTCAGGTTAGCTCCAAATAGTTATGTCAACTCTCCATCCTCAACAAACATGTCCCTCCACATATACTAAAACAAGTAGAAATAGAAATTAAACCAAGGAAATTCGGTCAAGGATACAAAAAAGAATTCAGACCCAAGGTAAAAATAAAAAGAATAGAGTTGCATCTCTTGAGAAAATATTTTTTTCCCTATGTTTTATCTATGTGCAAGAAGACAATTGCAATAATTATTATTTTTAATCTATGTCATTAAAGTGATCTTAAATGTTTTAAAAAATAACAATTGTTAAAGGAAATACTAATTCACCCGCCCTTATTATTTCCAACAATTAGTATCATAACCGGTACCTTTATTCTTAGCCTAGTAGCTGAGAGGTAGTTTCTTATAACACTGATGGAAGAGTCAAGGAAGAAAAACTCAAAATCATCTGAAGACGTCTCCTCAATCAAGAAATTATAAGACAATCATATGTGCAAATCCCCCATGTTCAATGGAACGAATTTTGAAATATGGAAGATAAGAATGGAGAACATTTGGATGACCCTAGGATGTGAATTATGGGAAGAAATTGTTACTGAAGACACATATACAAGAGAATCCCATACAAAAGTAATAAGTACCATTCTAAGTGATTTACTAGATCCCATAAAATTCAAGATGAAAAAGTATTCTTTAGGAAAAGAGATTTGGGAAAATCTTCAAGATCTTCACTCAAAAGGACTTTTACTCACGACTTCAGATCTAGAAGATGGTGGAAAAGAGCACAAATATAGTCAAGAGTCAAAGGAGGTAGATGAAGGCACTAATTGCATAAAATAGGATGATTAAGAAGGGAAACATGAAGTAGTAATTGAAGAAAACATCAAGGAAAGCTTGTGGTTTCTCTAAAAGAGATAAGTAGTTTGAAAAAGGAAAATGAGGAACTCAAGAAGTAGGTTCAAGATGTTGATAATGTCCTTGACAAAATGATGTTGGAATTATGGCTAATGTGTTGTCCTTGATGGAAACCTGCTTGAGAAAGATGTCAAAGTGATAGTTGTGTAGATGTTACAGGTGATATGAATAAAACAATATCAGTTCAGAGACATAAGGATGGTAAATATTAATTTTGAGAAAGTATACATGGGTCCCGTGAAGCAATATCACGTACATACGCAGGTATTATGAAGAAAATTTGCGTACATAATCCACACCATGGTAATTTGAATACTAGGTGTCTTTACCATGGTATTTCCCTATAGTAATGAGTGCATCAATGGTTATTTGATCCCGTAAAATAATACTAATGACATTTATAAGGGACTGACCTAAGGTATTAGCTAAGGCTAAACCTATATAAGGAGAAGGAGATCAAAGTGTTATGTGTGAAAATTTTGTGTTATCTATGAATGATTTTATCTGAAACATATGTGCACCAAGGAGCAAGGATAAGACTCAAATCTGAAAGATTTGAAGTATGGTGACATATGTGCTTGTTTGATTTAGTTATTGAAAATATCTAACAATGATAGATCTGTGATTGTGATGGTGATGTGATTTGAATAAAGTAAGTATTTATGACAGTAAGGGTTGTGGAGTGTGAAAACTATGTTTACAATGAAAGTATTCAGATATGAACGCAATTTTGTCTCAGGTTAGTCATGTACATACGCGGATATTCTTCTGGGTAGTCGCGTATATATTCTACAAAGTGTTTTTTCTATTTGTGGAGATCTGTATGTGGGTGTTAAGAATGGTAAGCGCACACATATGCGAATGTTATTTTTAAAATTTGTGTATACATGCTAGGTTTTTGTAGTATGGGGTTTTTATGATATTTTATCAGTTCCCTTATGACTATTGTTGTCTTTTGATGATGTCTCTCTCATGATAATCTGTGTTTGAAAATACTGGTTAGGTTGAATTGGTTACATAATGGAATATTGATTAGTAATGATGCTACTATGTGTTGATCTGTATTTGATTCAGTGATTTGCCACGATTCAATGATTGATTCAGGGCTAAAGTGATTCAGATTCATTTATAATGATTTGAGATATATACACAAGTATTATTTAGGGGAAGCATGTACATACGCGAGTATTACTCATAACAATAGTGTATATCTTTTGACATATGTTTGATCAGGGTTTGCAATGACATCATCTGGTTTCTGTGATGAACAATGTATGGTATGGGTGAGTTGATTCAGTGATTGGTTTTAAAATTTTCATTTTATAGTGGCCTTTAATGTTGGAAGTGGATTCAGTTTGAAACATTATGGAAAGTGGTCCACAAGGTGATGATGATAACAATCTTTAGAAAGGGGGTTGTAGCTTCCTTCTACTAAGTGCTGGAAAATGAGAGAAGGTTGTAGCCTTCTCCAGGTAGGTTCCTGCGTACTGGTTAGAGCATGCACCTGTAGAAGATTGTGAGCAGTTTTTCTTTTAATAAAAGAAGAAGATTGAGACGACAACAACAATGGTTTTCTCCCACATTAATTTTCCACCTAAAATCCTAGTGTTCATGTGTGTTGATGATATATCTGCTTCTTATTGGTTAACTGATGAATAATGAAGTAATGATGCACTGACTAAAGTTGAACATATGATTAAGCTAATGATTAGTTAGTTATCTGGATATACACAGGTTTCATTAATAATAGTTGCGTACATACACTAGTTTCCTTTATAATAATAGCATACACAAATCAAAATAAGAAATTGAAAATTTGAAGTGTTAAATACTGATTCACCCCCCCCCCCCCAAGTATTTTTCCTAACAATTGGAATCAGAGCCGAGTACTTCAGAAGAAGCTTGATCACTTGAATGGAGATTCATCAAGATGAGCAATCAAGAGGGAGTATCATCTATCCGACTACCATTGTTTAATGGAACGAACTTGGTCTTCCGAAAAGCCAGAATGAGAGCATATCTGCAGTCACTTGGATTTGATGTTTGGGACATCATTGAAGGAGGCTATTAGTATCCATCTTCCATCCCCACAAATGATGTATGGAAGAAAAAATATGAGACCAATGCAAAGGAAATGAATGCTCTCTTAAGAAGCTTGGCAGAATCATAATTTGTGAAGGTCATGCAGATGAATACTGCAAAGGCTATATGGGACAAGATCATCCAAATCTATTAAGGTGACACTAAAGATTTGAAGAACCTTACTATTGAACAACTCCTGGGATCTTAACAACTTATGAAATGAGAAAAGGGGGCCCATCAGATATCAGATAAGAAATATTCAAATCTACTTATAAAGGAAAGGAAAAGGAGGAGCTTAAGGAAACATGTTACATATCAGATGAAGAAGAAGTGAACTTCATAAAGAAACTCCAAGTAGGAACTGGAAAGTTTAGAGGTAAGCTTCCTTTAAAATGTTTTACTTGTGGATGAGTTGGTCACTACGCCGGTAAATTCCCTTATAAAGAAAATCATGAGAAAGGGAAGAAAAATTTCTATACACACGAAGATAGTGATTATTCTTCCAACAATGAAGATGTTGAATCTGATCAAGAATATCAATTACTTGTGTCATTTGAAGAGATATGTGTAGACTTATTTTATGATGTTTTTATGGATGATATAGAAGAAAAAGATACTCTCATTGAAGAAATAACTTAGCTAAAATTTCGTTTGGAAGAAGCTAAATTAGCTTAAGAAGTTTTGAAGAAACAAATTCTAGAAAAATAAAGGCATAGTGAAAGGTTAGAACTTGAAATAGTGGGTCTCAGAAAGGAACTTGAGAAAACAAAGGCTCTAAATCTTAGATTTGCTAAAGGATCTAAGACTTTAGAAGAAATCATCAAAGTACAATGTTCTCGTCTAATAAAGACACGTCTTGGATATAATGGTTAATCATCAAAGACTATTAAATCTTCTAAAATAAGTACATGAATCTATCTCAATGTTGTAAAGGGAAGTAATCATCAAAATTCCATCTCTCAGGAAAGGAATGAGGGATCAAATGTATCTCAAGTAAAACATCCTTGCCACAATCAAAAGGGAAGCTACTAAAAAAGGTATTATACTCCCAGGTACTCCTACTTCAATGGTCTATGCTTCACTTGTCATAACTTTGGTCATAAATTTGTTGAGTGTGTCGCTTATAAAACTATTATGAATAGAGAAGCAAGAAAACAAAAGAATCATATTGGTTCAAACAAATACTCTTATAATTTTTTCTCACCTCTTCAAGATGAAACAAAATGTTATTTTTGCAATAAATTTGGGCATAAAGAAATTAAATGCAGAAGCCTAATAATACAATCGTATCAACATGAACAAAAGGAAATAACACCCAAGGTATGGAAAAACAAAACCATAGAATCTGAAAAATTGTCGTCTAGATTTGTATGCAGGAGATCAAGAAAATTTGTGGTACATTGACAACGGATGTTCAAATCACATGTCAAGTGACAAAGACAAGTTTATGTCTTTTAATGAAATAAATAAAGAAAAGAATGCAACCTTCGGAAATAACTCACCTACTGCTATCAAAGGGAAGGGGATTGTTTTTTTAAAGAAAAAGGTTAAGGCTGGAAATGTTTTATTTTTTGATGGATTAAGACAAAACTTGTTGAGTATTAGTCAAATGTGTGATAAGGGGCACGAGGTTGTCTTTAAATCAAAGAATTGTGTGGTACAAAATTTGGATATGGGTAAGATCATAATAAAGGGAATAATAACTCCAGGCAATATTTATGTCTTGGAAGGCGACCAAGAGCATTGTCACTTAATAAAATCATGAGAAAGTTGGCTTTGGCACAAAATGTTGGGAGATCTAGGCTTCACTCAATTACATAAGTCAAGTAGAATGGGAGAAGTTTGTGACTTTCCCAACATGTCTCTACCATAAAATAATGTATGCAAATCATGTCAATTTGGTAAGAAAACCAGAGTTCAATTTAATGCTAAAGAAGGTACTTCAAGTAAGCCACTTGAACTTATTCATACTCATCTATGTGGTCCTGTGAGAAAGAAGTATCCTCGGGCTGAACAATACTTCATATTATTCATTGATGATTTTACAAGAATGTGTTGGATTGGCTTACTTAAAAATAAAGATGAAGTATTTGATAAATTTAAAGTATTAAATGCTATAGTATAAAATAAGTGAGATTTGAAAATCAAATATCTTAGATCTAATAGAGGAGGAGAGTTTATATTAGATGATTATTTCAATTTTTTTGAACAACATGGCATCAATAGATAATTTTTTATAGCTAAGACTCATCAAAAAAATGGAGTGGCAGAAAAAATGAACTGGACAATCCAAAAAATGGCACGTGCTATGCTTGATCAGTTTGGAATGCCTCAAACCTTCCGGGGAGAAGCAACACATATGACCATGAATATCCTTAACAAATCTCATGTTCGTGTAAGCAGTGATAAAACTCCTTATGAACTATGGTTTGGTAAGCCTCCAACTGTCAAACACATTAGAATTTTTGGAAGGAAGTGTTACATAAAGAATAACGATGATAAGATTAGAAAGTTTGAATCTAGTGATGATGAAGGAATCCTCCTTGGATACTCTTCTAGAAGCAAAGGATATGAATCTTATAATAACAGGCTTCAAAATATTGTTGAAGCATTGATGTTATGATTGATGAAGCATCCATAGGCACCAAAAGGGAAGCACCAGCAGATGAGGAACCTGTTCCTACTACAAGTCAAAAGGTTGTAGGAGAAGGAATTAGAGAAGCATAAGAAGAAGGAAATGAAAACACAAAAACATCAGAAAAGACTCCTTCAAGGTATGTTGAGAAAAATAATTCGGAATCTCAAATTCTAGGTTAAAAGGAAGCAAGAGTACAAACTAGAAGAACTATTGTTCGAACTTCTAGTTTGCTAGCCTTACTATCCACAATTGAACCTCAAAATGTGAATCAAGTAAGAAAAGAGGAATGTTGGATTAAAGCAATTAATGAAGAACTTTATCAAATGGAAAAAAACCATGCATGGGAATTAGTACCAAGACCTCATCATAAAAATGTTATTGGGAAAAATGGGTGTTTAAGAAAAAATTGAATGAAAATGGAGAAGTAATTAGAAATAAAGCAAGACTCGTATGCAAAGGCTATGCTCAACAGGAAGGATATACTTTGAATAAACATTTGCACCTGTAACTAAACTTGAAGCCATAAGAATTTTTCTTGCATTTTCATTCTTTCACAAATTTAAAGTATATCAAATGGATGTTAAATCTACATTTTTAATTGGGGATCTAGAAGAAGAAGTTTATATTGAACAACCTGAAGGCTTCATTCTAAGCAATGCTAAAAATATTGTTTGCAAACATAGAATGGTATTATTGTCTTGACAAGCATCTTCAGCAACAAGGCTTCACAAAAGGGTCTACATATAGCAACCTATATATAAAATTTGATACAAACAAACTTTTGATAGTTGGTGTTTATGTATATGACATCATATTTGGAAGTAATGTAGAATATATGAGTCAAGAATTTGCTTCAGTTATGTAGCAAGAATGTGAGATGTATCTACTTGGTGAACTAACATACTTTCTTGGTCTTCAAGTTCAACAAATAAAGAATGATATATTTCTCTCTCAAACCAAGTAACTTAAGTAGATTTTGAAGAAATATGAGATAGAAGACTGCAGGCCTGTATGCACACCAATAGTAACAGGATGCAGTATTAGTCAAAATGATGATTCTCCTTCAGATAATCAACCAGAATACGCGTCTATGATCAGAAGCTTGCTCTACCTTACATGCATGAGACTAGATATTATGCATGTAGTTGGGATTGTTGGATGATTTCAAGAAAATCCTAAAGAAACTCATCTCCAAGAAGTTAATAGAATATTCAAGTATCTACAAGGAACTCAAGATCTTGGTTTATGGTATCCCAAAAACGCAGACTTTTCACTTCAAGCTTACATAGACGCAGATTGAACATGCAATATTGATGATCAAAAAAGTAATAGTGGAGGAGCATTTTACTTGGGACCTAGCTTGGTATCATGGTTCAGTAAGAAACAAAGTTCCAACGCTTTATCTACTGCTCAAGCAAAATATGTTGTTGTTTCATCTTGTTTTACTCAACTTCCATGGATGATGCAAACATTGCAAGACATTTAAATCACTTGTCCTCAACCTATATCTATTCTTTGTGATAATACTAGTGCCATAAATATCTCTAAAAATCCTTTCATGCACTCAAAAACCAAGCATATTCCAATCAAATATCATTTTTTGAGAGAACGGGTCCTTGAACAAAAGGTGAATTTGATATATTCCTTCAAAGGAACAAGTTAAAAATATATTTACAAAGCCACTTATTCCTTTGAATATCTCAGACATAAATTAGGAATGATCTTTGCTTCATCAGTTTGCTAATTATTATGACTGATATTTCAGGTTCAGGGGGAGTTGAGACTGTAAATTACTACAATTTACTTTATGTACGTGGATTACATGAAGGATAGTCACATATATATGTGAGTTTTGATCTAGACAACCACATATGTTTCTTTGAGATAAATAAATAGTGGGAAAAACGTAGAGGGAGTTTCTGATATGTTTCAACCAGTTATTATTTGGCTTTCTGGTTTTGACATTGATTGCTTACTCAAATGTTGCTTAAAAATTATGTTGATTTATGATGGCTAATGAGTTGCTACAAAGTGTCATTGTTGCTTGGTTCCTGATGAATTTTCCACTTGTTGAAGTGGAGATAATCAATTTTGAAAATGAATAGTTCGCACAGATTTAGGGGGAACACCTGTAATGTTTCTAATATCACATTGTTGGCATTATAGCTTCTTGAGAACTACTTGCTAAATGATGATGTTTATGATGAATTCATGATTTAGTCCTTTCTTTTTGACATTGACAAAGAGATATGCAAAATATGTTGGTTTATCATGTTTTTTCTTCGTTCAATGTCTTGTGATCCTAAAGTTGCTTGGTGATGCTTGGAAGCATTTCATATTTTTGATATTGAAGAGTTTGACACTACACTATCTTATATTACATATTGCTCATGATACTGACCATATTGCTTCTATCAGAGGCTTATGTTGCAGATTCCCATATGGTTTATGATGGTTGTTAAGGACTATCATGATCTTGCTACCTCACTATTGAGGTCTCCGATTTTGATTATAAATGTCACATATGTCTCTTAATGTAAAGGTCATGACAAGGCCCATGTTGTAAATCACTGTAAAATTAAGTCATGTATGGGCTATTGGGCTCAAGTCTCTCATGTATGTAGTCCCATTGTTTTGGGAAATTGATGTAATGTTGAGTCAAATATGTAACCCCACCGTGTTGGGTTAGTGATGTAAGCATGAGTCATTGGTGATAGGAAAGGTCATATTTGGTTAAGTCATCAAGTCTTGTACTTCATTAAAGATCTTCGACAAATGTTCAGGGGGAACATGGTTAGTATCTAGTTTTCATATTCAAGAGATCATATCTACATTGATCCTCTCTACAACAGGAGGAAAGTGAAGTCTTCATTCAACATTGGTCTGCCCTTTTCCCTTGATGTAGAAGGGGGAGATAAGCTTAGTGTTTGGAAAATAATATTGGTATTTGGAAAATAATTCTTGGTGAACAGACTTGGGAGAGAATCTTGGTGTGTTTACATATGTGTTTGTAGGTATTTACAGATGGTGGTGACCAAACACCAACGTGGTTTCCATCAAGTCCAAAGGGGAGGATTGTTGGCATTAAGGCTAATGTGTTGTCCCAGATGGAAACCTACTTGATGAATATGTCAACCTAATGGTTATGAATATGCCACAACTGATATGAACAAAGGAATATTAGTTCAAAGACAGATGGATGGTAAATATAAATTTTGAGAAAGCATACGCAGGTCCCGTGAAGCAAGATTGCGTACATACACATGTATGATGAAGAAAAGTTGTGTACATAATCCACACCATGGTAATTTGAATATGAGGGGTCTTTACCATGGTATTGAACCATAGTAATGAGTTTGACAATGATTATTTTATCCCATCAAAAAATATTAATGACGTTAATAAGGAATTGGCCTAAGGAATTGGCTAAGGCTAAAGCTATATAAGAAGAAGGATATTAAAGTGTTATGTGTGCAAATTTTGCGTTATTTATGAATGATTTGATAGGAAACAAGTGTGAATCAAGGAGTAAGGAAAATACTCAGATCTGGAAGAATTGAAGTATGTTGACATATGTGCTTGTTCGATTTACTTATTGAAAATATCTAACAATGATAGATTTGTGATTGTGATGATTATGTGATATGAATAAAGTAAGTATTTACGATAGTAAGGGTTGTGGAGTGTGAAAACTATGTTTTTAACGAAATTATTTAGATCAATATACAATTATTTCTCAATTCAATTGTGTATATGTTATGCAAAGTATTTTTAGTTTGTGCAAATTTGTACGCGGGTGTTAAGAATGGTAAGTGCGTAAATACACGATTGTTATTGTAAAATTCACCTATACATGCTAGGGTTTTATAATATGGGTTGTTGATGATATTTGATCAATTTTTTTATGATTTTTGTTGTCTGCCGATGATGTGTCTCATGATAATATGTGTTTGATGGTACTGGTTGGGTTGAATTGGTTACAAAATGGAATATTGATTAGTAATGATACTACTGTGTGGTGATCTATACTTGGTTCAATGATTTGTGATTGATTCAATGGTATAGTGATTTAGACTCAGTTATCAGTGATTTGAGATATATAGGAATTTTTTCTTCAGGTGAAGTGTGTACATACGCGAGTATGCATTATAACAATAGCGTATACCTTCTGACATATGTTTGATTAGGGATTGAAGTGACAACAATTGGTTTTTGTGATGAACAATATGTGTTCTAAGTGAGTTGATTCAGTGATTGATTTCATAATTCTTATTTATATTGGGATTTAATGTTGGAAGTGGATCCAGTTTGAAACATTATGAAAATTGGTCGACAAGGAGCTGAGGATAGCAGTCTTCAGAAAGGGGATTGTAGCTTCCTTCTAGTATGTCTTGGAAAAAGAGAGAATATTGTAGCGTTCTGCAGGTAGGTTCCTGCATACTAGTTAGAGTCCGCACCAATACAATATTGTAAGAATTTTTTCTTTCAATAAAATAAGAAGACAAAGACACCAACATCGGTGATTTTCAACCCAAAATCCTAGTGCTCATGTGTGTTGATATGGTTATTGTGTGTTGATGATCTATCTTCTTCTTAATGCTCATGATTATTGCTTATTTGATGAATAATGAAGTAATGATGCACTGATTATAGTTGAACATATGATGAAATTAATGATCAATTAGTTATCTGGATATACACGGGTTACATTAATAACAATTGTGTACATACATTAGTTTACTTTTTAACAATAAAGTACACAAATCAGAATAATAAATTGAAAATTTAAAGTGTGTAAAAAATTGATTCACCACCACCCTCCCCCCCAAGTATTTTTCCAAACAAAAAAGGAAGAAGTTATTCTTCTAAAGAATCAAGTACAAGAAAGAGATGAGGATCTCAACAAGATTAAGGTCAATTATATCAGAATGAGAAGAGACATATTGAAGAAGAAGTAGAGAAAAGGGAAGACTTTTTGACAAGTTATCTCAACCAAAGATATGAGGACTTAAGTAAATTTGAAGCAAAAATTGGTCAACTTGAAGAATAAGTAAAGTACCTAAATATTCATCTAGAGGAAGCAAAGAGAGCAGAACAAATAATGAAGATCCATTTGGCAATGAAATGAGAAGACTGTGAAAGGCTTGAAGAAGAGATTGGTTCCTTGAGAAGTGAAGCCTACAAGCTATCTAAAAATTTGAAAAGTTCTCAGGTCTTGGATAACATCCTAAGTCATCAAATATCATGAATTGAAAAATATGGTCTTGGTTATGTAGGCGAGCTTCTAGAAAAAGTGATGCAAACCCTAAAGCATATAAGAACAAGAATGAGGAGAACCTTGAAAGTTGTACAAATTCCCCCAGCTCCAGTAAAAGCAAGTAAAGGAGTCAAAATAACATTGGAAGAACCTATGCTCCCAGAAGATATGTTGATGCTAACAATGAATATCATCAAATAATCTCAAGGCATAACAAAGGTTCGGGAAAGGAAGCATGTTGAACTAGAAAAAACAACATGTTGAATATCCCTTGAATTCTCAAGGCATTGGTCCTTGTTGTAGATCAATTATGGGCATCATAGGCTGAAATTATGTTTCACCAAGGTTCTACCTATTAGAAATAAGAATATCATGCATACTATTAAGGGGAGCAACATGATGTTAGGAGGAACAACATTTTGTCAATGGTATCTATCTTTGATGAAGATAGGTGAAGCTCTTGATGGGAAAACACTATTAATAAAAGTACCCCATTTTCCATAGATGTCAAAAGGGGAGAGAATATCGAAATCATGAGAGTATTTCCATCAATGACAAAGCGGGATATTGTTGGATTAAGGTTTCCATTGATGACAATACGATGACTAGCATTATTGAAGTCGCATGTGTAATTGACGATGTCAAGCCTTATTGAATATTCTAACGATGAATTAAGCATGAAGATTAAAATATAATGATAAACCTCAGGTACCAAATGCCTTAATGAAACCCTATAGGTGTTGAATATGGCAAGCCCTAGATGTTTGATGACTTGTTGAATCCCTAATTGTAATGAATAAAGAACACATGTGAAGGAGACCTAAACTAGAAAATCTAGCAGTGAAAAACCCTAAACTCATGGAAAATCCCTAAGCCCCAGATAATTTATGATAAGCTCAAACATACCTTAGGTGTATATATGAAGAATTTATAATTGCATATATTCTCATCAATGAGGATTAGAATTTCCAAATATATTTGGTTTAGAAGGCTTCATTAAATTCCTAGTCAATGATTCCGCATAGGTCATGATCATTGTGCCATCAAATACAATAATCTCGGTGTCATCTTTGAGCAAGGTTTAATTGGAACTTACTAGGGCATGACTAGACAAATTCTTCCTTTTGAAAGGAACAAGGACAAATAATCTGATAATGAGAAAGAGGCTCGTTCATTTAAGAATGGTCAAGAAATCCATAAATGGGTTCCCCATATTGATGTACATTGTATCGATTACATTTTTTGTTAATAATTTGATTACTGTGAAAGGCCTTAAAAATTTATCAAAGTTGATGAGAAATTAACACAGGGTATGCTAGAGGAGTTTGGTATGGATCGTGTAACTGTCAAAGTGTATGTGGTTTGCAGGGGCCCGATGAAATTTTTTGAAGCTCACTGGCTTGCACAATGGCATTCTCATGAATCAGAGCCCTTCATGGTTCTCAATGGGAATACATTGATACACCACCAACTTGGTTCTCTAAGAATAACAACTATACATATGATTTTGTTCATGAGATTACAAATGCAAGTCGACTCCAAATAGATATGTCGACTCTCCAACCTCAACATACATGTCCTTTCACACATACTAAAACAAATATAAATCGAAATTGGTCTCCCTATTTCAACCTAGGAAATTCGGCTAAGGATACAAAAAAGAATTCAAAATTGAGGTAAAAATAAAAAGAAGGTAGTTTCATCTCTTGAGAAAAATGAATTTTTTGTGTGTTTTATCTTTATGCAAGAAAGGGTGGTTTTTGGTGGAGAATTCAATTGATGGGATCCTCAATGGTGAAGATAGCAACATGTCAAGCCCCACCCACCAAGGTCCAATTATCTTTGAGGTATGAGTAATCGATTGGGGTCAAGTCAAGTTCTAGCTGATTCTGATGGAAGAGTAGACATTTGGTGTTGCAATTTAAGCAAACAAAAGCGCTTGAGTTCATTAATTTGCTGCTTAAGCAACATTCCATCCTCTCAAGCAAGTTACTTCTAGTGCTCGACCTCTCCAAATCAATTGTAATATTTCTAGAATTTAAAAGGAAGCATTTTCAAAAAAAAAAAAAAACACTTCGTGTCTTTAACTTTCTCTAATTCATTCTGCCACTTGCAAACTTTATTTCTCGTCACTTCAATAAGACTTTGCATAAATTGTCTTGTCAAGCACTCATCACCTTTACAAAAACCAAGTATAGCATGATCTAGATTGATCCTGCATTTAGTTCATTGATAGCGTTGTGGCTTTTCATGCCAAGGAGGGAAGGACCTCATACTGACCAACATTCATGCAACTGGACATTTTGATGTAGTAGTTGAGGAGAACAATGATGCCCAAGAAGGCCCACAAGTTTATTCCAAGGCAAGGGCCTTGTAGTACCAACATTAATACAACTACGCATTTTATTGCAGTCGTTGAGGAGAACAAGGATCCCCAAGAAGGTTCAAAAGCTTATTCCAAAGGTCTTTCACAAGGTAATGCTCTTGCTCATCCTATCAATTCCCCTGGAGCTCATATTCTAATATTGAGTATGAAGATGTTTGTTGGGGAATCTTTGAATTGACTTGCATAATCCAATGGACAACTCATCACGACAACTGCTATGTGTCACTATAAATACAGTGGGATTATACTTTGGTACACATTGATTGCTAACGATTAAGCTTCAATATTAGAAAAACAACAAAGAATATGAGAAAAAACTACAATAATGAAAAGAACAAACCAAGATTGTGCCTTGTTCTTTTTATTTGTTAGGTTCACAATGCAAAATATAAATAAAGCTTGACTCACTACGAAGCAAATAGACATCATGGCTAAAACGTTGCCACCTTAATCTCTGTTGATATGATATCCCACTCCTTTGCACTTCTCTGCTAGGGAAAAAAAAAACATTACAAGAGGATCAAAACCCCTTTCTGCCATAGCAACTAAGGTTTTAACAACCCATGATAGTCATTAGGATTAGGGCTTGGGTTTTTGCATTGCCCAACTCCCAATTAGTGTTATGGTTTTGAACACTCTAGAATATTCTTGAAACTTTGAAAGTCCACTAATATTATTGAGTGGGGAAAAGGTTAAATAGGGTATTGACCCATGGTATTCCGATAACATATGGTATTTCAATGACCCATGGTATTCTAATGATAAAAGTTATAAAAGGAGAATTGGAGCTCACTTGTGGGGTATGCATTGGTTATTCGTCTCCTATTTGATTTGAGATCTCTTGTAGCTTGGAGCAAGGATGTGAGCTCCAGTGATAATTAGTCTTCAATGGTGAGACACCCACCCTAGCCAATTCTATATTGGTTTCAGTGGTAAAACTATCCACCCTAGCCGATCAATAGTAATACTAGTTTCGGTAGTGAAACTATCTACCCTAGCTGGTCTAAAGGAGGAGCCATTCAGGTTTCTTATTAGTGCATCAATGATTTCTTTGGAGAGGACACTGTCAGCCACATATATATTTAGCCATTTGTGCTATCTTGCTGGTGTTTTTATAGGTTCTCAAAATCACATTTGATGTGTATTTCTAGATTCATATTTAATATACTAAGGCTGAGTTTTGTTGCTACTTTGGAAGATTTTGTTAATTGAAGTCAGAGATGGAAAGGTTTTGTAAATTTAGAAGTGAAATAAATTTGGCAGTGGAACCCACAAGTGAAGCTAAGGCACAATTATAATTTTCCTATAGTCAAAAAGTATATCGATCTCAAAATTTCGACTCGAGTTAATAAGCTAGTTCGACTTGAGTTGATAGGCCAGTTCAACTTGGGTTGACGAGTCAATTCAATTTTATAAAAATGGAAGGGTGTAGACTTTCCTATTATCATTAAGCACTAGAGACTTGTGTATTTTAGCTCAGCGAGAAGAGATTCCAATTAAGCATGCTAGGGCAAACAGAGAGGCTGAATAGCCTCGGCGATTTCTTTAGCAGCGTGCTCACTTTCCAAGGTCGAGTCAACATACATAGGAGGGTCGAAAGCCTGTACGAGTCTGTACAGCTGCATATGCAGAGGTCGAGTTGGTTAGAAAGACGAAAGAATAGTGTGTTGGGGGACAGCGAATTGAAGGGGAAATTTCCAAGTGTTTGTAACCAATTTTATGAGATTTTTGCTTAGTGGAATAATAATAAAAAACACAAGTAGGCAATTTTTCCCCAGTTGGGGTTTCTTGGGTGAATTTTTGTGTATTGTTTATTCTGTACTTGTGTCTTCGTGAATTTATTTTTCGCTGCTATTATTTGTTAGAATACTCAGCGTATTTAGTAAAATTGTTTGGAGTTCAGTTTTCATTTTCTTAATCGCAGAATTTTTATTAAATTAGTAGTTGGATATTAGAAAGCTAACAAATTTCTTGTGCTTACTTTCAAATAAGGGTTTGATAAATTGTATGCAATATATTTGATGAAATGTCCTTAACTTGACAATTCGCAGAAATTAATTTGCCATGTCAAGTTTCCAAAGTGTTTGTTAAAATGTCTCAATGAAAATTTTGAACATTATTGGAAAATCTAGATTGGAACATTGCAGGGTACATCTCCATCATGAAAAATGATGTTGAGATGCGGTGTCTGTGAAATTTCCATGAATGCACCAACTGGAGTTTAATCTTCTAACTATTAGCAGTTTATTCGTTTACAGCAAGTAATGATTAAATTATTGTTGTATTCTTCGCCAATAAAAAAAAGTTGTGG
Source organism: Pinus albicaulis (assembly GCA_034641835.2). NCBI lineage: Eukaryota > Viridiplantae > Streptophyta > Pinopsida > Pinales > Pinaceae > Pinus > Pinus albicaulis. Next base: position 454,999,260 of record CM076575.1, on the reverse strand, counting down.
AAATAAAAATGCGGAACTGAAAAATAGATGCACACATAATAAAAATGACACCTATATTTTTGAACTAAACATCCCCAAAAAAACCCTAAAGGGAAAACCGGTGCAACAGATGAGAGTTTATTTTAGTATGCAACAATTTGAGAATTATTACAATTGGATGCCCAATTGGCTATCCTCTGGAAAATATAGAGCACAACTGGCAAAATAAACTGAAGACCAAGAATCTCCTATGCAAATCAATTCAGCCTCTTTTGGCCTACTCGCACCCCACACTGGCAACTCGCACTGCTACCTAGAACACGCATTGTATCCTCTAAGCAACACGCACAGCCTTGGATTTGCCTCCAACTGGGTTGTCTAGTCTCCCTCTGCCTCTCGAAGTGATTCGTTCTGCCTCCTGGAAGTTGATTTGGCCTCTGACAACTGAATCAACACCCTTCCGGCAACTCGCACTGGGATTTCTAGTTATTCACACTGCTTGTACAACCTCCTCTGCAGATGTATTTGGCTTTCCTTTTCCTGCCACTCCAGCACTGGAAAAATCACTGGGAATCTCTCTGGAATCCTAATCCCAAATTATTTGTTGCTCCCTCTCTTTTATCCTCTCCCTTTGGCTCGATCTATGTCCTCCTCACTAAATAAATTTGTGAATTGGGTAGCTCGATCTGCCTCTCACAACTAATCACACTGATGTTATTTCCATGCCCTTCAACCTGCTCTTGTAATCTCTCATTGAGTGTTCAATGGCCATGATTTAATCTCCATCAATGGCTAAGAACTTCACCAACAGAAGTCTCTGGAGCAATCTCTAACATCCTTAATTAATTGACTTTAATTTACCACTTTTCCAAAGTTAGACTTAAGAAATAATTTAATTATGGCAAAATAATTTAATTAAGGTGTTTCCCAAGCTTATCTCACGAAACCTTTTTCTAAGTTTTGGAGATATAGTGTTCGCTAGTCTCTCTGACACCTTAGAGACTAGAACACCTATCCAATGCTACAATCATAATAAAAAACTAACACTCCCTCTTACTTATCTAAGAAGGTGTTCTCTCTCCCCAACATATTCCTCCACTCTATACTGAGCAGAAGAACATCCTATAGCTGGACTACTCCTCGTTGCAGTGGCTTTGTTGGAAGAAGAAAGGTTCAACATTTTGGCCTTGTTTGGTCAATATGTTCTATGTGTGTTCGTATTGAGTCGCTTTTGCATCTATTTTAGTTCGGAAAAAAGGCTACGCGAGCCTGGGAATGGGAGGAGGGCCTCCGTAGAAAATCCTCGGTTCCCTACCTTTATACAGTTCCACAATGGCATCAAATCCTTCAGGATGTCTTCTCCTTTGAAGTTAGAGACAAGATCCCGTAGGTTCAGATCAAACAAACCTCTTTTGGTTGAATAATTCTTATAAGTTTAAATGATAAAATTCAAGTTATTCAAATTTAGTATTCAAACCCCAAAACACTTAAGAAGTAGTCGAAAGATTGGCCTTCAAGTTGCAGGGAAACCTTCCTCGCGTACAAGCATGTCAATGATTACGAATGGACGACCATTGTTTAGTTAATCAATCTCAAAATCAATAAACTCTGAAGGATTCATTCCAAGTTCAATACATGGCTCTATTGGCTTAAGGCACACTGGAAAGTGCCTTTGGAGATGACAGAGGCCATGTTTACCTAGAAGCTTGTGTGCTTGTATATGGTATCCTTACTGCTGGGAGAAAGTTTCAGCATTCCAGCCTTTTATGGTAAGTTTGTGCTATGCAGTTACACTCAATCCTTTAAGCATTCACTCTGTTTCTGCCAAAAGGTTTCTGCGAGCATTTGGCTCAAGCCAATAGGACTTGGTGTTTTGTTGATCGCTAGTTTTGGTGGGAATTTTATGTTTTAATGCCATACCTACTTTTGCTTTATGATACTTTAATTTAAGTACATATTATTAAATCTTTTTCGAATACAATAAGAAACCTATTTTTCAGACTTGGTTACAGAGTTTAAAGAGAGATGGCTCATCTCTTTTTCTGGTTACAGAGTTCAAATGTAAGAGCATAAAATGGCTGGTTTTACAAGCGAAAATAATTTGTAGGTATTGCACATTGTAAATTTTACCAACACTAAGACACCCTGTGTCCCTGCGTCCTTCACCGCGGGCTTGTATCTGGCACGCAGTGTTACAAGGGGTGTGTCCATATTTGAATTTTCTTTCAAACTCCTCCAAAACCTAATCTTTACTTCTTGATCCTCAAGATTTTGGTTTTACAACGTCGACACACTGCAAGAACAGCATCAGATCATAATTTACATCAGTACTTCATATCACTATTAAAATTCACCGTGTTTCAATGTTGAAAATTTCTTCAAATAAATAAATAAACGTAACAATGAGCAGGAAGATTCGAAAGAACAATTCATAGAAACGGTCAATTTATTCAGAGCCTTTGACCTCGTAAGAGATCTTTTAATGCTGCGGCCTTGCCTTCAGGTGACTCCCAATGTCAAATAAAAAACAGAAGGGAAAACTATGAGTAAAACTAAAATGATAACAACAAATGCTTTAGTGAATCTCTGCTGGATTCCAACAGGCCTGAAATGCATGCCATGTACAGTGATATTCAAGGGTAAGTCGAACCTTCACAGCTTTCAAGGTATTCAATTTGAGTAAAGATGTAGACAGCGCCCACTGCAATGGCGAAAAACACCAATGTCCAGAGGCTGTCACTTTCTTGAACACTTCTTATAAAAATACTGGCATCGTGAAGCAGATCAGCTGTAATGAGAATCGATCCTTGAGGCGTTGTCAGAAATGGAAACAACGGGAATAAATAGAACAGCCCAATTGAACAAAGGAGCCCCGCAGTTTTATATTTGCGATTATTGTGCTTAGCCGCTTAGATATAGTGAGAGGGAGGGAACCAGGGATGGAATTTGACGGGCATTTTTCCCGTCATACACCATTTTGACTGTATTTAACGTCTTTCTTGATGGGTTTGGAAAAGTGGAAAACGTATTTTCGACGGTCAATATTTTTCTGAAAACGTCAGTAGTTCTTATTAAGTTATTCCGCAAGTACTTTGTTTATCAGATTAAATTCCAGTCTCAGGAAGTTGTTCTGAACTTGGCATCTAATGTTTGGGTTGTTGGCAACTTTCCATCTCAGTCGAACGCGGTTACTACGCCTTAGCCGTATTCTAAGTTTTATTGAGTGACGATATTCGTCTTCCATCCTCTTAATAAAATTTTCATCATTTAAAAAATTGAAGTGATTATGAATTTCCAGAAATTTCTAATTACTATAAATTATCTCTAATTTTATATTACAATTTTGAAAATATATATAATTTAGTGTTTTTAATAGGAAAATTTTAGGGGCGAATTTTAGCCCAAAGGCGAAATTTAAGGAATTTTATAGTTTGGAGAGACGAATTTTTTATATTGCACCCATTTTACCAATTTTATATAGTTAGCCCAAATTTTATTTAAAAAATAAATAATTATTATATTTTAGCCCAAAAAATTAAAGCGGATAAAAATTGCAAAGGTCGGATTCCCCCTAGATTTTCATTGCAAAGGCTGGATTCGCCCTCGATTTTCATTGCAAAGGCTCGATTCGCCTGGTTTGGAGGTTGGAATCAATGCATTTGGTTACAATCGTCGGGATTTACAGGTTTTGAAGTTGTTTTTGGTTGCAATCGCCGGATTTCTTGGTTTGCAGATCGAGGGAAGGGTTGAAATTCGCCTCTATAAAGGATTTAAAGGTTTTGAAGTTGGTTTTGGTTGCAATCGCTGGATTTCTTAATTTGCAAATCGAGGGCGATTTGAAATTCGCGTCTATAAATTAGGGTTTCCATTTGGTAGTTTTAATTTTACATGAAATAATATAAACAGGTCGAAATTTTTCGAGCAATAACATAGGTCATCAATCACCTCACCATCTGAAGAAGTGTGAAGAAGCGTGGGTAGAGCATGAAACCTTGCCACAGAAACCCAGACGCCGACTCGCCAGATCCAAGAATAAATAGAAGTCACCGATTGTCAGAAATCAGGATAACACAAACTCAATCTTAGTGCACAGAATAGAGATCCCCAGTGGGTGCAATATTCGTAAAAAGATTAAAGTACTTGACAAAGATCAAAGGAGACACAAACTAACCTGAGCAAACTTGAGCCGAAACTGAACATTTTTTTGAGGTTCGCCGAATTTATGCGTCATGTTCAACGAATCCTGTAACATTGCATATATTTCTTGTTGCTGCCATTAATGACTCTTTTCTCGACACTTACTGAGGTACTAAAAATCCAACTTACTAGGCATGAGTTTCTCCTAATTTCTTTTCACTGTATACATTTAATAGTTTGTCAAATTAGGGGGATTTTATTACAGGAATCTGTCTTTGGAGTCACTCCTCCGCCCTACTGAATTATTAGTACTTATAAGGTACTGTGATTGGATCTGGATTACACGTTTGTCAGTAATCCTCTGCCTCCTGTCTTTTTGTCACATTAAGCCGGGGACAATGGAGCCATGGAATGGGCACAAGTTATGACATTGATTTTAATTTTCATATGAGTCATCCACTTTAATAATAAAAGCCATTGAATAACAAGAAACTATGCTTAGATCGGGCAATTGGTTTAGACACGTATTGAAATATTCATGCAATGATGTACAGATGTCCAAATATTCTGATTATTTCCCTACTTTGTGACTCAATAATGGTATCAACTGTCTAACGGCTATCGCCAGGTGAGAATTGAAAGAGTAGAATTATTTATTTTTTTGTGTTATCTATGCACTTATCCAAAAGACCATTGCATGTTCATCCTCTTCTCACTGTAGTTATTATTAATTTTTTTGCAAGTGATGTATATGATGAGAAGGTAGACGTAGAAGCCATGGGAGACTCAATAGGCCATATGACAAAAGAGGATTCGAATGGTGGTCACAAACATCTCTGAAAGAAAGACAATCACTATTATGTAGGGATTGTCCTGTCAATCCCCTTTTCTTAAGTACCTATTAGTCATGGTTAAAGGAGTCTCCTTGTCAAGCGCTTAAATATTTTGTTAAAATTAATTGCAGGTTGAATAAATGTTGTTGGCAGAACAAACTTTACTTGAAGGCCTTTCAGAATGGCCTATGAGAATATGTGAAAACCATCGGGGAAGAATATATAACATGAACAAAACAAACATTTATATTAGTTGAGCATCATGAAAGAACTGCCAAGCCATTGCATGCTTATGATTAGTTTCTTGAAGAAAAGGGTAACGCTAGGTTGTGCTTGATAATTGTATGACTCGTTCTGAACACTTGGACCATGTATATACAGTCCATCTTGGACTTGCTGAAATATTGTATTTGAAAAGCAGAGAATGAAGGGGGTTACCATACGTCTCACCAGAGTGTTCTCTACAATCCCAGAGCTTTACTATAAGGCATCAATCTTATCCAATTCATTTAAAAGCATAGGAAATATCAGAGATTGGTAACATCCAAGGCTGCAGACTGGACATGTGATTTATAAACAATGATTTTGGCACTCATAACAGATGACTAGAGACTACCTCTACCTATGGACTAACACCAGTAGGATACAACTGTAGGAACAATTGAGACTGTTGATCACAGCTAAAAAGTAGATAATGTCCCAGCCAGTCATAGATGACAGGAGACGCTTGGACTGGTAGATAGACAGCACAAAGTTGGGGACAGTGAGTACAGTAACATAACATGTGTGTTTTCAATAGTGATTCATCATGAGGATGCTAGAGAGTATGGATTTGATATATAGTAGAGTGGAAAATAAAATTGTGTTTGCATTCCCAAGCGTATTATGTATAAGGCATGTAGTTGGTTGAGGAAGTTGGGGTTAATGCAAAGATAGAAGGAAGCTATGAAGATAGAATGTTGTAAGGTTTTTGTACCACTGTAGGAACAATGGGGACTGTTGATTGCAGCTAAAAAGTAGAGAATCTCTCAGCCAGTAAATAAAGGTAGGAGACAATTGGACTATAGACGAACAACACAAAGTTGGGGACTGAAAGTACAGTAACATAACATGTGTTTTTGCAATAGTGATTCATGAAGAGGATGTTGCAGAGAGTGGACAAAAAAATCTATGTTTGCATTCTCAAATGCATTAAGTAAGAGGCATTTAGTTGGTTGAAGAAGTTAGGTTTAATATATAGATGGTAAGAAGCAAGCTATGGAGATAGAAGGTTGTATGGTTTCTGTGCCACTGCAGAAACAATTGAGACTCCAACATCCTTTGTGATGGGATAAGAGATAATGCCACCCACAAATTTGATTCTTAAGTCTATGTTTGATTCATTCACCTGTGTTTGGATTGCTAATTTATGAAACAAATTGATGTATTGTTGGACTAATTGCAAGGGCTCACACACAAGAGAAGAAGTAAGATACAAGTATGCAAGTAAATAGAGAATTGCTATTTTCACTTGGTACACTTCATTGTATCATCTATGTAGAGATTAAAAATTTGTTCAAAGTGAGCAAAGTTGGCCAAGTCTCCGATAAAATACATTAAATTGGTTGAGTGATCAACTTATACTAAGTCATTTAGAAAGGGACAAGGATAAAGTACAAAAGCGCATTAAACTACAAAATAGATAAAGGACATTTATGTCTCATCGATTCTTCATTGTCAAGAGGAAATTTTCTTTGAATTTGTTGTAGTAGGGGGGCTACACCCCTTCCAACGATGTTCAAATTAATTTTTGAGCTTTATGTAGTTCGGGTCTTGGTAGGAACATTTTCATGTACAAAATGGAACAACGTTGCCAGAGTGTGGGAGTAGGAGTGGGTAAGCACTATTTCCTAAAAATCCCTAGGAGCAAAGTGTCTTGGGAGAGTTTTTTATGATATATATACTATTATATATTATAATGCATTTATATTCCAAAAAAACATGCAAAATGCCAAATTGTCTGTAAAATTTATGAAACATGCATATTTGTGCTACTTGTAGATGAATCCTTTGTTATGAAGAAGTTAGAAATGCTATTTGTAATATATTAATGATTAGTCATTTGAACATAAACCATATAGAAATTACAAACATATGAATTTTGAAACCATATAATATAAAGTAGACGATTAATTTATGGAGTGAAATAGGTTATCTGTCAATTGCCAACATGACTAAGAGTTATGTTTACAAAATGCCTAATCTATGGCCCACATTGCATTAGGAAAATCTTTATCAAAGTCAAGTCATCCCACTCATCAATCATCACCATAATTCCCAAAACTTGTCTCCCCCCAATGGCGCTTGAAGGTGAGCAAATAACTACCAATTCTAATCTTTGCAATCTTAAGTAGCTACAACTTAGAGCAAGTATCATAAAATAAATGGGCCCTTCTATGCTTGGTGATAAATTTGATGATTTTATTCCCTCTCTTGTAGAAGTCATTAATCTATCCATATTGTCTATGCTTGACAATATCATGCATCGAAAGGTTCAATGTGTGCACCAAACACCCACCAAAATATGCAATGATGCACTCACTTAATGAATTTTCTTGCTCCTTTGCAATTTGCTACGTTATTAGTAATTACTTGAATCACATTAGAAGGACTAACATCATTAGTGGTTTTTAGTTGGCCTAAAATATTTTGACCAAACATAGTAATTAACGAGAGTCCCGTAGTGAAGAAACATCACATTAATAGCTAAAACACTAAGAACATTTATCGCAAGTTTGTTTCTAACATTTATCCTACCATCAAAGATATGGATACCCCCTATCTAATAACACATTTGTAATTTGTGACAAAGCTCTTTGGATTTTTGCTCTTACCCTATTTAGGAACACAATGTTAGCTTTCTCATACTTCGGCCTCTTGCATCCGTGGGGAGATTTGTGGATGCCTCAAGCCATATCATTCCAATAGGGGGAAGTAAAGAATATTGAATGGCATACCATATACATAGAGAAGTTGTACCAATTTTTCATCCACCTTATCCCTACCACCAATATCAAGGAAACTTGTTATTGATCTTCTAGATGTACCCTTTGCATGCCCTATGGTTCCATTAGCATGAGGGGATGTTGATGTGGTGTTACCAATTTTATATGATGTGTCACATTGAACCTTTTGTTGTGTACTATGCTTTCTTTATACGACTTCCTCTATCTTTTGATGTATTTTTCTCTCTTCCTATGATACCCTGGGGAAAATTGAGATTCCAATGGTGTCTTTATTATTATCTTTCTCTAATACCCCACAAATATGCATCTTCACATGGGTAAATGAATTGATGTATGTTTTTTCTTGTTGAAAACCATACCTATATAAAAATATAGTGGTTCCACCCCCAATCCTGCCCTCAAGCTTTGTCACATGCTTCCATAAGTGTGTTCATCTTCATCCACTTCCAAGCTACCTATTCTAAACTCAAGTACACACAAAGATGAAGGAAATGAGGAAAATAGTGAGGGTGAAGTGTTTTTATTTCCCCATTCCATTTGCCCTAAATCCTAAACCAACCCAAGGGCCCCACCTTTAAAAAAAAGATACCTTTTCATAATTTCCATAGGTGTACATGAGTGGGATTGATGGGCATGGTGGAAGCTTGGGTAGCATAGGGAGTTTGAAAAAGCATGTGAGGGAGTAGGTTGCTTGGACAATGATAGGGAGTGTGGTCTCACGGGTGCTCCCTATGTTCTCTTGCTTGTAGTTTTCGCTTGGGAGCATGGCCTCATACAACAACCTTGGTAACCTTGAAATGGAGTGCTTGAACTAGTGTAAAAAATCGTTGGATAACCCTCCTACTTCAGAACAAAACTACTAGGTGCATGTTGAAAGTTGAGAAGGAGAAGTATTGATATATGATTATGAACAAGTGGAGCTACATAAGTAGTTTTGAACTTAGAAGCATTGAACTCATTCTTCTTCATAGTTAAGGTACATGGGACTTGTTGCCACAAAATCTAGTAGGCCTAGTGCAAAGCCCCATTATGTGGAACCATACCTTATGGCAACAACAGAAAGGGTTTCCATCGTCACCTCAGTAACCTTTCTCCCGCTCTTTAGTGATATTTGACCACAAGGGAGATTTTCCTAACTCACCTAAAGAATAAATAACTACTATGTCTCAAGGTGATATGTAAGAGGTCTATAATATGGGATAGAACATCAACAAAGCCTAGAAAGGCCTAGATATTCTATGCCATAGTTCAAGTACTCAAATTTCTAGATCAAAGATATGACTGCTATAAGTTAGGGTTTTAATGATTTGCAATGGTAAGGTGCACAATGTCATATAACAATAAAGGAAAATTCCTATCAAGGATAATCAACAAAGGGGAATAATGGCCTTCCAATAAACACCTAGGGTTAGGGTACCAATGGAGTAATATGGCTAAAAGTATGCATAAGCAACAAATTATTATGACGACATCCCTAACAAGAAAGGATTTAACTGTGGACAATGCTAGATTTTTCTTTTATGTGATTTATTGATGCAATTTCTAATTTATTAGCCACAAACATCCAACACAAATTCACGTTTATGCAAACATTCTTCCTAAAACCCTAGTAGTGAACCTTAAACGTCTAGTAACAAGGAAAATAAGAGGAAATTTAATGGATTTTATGGATGATCATTGCAATAATGATTGTGCCTTATCCTAAATGGGCTTAATTGAGTCTTCTAGGGGCTAAAATTCCATGGAAAGGTTTTGATGGAGTAGGTAGGGATGAATAGGGCATCCACTTTTAAAACCCTATCTATTTTCTTTGTGAGGGGAGAAATTAAATATTAGGAATGCATAATGGAAGTTTCCTTATAGTTTTCAAGAAAACAATTTTGCATAATATAATGGAGCAAGATTTCATAATGATATTAGCATTTAGTCACGACACAAAATAGAAACCCTAGTAGCACAAATACAATATGCAAAATCTAGAGGATAAAGACCATCTCAATACAAAAGACCATTTCCTTGAGAATTCACACCACTAAAAAGATCACATTTTGCCCAAGTAGCAGAAAAGGACTAATGTACACTATTTGGAAGGGAAGAGTGGTAAAATGTGTTTTGATGAAATGAAATAAGGGGAGTCTCTATTTATATGAGGCTTACCACACTTATTTTTACAAAAGTAGAAGAAAAAACCGTAATTACAAGTTTACTTTGAGTATTTCACAAGTGTGAGGTTACAAGCCAACCTCAATAACTCAAAAACATAACAAATAATGCCAAAAGAGCCTATACATGTGGGAGAAAAAGCCGCCTCCACTATGACGTCATCATGAGAAGGACCTCCAAATGCCACAAGTGAAAAATAGGCTAATGAGTGTTCCATTCTCCAAAAAGTAGCTCCATGTCTATGGGTACTCCTCCAAAGTGCCTCCATACCAAGACATCATCACCAAGGGGCCCTACATCAGTCTCTAAAGGGATACAGGGGTGATGTGGCACCAATATAGTCAAGTGTTGGGGTCAAAGAGTGATGTGGAAGCCCTCCCCTATCATCTTAAGGATAACCATCATCATTCGGGCTTTGGAACAAGCAACGCCCATCAAATAGTCTTTAGGCCGACTTGGGGGTGTTATGGGTCCATTTGGGCACATTGTTTGTAATTCCAAAACCAAGCCTTCTTGGCATAGTGTTCAACATCTGGGGGTACCTTAGAGTGTCAAGTACCATGTGAAACTTGTTGAAAATAATGTAGCTATGGTCGGCATTTTTCATTGCAAATATGAAGAAGAAATCAATTTGCGGACACCTACAAGTCGCCCCAACTAAGCCCTACAAGTAGGCTCCAAGAAGACCTTCATGTCGGCCCCATTAGGGTTAATTAGCCCACACATGATGCCTATATATGAGCTCATTGGCACTCTTTTCAACCAACCAATTCATTAAGTATTTTGATTTGCAATTGGAGGAGATACACCACACGTGCAAAGAAGAGGAAACGGTTTCTTTGATCTACTTTGACCTTATTCTTGGAATTGAAGTTGACCGAATTAGTCTTTGGAATTCTTAATTTTGTTTGGGCTACTAATTTATGTCACCTTGAAGGTCGAAAACTTCCTAGATTTGGATATTTCGTTGATTGAAATTGTTGCTACTTTAACCGAGATTTCTTAACTGCCGAGTTCCTATGCATGGTTTGTTGATACTTCTGTGGTAGCTACAATGCTATTCTCTGTCTTCTATTACTGTGATTGTAGGCCCTAACTTCAGCCTTATTGAGCAGTCTATTACAAGAAATTTGGAGTTGATCTTTCTCATTACATTGACAGACTATGATTAATATTTCTCATTGAAGAGTAATTTGGATTTATTGGAACATTTTGATGTAACTTTGATGGACAAAATCTCTCTCTCACAAGGAAAGAATTTAGGGTTTCCTCCTTGTGGGTTTTGCCCTGGATGTGAGCCTAATCTTTGTCTCTTGTCTCTTATTGTTTATTGTCTATTGTGCTCTCTATTTAAGACTCTTGTTGAAGAAATAATGGTTGAAGTTTTTCATGTATAGCTACTCGTTGATTAAAGTATAAAGAAGGAAAAGTTTGCATCAATAGAAGTAGTTATCAATTGTGAAAAACTATTCTAGTCATTGCAACACTAGAATTTCAACATGGTATCAAAACGAGGTTTGGAAAAAGAAAGGCTGAAAAACACTCAATTGGCTTTTGAATCAACGTCTGGTGTTTCTTTTGCTAAGGCTCAAAACAATAAACAGTGGCTCAATCTTGATACAACTCACGCTCTGCTTCATTTTGGGGCTCACTCATTCATGACAAATGTTTCGCATCACAATCAAGCTCAATGGCATTGTTGCATTATAAAATACTGTTATAGTGATCGTATTTTCTCGCATAAGGCTCAAATTTGGTTTGTTGGACATCCTGAACATCGACTCACAATGGATCAATGGTTCGATTTTTGAAACACACTATACATCTGTGATGTTTTGGTATAAATTGTTACATCTATGAATCACACTACTCGCATAGTGGCTTGCATATTGAATGAATCAATTTAAATTCTTACAAGCATTGAACTTAATTATATGGCATCAGATATAATTCTTTTGTGACATCAATATTATGGCCGGTAACGCGAATAATATATAGGAGTGTCCTGGAATCACTAAATCAGAGAAGCTTGGTTGTAAATATATATGGTTTGAGGATCATATGGCTCCGTAAGTGCCATGAACATAAACACACACCTATAGCTCACTCGCAGTTCAATGGGAAATATAATATATCTTGGCTCGATCCTGTGGCTCATAAAATAAGAGACATTGCGATGGTGGACTCAATAAATACACATTTAAAATCGCTTCATGAATTTGTGCCTCGAATTACAGTGCCTCAACATGCATATATTACAATGTGACTGCGATGTAAATTGTCTCGCATCTATGATACATAATCTCAATTTATCCTGCATTTAGTGGATGTCTCACACCTTGGAATTTTAAGTAATCTTGCTATTTTACTGAGGTTCTATCTCCACAGTGACTTATTGTTGATATAGTGGTTCAATAAACCTTGTGTATTCGACTATAATTCAAGTTTTATATGCATGACCAAGTCTAAAGAAAAAGGAAGCTGCCGATTTGATAGAAGTAGAAATGATCTTTTTTGGAAAATGAGAAGTATATCAAGCAATGGCTTGCTAAGTTCAAAAATGACAGTAATCCTTCGAAAGCATGAAGAAGGCATACTGTGACATAAAGCCATGGTTAAAAACGAAGGACATAATGCTTTAAAACAAAATACAGTTTGAATGAAGCAACTTCCGGTAATCATGGAAGATAAAGGTACATGGTCTTTGTCTATGAGGTATGTATGATTGTTATATGTGTCCAACTTGTACTAGATAAAGGATCTACATAATTACTAGAGATAATAATGGCATGATGCATATTAGATCCTGAGATGAAATGCATTAGGGTTTGCAACATAGTTTGCATGGCAAGAATTTAGGGTTTGTAGACTTTACATTTTTTAAAGTTTTGGTATCTAGGGTTCGTAAACCCTAGATAGAACTTGGATTGGGAAAACCCTAGAAAAATGAAAACCTTAATTCTATCTGTTTTTTCCCTCTTGTGAAGCTCTAGCTCATGATCTCTAGGGTTTTCAGAAATAATCTAGGGTGTGTGGTAAAACCTTAGCAAGGATTGAAGTAAAAATGAATCCTAGGGATTGAAAGTCAAAACCCTAGGGCTAGATGTTTCCCCTGAAACTAAAAACCCTAATAAGGGTTAGATTATGACATATCTAGGGTTTGTAACAGAATCAGCTTGCTGATAAGAAAATGCCGAGGTAGATTCAGCTTCCCAATAGGATGCTCTGGTCTTTCGCAAATATTTTTGGGTTTTTACCAATTAGAGTTAACAATTAGAATTGGGTGTGTAGGAGGTTTGGTGTTGATGTCAAGAATACGAGTGCTACAACAAAGTCATCGTCCATGGTATGTACATCATCCATAAATTGTGTGTGATTAAATTTGTAAACAACTGTCTGATTTATCTATATCAGTCCCCAGATGTTAGTATGAAACAGCTATATGATTTATCTATATTAGTCCCCAGATGTTAGTATGCAGCATGAGGTGAATGATCGGGCTCACTACTACTAGGATTTATACGTTGGCCTCGGTTTCAAATCGCTAACTGCATGTGGATATATTGAGGTCAATAATAGGGATCTTTGCTTGCCTATTTAGTTGGGATGGTTTACATGTATTTATTTTAATTCTGTTGGTTTTGTTTTGCTGCCATTCAGCCACTGGGGAAACAGAGGAACAAAGATGAAAAGGGAAGCATGAGATCAACATTGGTTTCAAAATCCAAGCATGTACCAGATTCAGGAAAAGCACCTGGGATTTCCAATGTTGGACTCTCACATACACATGAGTCAATTTCAGGCAAAATGCCCAGGGTTTCGAATGTTGAGGTCTCAAGTAATGATCCATCGAGTTCAAGGATACAACGCAGGCCTTCAAGGTTTCGAATGTTGAGGTCTCAAGTAAAGATCCATCGAGTTCAAGGATACAACGCAGGCCTTCTACTACTGGTCTCTCTGGTAAAAGCATTTCAGCTAGTAAAAAAATTTTAGCTTCAGGGAGGGCTTCTACTACTGGCCTCTCAAGTAAACACACTTCAGCTTCTGGGAGGCCTTCTACTACTGGTCTCTCTAGCAAATTTACTTCATCTTCAAGGAGACCACCAAGGCCTTCAAATGTTGACATCTCAGGAAAAGCTGCTTCAACTACATCCAAGTCTAGGTTCTTCCCACCTGTATCTAAGGGTGTCTCAAGAAGAATGCCAATCACTGATGCATCAAAAAGGAAGACAAGGCATCAACGAGCTTTTACATCAACACTGACTGCCAGAAGTGAGGTAAGGAGCATTTGGTCCACTGGCCTTATTTTAGCGTGTGTAGGTGGTGCTTTTTATTCACAGAGTTTTATTCTGTTCTTTTGCAAAAGCAAGTGAACGGTTTATCTAATACATAGCTCCAATTGCCATCCAATGGTTTCAATTAAAAAGCTTGCATCTGGAGCCATTGAGCGGGATGTCATGGAAGAGGAAGGGGACTTGCCCAACATTGACGAAGCAGATAATGAAAATCAACTTGTTGTAGTTGAACATGTTCAAGACAATTACTATTTATATTGGTATACAGAGTTGTCATGGGAGCCTTGCAAACTGTTTTTGTTACTATTTGAAATAACATCATCTTGTCTTGGAAAAATACACTCCATTTAAACAATTTAATCAAACACTAGTTGTTCACTGCATATTACATGTGAGCAGCATGTCTGCCATACATGAATATCTCCACTGGAGAATTAATCCACTCAAGCATCAAGGAAGGTTATAATTTATGAATGACGAATTTAGGCCAAGCATTGATGCAAGCCTTGATCCATGTCTATAGTGTAGATTCAATTCTGAATAAATAGTTGTATGTCTAATTTTTTTCTATTTTGGTCCGATGTGTTTGTTGTATTTCAGGCATGCAACAATCTCTCATCAAACTACATGTTAAGCCAAGTTGATATCAACAAGAAGATGCAGGGAATACTTATTGATTGGCTGATTGATGTACTCGAATAATACATGTTGATGTCTATATATTTATGTAATATCAAGCCTTTTTTACCTTTCCGTTAATAAATTTCTGACACAAACAATTTGCGCTTATAGGTGCATCTAAAATTTGAGTTGATGCATGAGACGCCTTTTCTCATGATTAACCTGATTGATAGATTTATTTCTGTGGTGTACACTATTACGAGAAAGGATGTTCAACTAGTGGGGTTGACTGCCATGCTACACTATTATGAGAAAGGATCTTCAACTAGTGGGGTTGACTGCCATGCTATTTGCTGCCAAATATGAAGAGATTTGGGCTCCCAAGGTGGTAAACATTAACGGGAGAGGAAGTTCGTTGTTAAGCTGAAGTTTTGTATTGATTTGTTTTGACTAATTAGAATAAAAGGCTTCACATTATAACTCATTTTTCTTAAGGGATTTACAGAATCTGAAGTTTTGTATTGATTTGTTTCGACTAATTAGAATAAAAGGCTTCACGTTCTCAGAAAACTATGGATGTACCTCTTTTGGGCTTCAACACTTTCTTGATAATATAATCTACTCTGTTATTGTTTTAAAAAAATGATTGAAATGATGAACAAAACAAATATCATCCTTCCTTTATACTACTCAAGAGGAGTTATGGAAATGTTTACAATGCCCTAAATGTGCTCTAAGCACACTGACAACATTTATTAACTTCCTTACAACTACCCAAGACAAACAACACTCGTATAATTCTTTCTTTGTCATTGCCAGCGATGGGGTTTTTTTAATTTCTCTCCAGTCAAGCTGTCATAGATATGGTAAGCTTCAAAGTCTATAAATTTGTTTTAAATGACTTCAAATTCGAAAATCTTAGCTGTCTATCCAGAGAAAATAAGGCGTTGTCTTTGTTAAAATGGAAAATCTGAGTGTTGAAATGCAGTGTCGCCAATCTCAAGTATAGCAGCTCCAGACAATGCAACACAACAGGGAGACACTCGAGGCAATGAGCACAAAATCTATTCTGCAAACTAATACCTTACTGAATGCCTCACCAAAACCATTTTCCTAGTAAAAAGGTGAGCTTTGTGATATTGAATCAGAAGTTCCAGAAAAAGGAATTTTAATAGTTTCATTCACAGGTACTTACCTTCGTCTTAGTGATGGAAAATGGGCAACCAAACCTTCCAATAGCAATTTGATAGGTAAGCTTAGAATTTGTCTGAGTTATGCACTCTTCAACAACCTCAGCTTCAACCTACTTGAGTAAGAATTATGTTGTAGTGGTAATGTATCTCATTCTTATTCTCCTTACTTGTTCTAACACTCACCCCAGAAAATTCAATTGCCAATATGTTAGATGTCAATCAGATTTTAGACTCTAGAGGCATTACATCTCTTTGTGCCAACTTCACCATCCTGTGGTATTCTTGAACAATTTTTGCAAGCATTAAACAACTTGAAGAACTTTTCTTGCTATAATATTTTCCTTGAGTGACTTCTTGCAACTCTTTGATGTGTTGATTCTAAAAAATATCTCATGCTCTACTATGCATCTACATAATCTTAACCAACTCATACAATAGACCATAAATAATCTGAGAACTTGCAGCTCACATAGCTAAAGCTCTCATCTTTAGGTCAACCTGTCTAAAACCCCAAGAATCGTTTTCAAGAAAATTTGTAAAATCTTCATATAAGTTATGGTGGCTTCAACTATAAAAAAAAATGCATCCTGTATTACTCATCTATTGAAATTGTTTCTTTACCTAATTCAATACCTAAAAAATGGTCCGAACAAACATAAGAGACTTAACCAAGTTCAATGTTAGTTATTGAGGAAAAAACATAATCACCTGCAAATTCTACCCCCATGAAATGATTTTTATTAACAAGGTACTTTAAGGTTTAATAATCAATGTAAAAAGGTCAAAAGGTTGGCCAATATACATGTCTAAGCTTTTGCAATTCAAAAAACATTGCTAAACCCTTCCCCAGTGTCGTTGGATGATTCTTTTTTTCACTGTTTATTTTTTAAGCTTGCACAAAACATAGTATGGACAATATTCCCTTTTTCTGGTTGAGCTAAATTTATACTCACAATGATTTTGAGGAATGGACATGTCAAAGCCTATGTTTCACCAAGTTTTCAAGATGGAGGAATGTGGGAGAAAAGAAAACCATATGGGGAAATGTGGGAGCAACTCCAAATTTTAGAGAAATTTTTTGGGACAGGGGAACATTGAGTTTCCAAGTATAGAGGTCCTTAATTTCTAAAATTATAAAAATGAAAATAATTGATGATAAAATCCCAACAATAACAATCCATCCCATGCAAATTCATCATTGTGCTATCTAGTGGAAAGACTATAATCTTGCCAATCTTAAAATCCTGAAAACTGTTAAGTCAACTAAATTCTGAATAGGATAGCAAATTTTACTTTCTCCATATTAAGTTCACTGAGGTTGGAAGCACTCTCAAGCATCATGAAACAACTAGTGATAATGTTAAAGTTTAAATAAACATTTACAGTCTCCTTTATCTTATATTTTCTCAAAACCTTCAAAGCTTTATCCCCTATATTTGTTATGTCTTAGGTGTTGTTGGACCAAAAATTGAGGGGGAAAGGGGGCAAGCACCCAGGCATCCTCCCAGTTTCTGTTCTTTCCTTTTCTTTTATTTTTTTGTATATGGAGTGAGGGGTGTGGTGGTTGGGGAGTTTGCAGCACCCAACTACCCCCTTTCTGGGAAACAAACCAACAAATTTTGCAAAGAAAAAATTCTTTTTTTTTTGTATATGGAGTGAGGGGGTTGGTGGTTGGGGAATTTGCAGCACCCAACTACCCCCTTTCTAGGAAACAAACCAACAAATTTTGCAAAGAAAAAACACACCAACAAATTTGTTCAGAATTGAATGTGGGATGAAGCAACTCTACAAAATCCAAATCAATTCCATAGAACTTTTCGACTTACAAGGCATGCTTAAGCAGAACAGATATAATCCAAAAAATTTGCAGAAAATTAAATGTGAGATAATATATCTACCCTTGCAAAGCGACTCTGATTTTTCCTAAATTTGAAAGGAGGCACAATACCAAGGGAAAAGGAACACAGCCTTTGATGAATCCAAAATAAATGCTCACAAGCGAACTGATCTCTAACATCGATAATTCATTTCTTAATAATAAAATCAGAGAATCTGCATACAAATTTCTTAAATTTCTTCAAATATTAGGGTGACCAAGGTGACCATTTTAAACAAGGGAAAATTTACAAGTCTAAAATTTTCATGTATATATAGAAAGCTTCTCGAAATATCAATGTTCGATATGAAGATTTTGAAACAAGAAAATTTTAACGAGCCACATGAAAGTTGGCAAATGTGAAGTCATAATTTTGTCTCGGATTTTAAAATCTTACAACAAAAAAAATTATATTTTATAATAAGATTGGGTCATTTTTGGAAAAAAAAAAAACACTTAAAAAAAGTTAGCAAATTTTTGACCAATCATTTCCATTTAATTAAAAAAAAAACATACACACAACAACCTGAAAGAATCAAATCCATTTTAACAAAGACAACGCCTTAATTTCTTTGGATAGACAGCTAAGCTTTTCTAATTTGAAGTCATTTAAAACAAATTTTTAGACTTTGCAGTACAATCACCAATACCCCTGGTAAATGCAGTCCCCAGATAATTTTAATCGGGCAGCCAGGTTTTTTTTAAGTTTCCATCCACCTCTTCGGTTAACATTCATTATGTTCTATATGTAGAACATCAAGACACTTTCCTTCCCTATCTACCACTCCACCTTCTGGCGTTCCTTTGCACCTCTTGGAGCAATTGCTAGTTTACTTTTCTACCACATTTGTAAAATTTACTTTGGATCTTTTATCCTTCGTCTTCACAAGAAAATTTTGTTGAGAATTTTGCTCTGATATGATGACACCATTGGACTTATTATTATTTGAATTAAGATCGTACACGTCTTTTCTATTATTAGTTGAACCAACACCTATAGCTTTACCAGCTGACTCTTTGGTGCAAATATTAGGTAGAGATAAATTTGAGAGTTCAACCTGGATAGTATTGAATAAGTCATTAAAGTGAATAAGGCTCTTATTACACGCTTTCTTTAGGCCATGCCAAGCAACATATGCAGGCCTCTTCCCTGACGTGCTAAGGAATATATCTATATCCAGCACCTATGGTGCATTACCTTGGGTATTTGGCTACACCTCATCTCTTAGCCTACATCCAACGATTTTAAGTCCCAATTACTGGGAAAGCAAGGTTTACCATGAAAGGCAGAACATAAATAATTCTCATTATGGCACCTTTTTCCTCAGCATACCACATAATGCAACCAGATTCAGACACAGAATGACTAAAACGGTGCATAGGATACACCGACTCAAATCTAAATTCCAATACATAACCTTATTTAGAATCAACACTTCTATTACCTATTACAATATGAGCTTGAGGATATTTTCATTTGAAAGTAGTTTTGTAAAAAATCTTCCCTATGATGCCCCTGTTGTAGTTTAATTCAGGCTTTAAAAATGCATTTCGAAAGCTCCTCAGAATTCAAAAATGCATTTCGAAATCTCATCAAACTTCAAAAATTCACTTAGAAAGCTCAATGTTCAACCAATTTATTGAAAATTAGTTATTAATTTAACATAGTCAAGACATGTTTGAAAATTAGGGAGAATCAAAGCAGTGTAGATTGTTATTATGAGCTGTATATTTAAATGCTAGAAAATGAATGATTACTATTACAATTTTGTAACAAATACCTGGATATGTAAGTAAAGCCAATGCAATCTCTTGTAACAACTTAAAACTTAAAAAAGTACATCTGCAGATACTTTCGTAGAATGGCATAGCTTTTAAATAATAGGTAGTTGCGAAACTCTAAAATTGATAGATGACATGGATGTAATTGTAGATTCATGGTAGACAGTGATGCATGGAGGGAACTTGAAGAATTATACATTTCGATTCAAATTTAAGTCCACACCTTTGAAAATATTGTTTTACGTAGCAGATCCTAATCCTGACTCTTATGCATATTTTCTTAATATTTTTTCAAAATTATAAAGTGAATACATAAAAATTGTTGTATTTAACATTCATAACAAAATTATGTTGTGAAGCAGGCCTGCTATTCCTTTGGTAGAAGGATTATGTTCCACGTCTACAAGATGTTATATCTATATTATAGTACTATATCAGACTAACAATCATGATAGCAATTAGTAGAACTATCATTAGATAATACTATGACTGTGTTAATATTTAATAGATCAAGAAACATTGTAAGGTTTACATCTTACAAAAAGAAACTTGGTGAAGCACAATTATGCAAAACCAGTGATTATGGAGACACTGCTGCAACCAGTGTATTGCAATTGGAGACACTGCAGGAACCAGTGTATTCCAAAGTTAATGAGAAGCTCAAGGCCAAAAAGAGGTAGAAAGAGAAAATAACCTCCTGGATTTATAAATGAATAAGGCAAAAGAAGGATCCAGAGGGAGCCTCAATAAAGTCATTAATACTTTGCTCTTATAGTTGAAATCCTGAACGTGATGAAGGGTGAGTATCATGACCTTATATACAAAAATGAGCTTTGAAACAACAACCCTAGGGAATGATAGTCTAGTAGCAATATTCCACCACCATCTGGATACAAATGAGGAAGAATTTAGTTTGAACAATTTTTGGCAGCTTTGGGAAAGACAGCTTGAGTTTATCATAGTGATCCAGGCAAGTGTATGATAATGAAACCAATGGGGGAAAATGTGGCCTTGAGCATTTTTTTTCAAATTTGATGGTCTAGATAAGAAATCAAAAATTGTATTAGTAGCCCACTTCTTTTTTATAATGACAAGGTTGCACTATTGCAGATAAGAAAATCATTATGTACGGCTTGTTCATTACAACTCAATTTCCGTTTGAAAAAACTATAAAGGTTCGTGGTTGGTATATATCATTGTGTCCTTCCCTAGAATAATCTTGCAAGTTTTTTATGGTTATGGATTATTCTCTCCATTCACAATGTTTCTTCAAGCTTATAGGGATGCATTTAGTGGTTTGTGGATTATTCTCTTTCTTACAATATCTATGCTTACATATCATATGCATTACTATAATATCTAATGCTTTGATGCAGAATATGTATTCTCTTAACAATTACTAGGTTACCCTTGGTCCTCAGAGTGTGCCTTGGGTCTGGACCAATACCGATTAGTGGACTATGTATGTAATCTTTGAGATGTGTTTTGGAAAGGATGATTAAAGTTATTATAATAGTTTTGTTGTTTTGTTTAAATATTTTGAGTGTTAATTAGGTGATTTGGAGATATGAATTAACTTAATGGAAAATTTTATATATTTTACTTTCGAATGATGTTCTTTGTTTTATAGATGATGAATCATGATGTTATTGTTTTGCGTATAATGATTTATTTTTTCTTTTGGGATTGGCATAACATTTTAATAAAAAAATTCTTAATGGTTTTTGTGAACATGACAACGAGGAGGGGGAAGAAAAAAAGGGATGAGAAGGCTTTCAACATACAGGAGAAGTTGAGGAGGTTGAGCTATATAGAGAGAGGGAGAGTGCAGGCAGCCAAGAAAGAGGCGTTTCTGGGCAGCGCACAGTTATGTATATCCACATGAAATCTATACAACATGATCATATGCCTTAAAGTCTCAGGGTCAGCAAATAATGTTAAGAAAACATAAATTGATGCACATCCACATGTGCCTGCAAAAACACAATTCTAGGCCAACTCTTTTAGCCATGTTCGAAAAACATAAATTGATGCACATCCACATGTACTTGCACAAACACAATTCTAGGCCAACTCTTTTAGCTATGTTTGAAACTATTTTAGTAATGATTTTAATTGTTCATGATAAAAATATTGCCTTCCCCATTAAATTTAATATATTTCCAATAGTTAAGCATACGATTTGTAAGCTCTTTCTACTTTATCTAATCATATCTTAGAATGGTCTTTTTAATATGGACCAAAAATCTCAACTATATACCAAATGGGCATGTTCTCAAAACTTGTGTGAATCTTGTGTGTTTTTTAATAGTGAAGGAACACACTTCATGGGAAAAAATAAAAGGTTTATCAAACAAGAATGAAAAGGGCACCAACAAACTAGTATTTTGAGGAGTGTATATCAAGAAGATGGTGTGTTTGGTTAATCTCCCTCAACATTAAAACAAAAAGGAAAATAAAAGGACCATCAAATATGACTCTCTGTTCAATATATTGAATATAGTATTTACGTTGAGTTGGATATACCGCTGTTAAAATGACTAAGTTTTGTTTCCATTCCATTCCAGCTGCAGGCATTTAATTTATTCCCTATGTGTTGTCATGATTTCTCTAAGTTTCTTTCTTCCCTTCAGTAAGCATTATGTTGCATATGTTGAATACAGTCTTTGACTTGAGTTGGATATATTGTTGTACATCCAACAAATGAAAAACACAGAAGGGGTTATCGGGATCATGAAGAGAATACAAATTGTTTTGTCGATTCATGAGATGGAAATGACTGCATCAGACTATCTGAAGCCTTTAAATCATCAATATTTTTTTTTGAAAGCGACCATATATGCTTAATTAAATATTCTACACATGAAGCCATCGTGGAAAATAAATCTCCCAACCAGAATGTAATACGAGACAGTACGAGATCTAGTTTCCTCAAAAACATGTTTACTCATTAAACACATATGTGGAATTTGTGCTTCAAACAAATTGTATTTTATCTACAGTTGACCAAATAACTTACAGTGATTCACGATAAAAAATTAATCTCTCTAGAAAACTAAACTTTTGCAGAAGTAATATATCCAATTCAATCCACTATTACATATATTCGAATTTCACGAATTTCATTGTCCTTCTCCAAAAAATATCGAAAGTGAAAAGAAAGAGCATGATGCACCATCGAGATCCATTTTCCCTTCTTAAAAAAAATTACCAAAAACCAAAATACCCAAGAGATGTTGCAAAAAAAGGGCACATGCTGAAGATTTGGTTCAAAATCCAAACTATTGCATGAATTATGACGAGCATTTTTATTTCTCCTCCACCTCGAATGTTGATCCAAACATGCAATTTCTAGACAATAACTGAATAACCCTATCGATTTTATTACAATACAAAAGCCCACATTGAGTCGAAAAAATTTATTTTTATTGTTCAACTTTATATCAAGAATAAAATGAAAGTTTCCATAACACATGGTATAAATAAGAGATACAATATCCCACAACTCATGTTTTCTGGAAAACGAAAATATTGTAGCTCAAATGACAGTGGGAAATGTATATAAAAGGTCAGCTCTGAAGACAAATTCCTCTCTTACTGTCTAATTTTCTATAAATTAACAACAAAACTTAACTCCAAAAGAAGTACTACATGGCATGCATTCAAATGTAATTGAAATATTCATAATCAGATATAATCTCTTGGTGCGACAATCTCTTTTGTTATCTCAAAGTCAAATATTTAACACAAAAGGAGCTTGATTCTTTCTAGATCTGCATCTACATTTCCAGTTCCATTAAATGAGGGAAAAATGTGATCTAAGCTAATTTTAAACTAGTTCCAATCTTCAATATCTTTATTCCAAAATCCCCTGTGAGTGATGGGGCTAGTAACTGCTTGATAAATTTGCAAAAAAACTGGAATCTAAGTAAATTTAACTTAGGGAAAAACGATATATCTGCTTCCATACCACTGTTCTTTTAAATGAAGAGTGACCTCGCAAGTCTCAAGCTTTGCAGATAACTTTAATAAAACAAAAATTGAGCACATCTTGGTTCTCTCTTAATGAGGCATGGTTCTTTTTCCCTTTTCTTAATAACTTGTTTCATTTTTAGATGAATTTCTCCAACTAACTTCTTCTTTGGTAGTAGTTGCAGATATATAGATGGTAGGTAATATGAATGCTTTTTTTTATTTAATTAGATTTAAGTTTTAAAGGAATCTGCCCCTCCTAATTGAGTCTATATAAAATGTAAATAGGCCTAAATGGGAAAACTAAAAAGAGGTTCAAAAGTTGAAAAGGTCCACAAGAAATAGTGTACTTTGAATATGATGATGGGAAGACCTTGATAGTCAAATGTTTCATTCTTACTAATATATAAAGTTAACTTTAATCCTACAATGAAAACTCTCCAACCACCGTGGAAACACAAATACAATGTCACATGTGTCTCACTTAGCAACCGGTAATATTTTCTTTCAGAGAGAGAGAGAACTAAGTTTGATGGTTCCAATAAATCTTTCATCTTTTTGTTGTAGGAAGGGCCTTACCATAAAATTTCAATTGTGTCTTTTGTGAAACACAAAAAGTCTCATTGGTGTCTCACTAGGCATCCAATGATATTGTAATGTCAGAGAGAGATGGAATTTGTAAAATGTTATACATATTTGTTGTGTAGTTGATGAACCACTGCAAGACTTGAATAGTTGATGACTAATCTTGGTGTTTGAGCCTCCAACTGGACATAATATATCTAAAAAATAATAAGTACGCAACATATTATCCTCTTCCTTTCCAACTTCTTGATAATCTGATTGGTAGATGGAAGGTAGCCTAAGCAAAGTGATACCCCTTTCAACTCCTATTGAGCTCAAAAAGCCTCCATGTGTGTGATTTACAGAAATAAGGCTAGACCTTTCGTTGCATCAGGGTTTCTTTGATTCCTCTTTGGATGAGCAATTTTTCCTCTCTCATCTATGATTTATCAGCCCAAGTATTAATGAATTTTTGTTATTGAATTATCCCAAATCAGGTCTTTGATTTTTCTACAATCTAGGAATATGAGATGTGCATTGATTCTCTGGAACTGAGTGTTGCATTGTGGGTATTTGTAATGGTTTCAAGAATTTGCTTGAATATGCTAAATTAGTTGTAGACATTTCATAGTGACTTAGGGATTTTCTGTACATTGTCTAAACTTAGGACTTTCAGTTTAAGTAAATTTAGGAAGATAAATATTCAACATTTCATATTTTGGGATCAATATGGGGTTTCATAAATAGAATTTATCCCATTTTTGGGTCTTTCTCTATTTTAATCAGTAAGAGAAGTGCAATGGGGCTAATTTTCAAGAAATTCACTTACTGAATCTTGTTTTTGAGCCTTTTGCTATGAAAGCTCCTTGTTACAGTTTCATCTTTCCAAAAGTGAGTACCAAACATAAATGTTAGTGTTTTATGCAAGAAACTCTTATTTTTGTGAATGTTTGAGACTTTTTATATCATTATATTTTTTATTTGACTGTTTTCTATGAAGGGGGTTGTGCAATGTTGATTACTTTTAATTTTCTCTTTGTATTTCAACCCAAAAAGTACAATGGAGAGTTTTGACTGTAGTGGTTCCATTGGTACATAAAATTCGCAAACCTTTGTTTCTCCTAGGCCTTTGTTTCAAGGGAAGGATTCTATTTGGAAATTTTGAGGCAAGTCGTCCAAGGTTTAGAGGATCTACGAATTTGTTTGAGGCAATTAAGAACACACATCTTAATATCCTGAGGCAGGCTAACACCTTTCTGAGATTTGGATGAGGGGTTTTGTTCATTGTTCTTTTTGTGATTCAAGGTTGGGGCATGCAAGTACGTTATGAGGTATAGAAAAAGAAAATTGTTTAAACAAGTCAAAGTTTCGAAGTTTAAGATTTCCAACGAATTTATATAAGATAGGTCGAATTACTCTTTGAAGCTAGACATTCACACTTGTGGAAAAATCCATTTTGTTCTGAGGGCATGCAGAAGACTAGCCTATCCTAAATCAGATCTGAGTCACTTGGAATCACTTTGTTCTAAGACAAGTGCAGAGGGTTTTTGGGGTAATATTATGCACGAGAACTCATGTATCTTGTACAAAACTTTGTTGGTCATATGTGACAATGTGAGAGTTTCTCCAATGACTATGTTAGACCAAAATTCCCTGCATAATTCGCAGAGGCATTAAAGTTGGTCTGGACAAATTCTTGAAGGGTGTTGAAGTGAAGAACAAGTACTCATTATGAACTTTGTTAGCCCTTTACAAAGTCTTTATTATTTAGTGAAATATTCGCCAATATCTTACAAGATTTTATAATTCAGTGAAATATTCGCCATGTTTTTATAAGATAATATAATATCGTGAGAGATTCGCCAAAAAAAATAAATATACATATTATATTATTGATAAAATCGCCTTCCTTTTTTCATATGTATCATGGAGATTCGCCTATTTATTATAAAATTCCAGGACTCAACTGAGATGACTAAGTCTTCAACAACTCCTTCTGGTTTGATTGTAGAACGGTCAGCTAACTCTAGAATGGTTGGTGTATCTCTGATTGTGTTCTTTAGCTGTAACAATTGTGAAGTTTCAAGAGTCATAATGTTTATAGCA
Organism: Pinus albicaulis; assembly: GCA_034641835.2. NCBI lineage: Eukaryota > Viridiplantae > Streptophyta > Pinopsida > Pinales > Pinaceae > Pinus > Pinus albicaulis. The sequence continues at coordinate 454,972,734 of CM076575.1, read as the reverse complement.
GCACCTAAATCTACCAGAACTTGAGGGATTATTGTCTTAACAATTTGGATTGTCACAGTAGGATGGTCTGGATCTCCATATTTAACTGGAGGGGCTTTACTGGACATTAATGCAAATAGATCACCCAGAACATGAACTATAAGGGGATCTTTAGCTTTCCTACCGGGTTTCTTAACACAAATATCTCTCATGGTTCTGGCAGAAATTGGTACATCTCTTAGTTCCTGTAAAAGTGGAATTTTAACATACAAATTCTGTAATTCCCCTAGAAGACTAAAAGCAGGTGGCTCAAGCGTTCCAGTTAAAACTAAATGCTCAAGGAATGGTGGTTTTGTTGTTTCAGCACCCTTGTTGGGTGGTTGTACCTCTTTATGTGAATCATGTTTTTCAGTTTCTTCTTTATCAGAATCGGAAGAGGTAACATCATCAATAATGGGTTCAACTATTTTCCCAGATCGTAAGTGAATATCATTACATTGTGCAGGGAAAACAGGAAATATATGCTGGTTCTGAATATCAATAACTTGCACAGCTTTATTATTGGGGTTAGGATTTGGTTGTACAGGTAGCTGGGGTCTCATCATTTGATTATTTGGTGGAGCACCTGATGGTAGAGGAAGTGGTTGTTGAAATTGAGGAAATTGATTCGGAACTGGGATTTGTTGACCCCTCCAATTCGAACTCCATTGATTAAAGTAAGATTGTTGTTATGGAGGCCAAGGAGTCCACATTGCATGATCTACAAAGGGAGGGTTTGTTTGTTGCATGGGTGGGTAATTCCTTTGATTGAAGGGTGGGTATTTCATTTGATTAAAGGGAGGGTAATTTGTTTGACTAAAAGAAGGATAATTGCTCCAATGATTAGAAGATGTAAATGGCATATTAGAGTTCATACCTTGTCCTCGTGGTTGCCATTGTCTTCTCTGTGTCAGCAGATAGATTGCTTCAGCTTCTTCTTCGGTTGGTTGCAATGTTGCTTTTATTCCTAGTAAAGAAGGGCATTGTTGTGTTTCATGATCTTTCTCACAAAGGGTGAAAATTGGTATCTTGTCCAATGGGCATTCCTTTAGTGGATGTTTATCTCTACATTTGGGGAAAAAGACAGCCAAATCTACTTCTGCTTCAGCTTGTTTCTTTTTAACCTGTAAGGTTTAAATCTGTGAAGCAAAAGAACTTAACATTTCAGTTTTAAATTCTTCAATTAAATTACCTATTTCAGCTCTTGTTGCTCCTCTACTGGCTGATTTTTGAACTCTTGAATATGTGGTATCTCTTCTGTTTGACCTGTTCCTTGCAGCTCCTCTTGAACATATTTTACAGAGGTTAACAATTTCATCATATGACTCTTTAGATATATCCCCTTTACCAAGCATATTTAGCATATCTAAACAGTCATCCCTCACCCCTTTCAGTAATATTGTTTTAAGAATATCCTTACTTACATCGGGATGATTGGATCTTTGCAGGTTGTACTGTAGCCTTTCCACAAAGTCCTCCAAATTCTCGTCCTACTTTTGTACCATCTTAAATAGTTCCTCTCTTTTTTCTCTTGTCCGGCAGTAGTCTTGATATTTAAGCAAAAATTTATGTTTCATCTATTCCCATGTTGTGATTACATGGCCTCCAAGACTCATAAACCACCTTAGTGCATTTCCTTTTAGTGTTGCTGGAAATAGCTTCAACTTCTGGGCATTAGTAACATAATCATAAGTTCTGCATAATATATCAAATTCAAAAAGAAATTTGTCAGGATCTTTAGAAGATAAACCATGGAAGTTAGGTAAGGCTGAAAGTGGGATATTCTTCATGGGAGTTGCTCCTCTGGGGATATCACCAATAGGAAATCCCAAGGTAGAGAGAGAATTCTCATCTTTTCCCTCTTCAGGATCTACTTGTCCTCCGCTGAAGAATCCTTCATTGTTTCCTTCCATTGTTTGATCTCCTACTGCGCTTCAATGTTTTATACTGGCTCTTAATTGTTTCCGCTAGTTTTTAAACGTTTCTTGCTGATTCCTCAACGTTTTTTGCTGGTTCTTCAATGCTTTCTAATGGATTTTCAATACTTTCTACTGGTTCTTCAACACTTGGTGCTGGTTTCTCAACGTTCTCAGGGCTCACAACTTCTTCTGTTTTATAATTCGATTGAGGGGAGTGTTGAGGCTTTGGCCTTCGAGAACTTAGTCTCTGAGAAGACTCAGCTTTTGATACGATCTCGTCAATAAAGGTCTTTCTTCCTCCCCTTCCTTTGCCCTTTCCACCTGTAGGGTTAGTTTTCTTATGGGTTCCGTGTCCTCTCATGCAATTTGCACATCTAAAAGAAAAACGTCAATGCTTTTGAAATCTATAATTTCCTTCCCCGGCAACGGCACCAAAATGTTGGTCACTTTAATTGTTTATCAATTTAAACAATTCAAGTGCTACATAGATTGTCAACCCAGGGAAGTCTGTTTATTTCAAAGGAAATCACACACTGTATATGCTCAATCTCAAAAGCAATGAAATGTTGTAGTAAAAATTACACTAATCACACCTTGCTTCAAAAAACTGAAGTCTACTTGAGTTACAGCAAAGACAATATTTCTATTGCAGACAATAATTAAAAGAACCCTGGATTACATTAAAAAGACAATGATCTAGGAAATGGAATCAATCTGCAAAAAGGAATACCAATTATACTATAACAAAGAACATGACCCTATTCCCAAACTAGGAATCTTTAGCACCTGTTTCTGATTACCAAGCTTTTACAAACTCATTCCATAAACAATGTTGCTAATTAAAATAATCCACAACTTCTTAAGAATTAATTGTATGAAATCAATGCAACAAGTAATGGAAATAGAACTTCATAATTAAACAACAGAATTCCAATACTGCGTAAATAACTTCAGTAAACAGAGTTTAAACAAGGCATGAATGAAAATAACAGTTGACAAACTACATAAACAAATGGGTGAATCTGGTGAAGAAGGCGGGCCCTTTCCTTCTCACAAGATTCCCCAGAAGAAGGAATTAAAATGAGATGCTCAGAACAAACTTTTATTCATTTGTCGAAAGCAACATATTACAAAAGAGTCACGTCTGTTCAAAATGAACCTCCCGTAGTCTCTAACTGTCCTCTAATGCTGATGTCTCCTCTTTTTAAATAGGAGACATCTATTACAATTGATTTACATTATAGAAATCCTATTTTTAACCCAATCTGATCTTCTATACTGAAATAGGACCTTTCTGTTCTTCCATAGCAAAATGTTGTTACAATGGTTACGATGGTACTAGCTTTAGAGTGGCCAGTGTAACAGCTTCCTTACTTGTCTTTTCTTGTTGCCTTCATGCTTGAAATGTTGCTTCAAAATCGCAAATCACGGGTTGTTTCAGCAACAGAATTTGCGTACCATGTTGATTGTTTCAGCAACGTGTAGTGCTCAACTTAGTGTTCCTAAATTGAGTTCATTAATTGTCAACCAGGGCTAGTAAACTGCTGAAGTGTGGTGCACTATATGTGCCTAGGTATCTATTTCCCACTATGTTGTGTTTAGTGTTTTTCTGATGTTTTTGGTTTTGTGGTTTTGTGTTAGAAAGGAAAAGAACTAAGTGTTGGAAAAGAGAAGTTGTTGGTCACACTAAAACAGAGAAAAACCTATTCTAACCTATGTATGGCACTAAAGAACAGAAAATGCAAAGCTTGATAATGACTCATAAACCACAACATGAACTCAATAACTCATAACATGAACTTATCCAATTCATTCATTAGAAATATGTTGGAATAGCTTGAGAAAAGGACAAGTTTAGTACAAATGAGGTTCTCCTAAGTAAACAATCATCTTACAATATTACAAAGAATCTCATCCATGGCTAGAAGTTTATTGGAACACAATTGGAAAAGATTACTTGTAGCACAATAAGATTCTACTCTAAATTAACTTGTAATGCTAATATTAATCCATTTTGCAGCTCAACTTGTCACTACTAAGCCTTTATTCAAAAGTTAGAGATTTTATAGAATATTTTTGGAAAAAAAAGGCTTGTTTGTGAAGTTGCAAAAGATTGCTAAACAATCAAGGCCTTAGACTGATATCACCAATTCCTGTCCATATAATGATGCATTAATAGAAAGTCAGAACAAGAGTAGTTTGTAAACAATGAACGCTGTGAAGTCTAATTTTGACAGCTAATACAACTTAAAGCACAATGGATAACATTGAACTAGAATGCAATTGATCAAACTTGAAACACAGTGACCAAAACTAAACTAAAATGCTACTAACTTAACTTGAAATACAGTGAACTGGAGCTGGCCTAGAATGCCACTAATCTAACTTGAAGTACAGTGAACAGAGTTGAACTAAAGTGCCATTATCAAACTTAAAATATAGTGACAAAATTAAACTAGAATGACATCTACCTCCGGAATATTTCAACTGAACTAACATGCAACTAATTCTATGAAATTCTTCAACCCTATCTCGTTCAATATGAGTTATATTTTGGAATAGTTTGTAAAAACAAGTCTGGTTGTATAATTTCAATGCAAATGAACAGAAAACATTAAGTTCAACAAAACGCAGTAAGCTCTAAAACACCACAGCTATGTCTCATCCGGAGTTAGTGATATTTTGGAAGAGATTAATAGGAACAGGACTAGCTGTAACAACTGATGTAAATGAGCACAAAAACATAAATTTCAAAGAAATGAAACTAACTCCTAAAACACTACAGTTATACCTCATTCAATATTAGTGGTATTTTGGAATAACTCGTAAGAACAAGACTAAACTGTAGCATCCAATTCAAGTGAATATAAAACACAAAATTCGAAAAAAAATTGCTTAAACTAGGAATGCAGTTACTTATCTAAATCATATGAATAAAGCTTCTCAGGTAGCAGGGGCCCTCTACCACCAGATTAGCACGCAAATCTACTCAAGATTGACTCAGCTCTTGCAATAAAGTGATGCTTCTTTCATTAAAGGAGAAAATACTTCAAAACAGAGTGTTACGGTCTTCTGAGATCTAGCAATCAAAACAAGATCTAGCTAGTTGTTTCTCGGTCTCCCGAGCCATACTTATAACAAAATTACATAACTAATCTTGATAAAATAAAGGGACAAGTTTCTTTTGCAATTGAAATAGAATTAGAACTCTAGTAGCAGCCTCGTACTGTGCTTAAGGACATATGTACAGTCCTTATCCTAGTAGGAATCTGCTTCTCTTTTACGTGCATAACCGCTTGGAGATTCTAACTCAGACTTCGTGGAGAGAAAAAAATGATGGGGAGGTGCTGTGGAATTTGACCATATGTGTTTTTCTCTGAGGTGACACCTGGAAACTACGTAAACATGAAGACAGCTACGGAATCGGCAACTAGCTACAGAATGTCTGCATTCTGTAGCTAGGTCTAGTAAAAAAGTACTACAACAACAAAATCACGAAAATATAGCAAGTTAGTCATTGTATACATTCCTAAAGTAATTTTAATCAACCCTATTGATCATTTTAAGCCTGTAATTGACAAGGGACAAAGGAAATGGAGTGAAATGTGATGAAAGAGAAAGGCATCTTTGGGGCTCAACATACCCCCACTGCTAGGTTCTTGCATGTCCTCATGCAACTATTCCATGTACTCTGAGACCTCTGCTAGGAAATCCAACCCTCTTCTTCTGCTTTGCCTGACATTCAATGGCCTTCTGGGCTTCCTTATGACTAACTTGAATCTCAAATTTGTAAGTGCCCTACTTAAATTTTTGTTTCTCTTCTTCAATTTTTCACTGGCCTTGTACAACTTTTGCATTTGTAGAGACATAGTTGAATTCATATCACTTTTTAGCTTAACCTGCTCCCTTAAAATGTCATTCTCATTCTTGATATGCCTATTGAGTACTTCTAACTCATATTTATCTCTTCTTAGCATATCAATTGCAGATTTTGGTGGACTAGGAGTTCTGTCTCTACTTTCTGAAGCTCTCTTCTCTAGTGTCTCAACATAATTGTAAATTTCTTGTTGTGCTCGGTGTATTTCAGGAGATTCTTCATCAAAATCCTCCTCATACTGATTCTCAAGTGTTTCTTCATCCTCAATTTTTATAATTCCAGTTTTTCTAATCTCTATTTTTTTTAGTATCCCTCTAAGTCCGTGGCTCCGTCTTGGTTGAGATGGCCCTTCTCCTTTTTCTCTGGCAGATATCCTTATTATCTTCTCTTTCTTAAGCTGCTTCTTAATTTGGGCCAATTTCTCAGAAATCATTTCTTCACTATCCTCTTGTATTGTTTTACCAGTTTCAGTTTCAGTTTTGGAGGTTTTCCATCTTCTGCTTCTTTTTTTAGATTTGTCTTTAGGTGGAGGTTCCTTGGGTTCTTCAAAGTGATTTCTCACTAAGAACTCATCCCAATTATCTCCCATTTTTCTCAAATGATGTTAAATCAAGATTTTGACTAACCCATGGTGGTATAAGGTTGTTTCCAGAAATTGAACTCTCGTTTGAACACTTGAGGCCATTTTCTTTAAACTATGAAGTAAGAAAAAGGGCAAGTTGATTTCTTCTTCTAAGAAATGCATCATTAACCGAATATGGTCAACATAGAAGGTACCAAATCTACCTTCACAAGTGATAAATTTTTGCAAAATGAGTTACATGTTCCTCCACTTATTCTTTAATGCCGAGCTAGGAATACCCTTTTTAAAAATGGAAACATCCATACCTGGTGACTTGAGTATTTGCTTCCATGTCTCGTTATGGAATTCTCTATTTTTGAACCACCTTTCTCCTTGTCTAGGTAGTTCTGTTGCCTCTGCAATGAAAGCCTCTGTAACAGTGAATTTAATGTCTCCTATTTCGACCTCGGCTCCATTGAAGGACCTTGCAAATGTTTTAGTCACCTCTTTGTGAAAACCCCTAAATTTCTCCAAAAATTGCAACCAACCTGCTTGCTGTAACATTTCTCTGGTTTGTGGATATCCCTCCAAGTACTTAGTTCCAACCGGTTCAGTCCTCACTATGAGACCCATAGTTTTTTTTCTTTCCAACCTTCAAATTACTACTCCTCTGCTCACGGTGAAAATGACTGTTAAAGAGATGTTTTTGCCCCACAGATGCTTCCTCTATTTTACAGACCGAAATGGTTAAGAGTTGGCTACAGGAAAGAATGATATGGAGTGGTTACGGAATGAGTATAATGAAGTGAGGGTGATGTAAATGAATTAATGAGTTGGGAAATATCTTGGAAGAAAAGACCAAAGAGATATTTCGTAGGAAATTCAAATTCATCATTAAATTCTTTGGCCTAGTGACGTGACTAATCCAATCACCTCAGTACTTTAACTGTTAAGTTTTTAAATGATGATCGGATATGGGATTTGGAATGGCGGAATAGAAGGAATTTTATCCAAAGTTTTTATGAGAGGTTTTTTAGGCATGATCAACACAATTAATTAAAACAACTTTTTGAATTATACATAACTTAACTATACTAAAAATTTTCATGATCTGTCATTATAATAATTTCATAACTTTTACCTTTGCCTTTCCTCTGATTTTTGTGATCTTCATATGCTTTGTTCTCCCCTGAAAATCATTAATCTTTGAGTCTTCATAACTCCCTTGATTTTGCTTGTTGTCATGGATATGCAGGATCATTTTGTTGCAGATCAAATAATTACTGGACAGTGCCTTCAGGATCTCTGGCTGCAGAATGTCTGTATGGCTGCAGAATGTCTAATTAGCTGCAGAATGTCTGACTAATTGCAGAATGTACCTGTAGAAGACTTGAAACATGAAATGGAATGGTTTGGAGCATGAATGGAATGTTGTATGGAATGAGTGAAAATGGATAATGAAATATGGTGTAATGGAATATGAATGAAGTGAAATAATGGAGTGAAATGGATCACAACTTATGAAGTGGAGTGGAGTATGAAAAGTAGACTGCAATTCATGATGTGTATTATTCAATTGCAGAAAAACATCAAATTTAAAAATCTAGGATGGAAATGAGGTGGACCATGGAGTGAAATGAATGAAGTGTGGATGAATGAATGAAATGGAGTATGGATGAATGGAGTGAGATGGATCATAAGTGAAATGGATCTGCACTTATGATTTTGTAATAACTGCTTGCAGAAAAAACAGATTTGAAAAGCTAGAGTGTCAGAAAGATTCTGATTTTCACTCCACTTTTTCTGTATAAACATGTCAATCAGTGATTGGTTTTCATGTTTATACTTTTTTTCTTTTTTTTTTCTTTTTTTTTCTTTTTTTTTTTTAATCATCCGACTTCAGAAAATTTAATTAAGTTGATGAAGAAGAAAAATTCTTCTTCATTAACTTCACATCATTGTCTTCCTGGAATTTCTTGACAAATTCTTCTCTCGAGAGTGGCTTATGATACAGCTTCAATCTATGACCATTCACAAGAAAAGTGACCTTCTCTTCATCTATTGTCCTGATTTTTATTGCTCCATTATCAAAAAATTTCACAATTTCATATGGTCCAAGCCAATGTGTTTGGAATTTACCTTGAAAATCCTTGAACTTTGAATCAAACAAGAGAGCCCAGTCACCTTCTTTGAACTTCTTTTCCTTGATGTACTTGTCATGCCATCTAGTCCTTTGTTGTTGGACTATACTTGTTTTCTGAACTGCATCTTGTCTAATCTCATCCAATTCATTAATCTGCTCCAATCTATGCTTTTGTGCCTCTGTTAGATCAAGTCCTAGCTGAACTGCCATTTTGAAAGTTTGAATCTGGAACTCTATGGGGAAAAAAACTTGTTTTCCATAAACAAGTTCATAAGAAGTATGGCCTGTTGTGCTTCTCCATGTAGTTCTATAGGCCCACAAAGCTTCAGGAAGCCTGTCTGCCCAATCTCTTCTATGTAAATGAACAGTCTTTGTTAGGATCCCTTCAATGACCTTATTAGTAGATTCCACTTGACCAATTTCTTATGGATGATAGGGAGTAGATTCTCCGTGTCTGATTTTGTACCTCTCCATCATTTGTTCCACTAGCCTTGATGTAAATTGAGCTCCTTGATCTGTAACAATTTTCCTTGGGACACCAAAACGAGTAAAAATATCCTCAAAAATAAAATTAACTACAGATGCTTCAGTAGCAGAAAGTAATGGCTTGGTCTCTACCCATTTGGTAACATAATCAGTGCAAACTAGTTTATATTTCTTTTGTCTTGATGGAGGACTAATGGGTCCTACAAAATCTAAAGCCCACTTTTCAAAAGGTTCAATATGTACCTGAGGCTGCAATGGCATCTCACCTGAAGGAGAAGGTTTCCCTACCCTTTAACAATTGTCACACCTTTTGACATACTCTTTAGCATATTTAAAAAGTGATGGCCAATAGTATCCTAAATGAAGGACCTTATAAGCTGTCGTCTTATCAGCAAAGTGTCTGCCAAAAGGTTCATCATGACATGCTTTGAGAATCTCAGGCATCTCATCTTCCCGGACACATCTCCTAATGATAAAATCTGGACCTGTCTTGTATAACTCATTAGCAACCCATGAATATTTTGCACTGTCATAAATTATTTTTCTTTTATCTCTTGCATTCATTATTAAAGGGAATTTCCCTGAAACTAAATAATTATCAATATCAGCAAACCAAGGAGTCTGAGTAGAAATTGCAAAAATATATTCATCAGGGAATTGATCTTCAACTAGAGTGTTGTCTTTGATGTTTTGGAGTTTAGATAGGAAATCAGCTACTGTGTTTTGTTTTCCAGGCCTATCTAGAATGGTAATGTTGAATTCTTGTAAAAGCAATAACCATCTTATGACTCTGCCATTAGTAATTGATTTATTCATTAGATATCTAATTGCAGAATGATCTATGTGAACAAAAGTTTCATAGCCTGTTATATAGTGTCTGAATTTGTTTATGGCATGGACAACAGCTAAAAACTCTTTTTCAGTTACAGTATAGTTTAACTCTGAAGGAGTCAAATTTTTACTGGTATAGTAGATGGCATAAGGAATCAGGTCTTTTTGTCCCAATACGGCTCCTAAAGATGTATCTGAGGCATCTGTTGAGATATGAAAAGGTAACTTCCAGTTAGGTCCCCTTAAAATAGGTGCTTCAGAGATTTTTGTTTTCAGGGTTTCAAAGGCTAACTGGCAATCAAGATTCCACTTGAATTCACAGTCCTTGGTAAGTAATTTGAAGAGTGGAGATGCTATCTTGGTGAAGTTTTCTATAAACCTTCGATAATATCCTGTAAATCCTAGAAAACTCCTAACATCTTTTTGGAAACTTTGAATAGATAAGTTAGAGATGACTTCAACTTTTGACTCATCAACTCTAATCCCATCACCTGAAATGTGATGTCCTAAAATAATTTTTTCAGTAAACATCATAAAGCACTTCTCATGACTTAGTGAAAGATTTGCTTCTTTACATCTCTTTAAGACTTTTTCCAAGTTTGCTAAGGCTTCTTCAAATGTGTTTCCATAAACTGTGAAATCATCCATATACACCTCTACACAGTCATGTATTAGATCTGAAAAGATTCCTAGTACTGCCCTTTGAAATGTTGCAGGTGCATTGCATAATCCAAATGGAAATACTCGGTAAGCATAGGTACCCCAAGGACAGGTAAATGTGGTTTTGTCTTGATCTTCAAGTGCTACTTGAATTTGATTATAACCATTAAACCCATCTAGAAATGAAAAGTACTTTTTTCCAGCTAATGTATCTAACACCTGATCTATGAAGGGTAGGGGAAAATGATCTTTAAGAGTAGCTTTGTTTAATTCTCGGTAGTCAATACATACCCTCCATTTACCATTTTTCTTTGGAACAATTACCAAAGGAGAAACCCACTAACTATCCGAAATAGGATAGATAAAGTTGACATTCAACAATTTCTGCAATTCTTCTTTAACAATCTCCCTAAGATCTGGATTCATCCGTCTTTGAGGTTGTCTGATTGGTTTACAATTTTCCTCTATGTAGATGTGATGAGTGCAAGTCTTAGGGTTTATCCCTTTCATATCAGTGTACTCCCATGCATATGCAGAAGAATGTCTCTGTAATATTTTGACTAACTCTTCTTGTTGAGATTTTTCTAGGTTCTTGTTTATGTTCAAAGTTTTGCCTGGAAATATCTCAATTATAGAGCTGCCAAATTTATCCATAGAATAAAGAGACATCTGTCTTGATGAAAAAAACTCAATGTTGGATTCTTCTTGAAATTGTTCATGTTTGTATTCCGAAGAGGATTCAAAGTTTTCTAAAGTATTCAAAATTTGACTATCTTCACTAATTTCTGAAATTATGAAGAGAGGTTGTAAGTCTTCTTCATCCTCTATCCATTGAGTATCATCTAAATCTGTAATTGTCCTTACTGGAGGATACAAAGTGAATTTCTTAGTTGAACTACCATAAGAGATGTACATATCACCGGATCTACAACTAATGAAAGCATCAGCTGTAGCTAACCAAAGTCTTCCTAATATAATAGGATGCCCTCCTAGATTATTCTTAGGAGTTAGGATCATGAAATCCACAGGGTACTCCCAAGAATCTAGGGACACTGGAATGTCTTCTATTACCCCATCAGGTTTGATCACAGATCTATCTGCTAATTGTAATAATGTGGGTGTAAAAGAAGATTAGGAAGTTTCAGTTTATCCATGATTTGTCTACTCATGATATTGATTGCTGCTCCTAAATCAATGAGTGTGTTTTGGATCTCAATTCCATTGATGTGAATTTTAACAACTGGATTTCCTGGGTCTAGATACTTTGGAATAGCAATCTTACCCATCATGATATCTACTATTTTTCATGCCAGTTGAATTTTCTTTGTCTCTCTTATTCTTTTTCCTGTTTTCTTCATGCTCAAATCCTTTATTGTCTTTGCTAAGATTGGAATTTCCTTAATAGCTTGCAATAATGGGATATTAATACAAATATTTCTCAGCTCATCTAGGAAATTATAATTAGGCACCATAATTTGTTTTTCTACACCCCTATCAATTTGTAATCTTTCTGGAAAGGGAGGTGTAGATGTAGATGTTGATGGCTGCTCTAATGTAGGAGTTGAAATTATTGGTTCCTTTTGTTTTGACTTTTCAATGTTTGAGTCTTGGAAAGGTATGTTCTCTTCAAGATTTTTATTTGCCCGTAGATAATCTTCCTCGGAATTGTCTTGCTCTTGTATGATTACAAAAGGTTTCCTCTTTTCAAGTATTCTTCCAGACCTGAGTTGAACATCACTAAGGTCTAAATGAGTGATAAAATAAGTTGGAAACTGTTGGCCTTCTATCGTGTATGTGTTCTGAGGATTTTTATTGTTGGGGTTTGGTATGGGTTGGGCAGGTAAATGATTTGTTTTCTGAGTAAATGGTAATGGAAGTGGTTGGTTTTGATGTTGTGGATTTTGAAGATTTTGTTGAGGATTTTGTTGAGGAGAGAAATGTGGATATGGTGGATATTGATATTACTGAGAGTATCTTCCATAAGGATTTTGTGCTCCTTGTGCCCAAGTTTGAGATTGATTTTGAAATTGGGGCCAAGGTTGCTGCCAAGAATTCCAATTTGGTGGGGGTTGATTGTACATCTGATCATGGAATCCTTGTGTTTGAGGTCCTTGCCAAGGCATTCTAGAGACAAAATTGAGAGATTCTATAGAATTTGTAGGAGTTTCTTCTTGAAAGACAGCTTTAAGACCAGGAAGTGAAGGAAAACTCTTGGTCTCATGTTTCTCTGAACAAATTACAAAAGTCTCTACAACTTTTGCATCTAAAGGGAACTCTCTCAAGGCGTGTTTCTTTCTGCATTTGGGACAAAAGATTGCTAAGGCATCAGATTCAGCTTTTTGCTTGTTTTGTAGTTTAAGGGTGTCTATTTGTTCACTAAGACTCCCTAAAATGTCAGATTTGAATTCATCAAGCATATGTCCTATTTATGCCCTACTTACTGTCCCAGAGGCAAACTTACTTGCCCTTGCAAGAGCAGGGTCTCTTGGTCCTTTTCCAGTTTTAGATCTCCCTCTTGAAAGGTTGATACATAGTTCGGCTATTTCAGGTAATGTAAGCTGAGATATATCCCCTTTTCCCATCATATTAAGGATATCTAACCATTCATCCCTAATTGTCTTCAACAAGAGAGCTTTCAAGGTGTCTTGGTCTAGGTTTTCCATTTTTTCTCTTTTGATGTTGTAGTTAAATCTTTCCAACAAATCTTCCAAATTTTCATCTTCTTTTTGTAGCATCTTAAAAACTTCCTCCTTATGGTTGACTGGCATATAGTAATCCAAATACCTCTCTATAAATTCTTGTTTCATGTCTTCCCGTGTCCTAATAGAACTGTTGATCAAACTCATAAACCACTTCAATGTTGTTCCTTTCAATGTTGAAGGAAATAGTTTAAGTTTTTGAGCATCTTGTAAGTAGTCATAGGTTCTACATAGGACTTCAAATTCAAATAGGAATGGTTCAGGATCTTCAGTTTTAAGTCCATAAAAGTTTGGAAGGACAGAGGGTGAAATGTTTTTCATAGTTGTATTGGTTTCTTCATCTACTATAGGAAACCAAAAGAGCTTCCCATTTCTCTTCTTCCTCCTCCTCTGCCTCCTTCACCTTTTGCATCTCTACCTCCTTCTCCTCTACCTCTACCTCTACCCCTTCCAAATATTGTGTTTTCTCCATTAAAGACTCCTCCTCCCCCTTCTTCTGTCATGATTGATCCTCCTGTAGAAGTGGAAACGTTTATGTCTCTAGTAGGGATCCTTGAATCTTATTCTAAGACTGGTTCAGTGGATGAAGTGGAAGGTATTTCTGATGGAATGTCTAATCTTAAGTTCTCTGGAAGTCTAGGATTAGTGGAGGATAGGATGTGGGTTTGAGTTGAAGGTGTGCTGGCTCTTGGTCTTGGCGAAACAAGTGGTGTTCCAGAAATTGAGCTTCTGCCTCTTATGAATCTACCCCTTGAGTCTATTTCTCTACGCATATCATTGTTTTTGGGAGTTAAGAAACAAGGCTACCTAGTTACACTTCCCCGACAACGACGCCAAAATGTAGTGCTCAACTTAGTGTTCCTAAATTGAGTTCATTAATTGTCAACCAAGGCTAGTAAACTGCTGAAGTGTGGTGCACTATATGTGCCTATGTATCTATTTCCCACTACGTTGTGTTTAGTGTTTTTCTGATGTTTTTGGTTTTGTGGTTTTGTGTTAGAAAGGAAAAGAACTAAGTGTTGGAAAAGAGCAGTTGTTGGTCACACTAAAACAGAGCAAAACCTATTCTAACCTATGTATGGCACTAAAGAACAGAAAATTCAAAGCTTGATAATGACTCATAAATCACAACATGAACTCAATAACTCATAACATGAACTTATCCAATTAATTCATTAGAAATATGTTGGAATAGCTTGAGAAAAGGACAAGTTTAGTGTAAATGAGGTTTTCCTAAGTAAACAATCATCTTACAATATTACAAAGAATCTCATCCATGGCTAGTAGTTTACTGGAACACAATTGGAAAATATTACTTGTAGTACAATACGATTTCTACTCTGAATTAATTTGTAATGCTAAGATTAATCTATTATGCAGCTCAACTTGTCACTACTAAGCCTTATTCGAAAGTTAGATATTTTCTAGAATAGTTTTGGAAAAGAGGCTTATTTGTGAAGTTGCAAAAGATTGCTAAACAATCAAGGCCTTAAACTGATATCACCAATTCCTGTCCATATAATTATGCATTAATAGAAAGTTAGAACAAGAATATTTTGTAAACAATGAAGGCCATGAAGTCTAATTTTGACAGTTAATACAGCTTAAAGCACAATGGATAACACTGAACTAGAATGCAATTGATCAATCTTGAAACACAGTGAATTGAAACTAAAATAGAATGCCACTAATCTAACTTGAAGTACAGTGAAATGGAACTGACCTAGAATGCCACTAATCTAACTTGAAGTACAGTTAACAGGGTTGAACTAAAATTCCATTATCAAACTTGAAATATAGTGAGAGAATTAAACTAGAATGACATCTACCTCTGGAGTATCTCAACTAAACTAACATGCAACTAATTCTATGAAATTCTACAGCCCTATCTCGTTCAATATGAGTTATATTTTGGAATAGTTTGTAAAAACAAGTCTGGCTGTAACATTTCAATGCAAGTGAACACAAAACATAAAGTTCAACAAAACACAGTAAGCTCTAAAACACCACAGCTATGTCTCATCCGGAGTTAGTGATATTTTGGAAAAGATTAATAGGAACAAGACTAGCTGTAACCACTGATGTAATTGAGCACAAAAACATAAAGCTCAAAGAAATGCAACTAACTCCTAAAACACTACAGTTATACCTCATTCAATATTAGTGGTATTTTTGGAATAACTCGTAAGAACAAGTCTAAACTATAGCATCCAATTCAAATGAATATAAAACACAAAATTCGAAAAATTGTTTAAACTAGGAATGCAATTACTTATCTAAATCATATGAACAAAGCTCCTCGGGTAGTAGGGGCCCTCTACCGCCGGATTAGCATGCAAATCTACTCACGATTGACTCAACTCTTGCAATAAAGTGATTCTTCTTTCATTAAAGGAGGAAAACTCTTTAAAGCAGGTATTCGGTCATATTACCGAGTCCGCAATCAAAACAAGATCTAGCTAGGCTTTGTTTCTCGGTCTCCCGAAACCATACTTATAATAAAATTACATAACTAATCTTGAGAAAATAAAGGGACAAGTGTCTTTTCCCAATTGAAATAGAATTAGAACTAGTAGCGACCTACAGGAATGACCAAGGACATCGGCCAGTCCTTATCCTAGTAGGAATGCGCACTTCTCTTTTACATGCATAACTGCTTGGAGATTCTAACTGGGACTTCGTGAGCAGCAAATGATGGGAGTCTTTATGGAGATTTGCCCATATGTGTTTTCTTAATGAACTGACTTTGGAACACATAAACACGAAACTGACTACGGAATGAGCAACTAGCTACGAATATGCACGTGCATTAGCTAGATCTGAGTCAAAGTACTACAACAACAACAAAACCATGAAAATATAGCAATTTAGTCATTGTATGCATTCCTAAAGTGAATTTAATCAATCCTATTGATCATTTTAAGCCTGTAATTGACAAGGGACAAAGGAAATGGAGTGAAATGTGATGAAAGAGAAAGGCATCTTTGGGGCTTAACACAACGCAGTCTTCAGATGGCCATGATTGATTATCTGCGGTCTTCAAACTGTCTTAGCAACTATATATCTTAGATTAATGATTAAATATGAAAGTAATGTAAAATTATATGTAAAACAAGTTAAACATATAGTAAAGAGAAGAATATTAAAATGGATGAAAGTGATAGTATAAGCTTTAAATATGGACTGGAAAAGAGTGGAATGATAACAAAATGTATGGTCAAAATGGTACATTATGGGGTCCTAACAGTTGTAGCAACTCTCCTCATCGATCTCGTTAACTTCTCGCTTATTCAGTTTTTGCACTTGATTCATATTGTTTCAATCACACTTAGTAAGATCTATATTCAATCCTTCATTATCTCTCGTATCTGCTCATTTTTCACACTTCCCTTGGGCAGATATGCCTTTACCTTAGCTAAAATTCACTTTTCCCAACCTGGCATTACGCAATATTAAGGCCCAAGCTCAGAGCTTGGCCTCTGGAAATATGCAATGCATAGTACATATTGGACCCACTGAGCATTACGTAGTCTCAGGCTTCAGCCTGCATCCTTGGACATTGAGACTGCACAATGCACAATCTCTCCTAGCTCAATGCCTAGGTTGAACTGCGCATTGCACAGTCTCAGCCCTCAAGCTTCAACACTTGCTACTGGGACTGTGAAATGTGCAGTCTCCTCAGCCATTCATACCCTCTTCCCAACAATATTTTCACAATCCTTCCAATCAGTTTCCCGGTGTGTTGCATGAACATGTCCTAAAAGTAGTTTTGCTTATAATTGATATTTGCTTTTCGTTAATGTCTTTCATGTCCCACAGGTACAATAGTTGTTGGGAATATCTCCAATGGTCACTTTCACAATGGCACCTAAGAGAGTTGCCTTAAAGGAAACCGTTGAAAGCAGTACTAGGGAAGCAGTTGAACAAGTTCTGATTAAATTGTCAGTTTATGCAAACACTCAATTGTTTGTAGATAAGGGATAAAAAATGACATAGAAACAGATGAAATATGAGTTTACAAATAAATTTCACGCATAATTAGAGGACCGACAGGTGTATCTGAACATCATGCAGTCAAGGATTTACATGGTTGCATTCAAGCATCCAACCTTCCCATATGAAGATGGGATCAACTGGGTTATCTCTGTAGAAGTTATATAACAAGCATGTATATCATGGATTCAATCCGATCTAACAATGTACTAAAGTTAAATATTGAATCGCTTCTGCAAATCAATGAAGGAATTAAAAACACAATCGCCAATCACATGAAGCAAAGAAGAATCAATCAAGCCACAACACAAAT
Organism: Pinus albicaulis; assembly: GCA_034641835.2. Classification (NCBI taxonomy): domain Eukaryota; kingdom Viridiplantae; phylum Streptophyta; class Pinopsida; order Pinales; family Pinaceae; genus Pinus; species Pinus albicaulis. The sequence goes on along the minus strand of CM076575.1, from coordinate 454,955,233 downwards.
AATTTCCCGAGGAAAGCTTGCTGCTTAAAACCCCACTATATCCTATTGTATATTCAACATGGAATCATGATACAATTACATACAACTCTTCTCACAAGAGCCCTCCCCAATCGCCAATCACATGAAGCAAAGAAGAATCAATCAAGCCACAACACAAATAATTTCCCGGGGAAAGCTTGCTGCTTAAAACCCCACTATATCCTATTGTATATTCAACATGGAATCATGAAACAATTACATACAACTCTTCTCACAAGAGCCCTCCTGTACTCAGCTAATTGTCTCACATTGTCTCAGATAAAACTGACCAATACTTGGCCAATTTACTGCCTCCAGACAGCCTGCCTTGCTTGCGCAATCCCTGATGAATGCAATCTCTATTATTTAGGAATTTTGGCCTTCCTTGACTACGCAAGTATCATGGGCACTCAAATGGGTGTTTGGTTGCATGGGTGCAACCCAATAATCCTACAATTTATAGTCAACTTCCCTTTCACCTAGATCTCAACTAGGCCTCCACTAGATCTGACATGCATGCAACTAATAATAGTAAATCCTCGGTTGCATGTGAGATCATTGATTGTGAATTAATTAATATTTAATTCACTTGATCTCTCACTAGTGTATCTAACAGTTACAACTAGCACAACTGAGTTTAACTCACTTAACTAAGTTAAATTGATTACAACCTGCATTAACTAATGCACCAATACACTTCGAACTTTGTTACAACTAGAATTACTCTGCATGCCTCACCAACTACCTCTAACTCGAAATTCATGAGCTAACTGAGTTTATCATATTCAGTTAACTATTACAAGTTATTTTGAGATTAGATTACATTTTATTGTCCATCTTAATTAAGGGATAACTAAAATAGACATGCACCAAAATTAGCCTACACCAGTGTAGGTGCTGCTAAGACCTGTGGTCCCACCTTAGTGTAGGTGCTGCTTAGACCTCCTGGTCCCACACTAGGCATGGGTGTTGAAGTTTCTTGTTGAACTTCAACACTCCCTCTCAACAAGAAAGGGATTATCCTTCACCTCGATCCTGTCCCTATGGTATTTGAATTTTCTCCTGGTGAGCACCTTCGTCAGAATATCTACATTTTGATCTTCCGTGGGAATGTACTAAAGCAACATTATTCTCCTCTACATACAATCTATGAGATGGTGGTACCATATATCTATGTGCTTGAACCTATCATGAAACACAGGATTAATCGAGATTTTAATGCAACTCTTATTATCACAATGTATCACTGTCGGATCCATCTGAGAACCAAACAAACCAACCAAGATATTTCTCATCCAGATAGCCTCACATGCAGCTTGACTTGCTGCCATGTACTGTACTTCCACTGAACTGAGTGCCACAAATCATTGCTTCTTGATGTACCAAGAAATTGTTGTCGATCCTATGCTGAAGATCCCTCCCGATATGCTCTTTCTGTCTGATGGACTGCCTGCCCAATCTGCATCCGTGAAGCCTTGAAGCTTCACTCCCTCTTTCTGTCTATACCATAGACCATACTCTGATGTGCCCCTCAAGTATCTCAAGACATGCTTCCCCGCCTTCCAAAAGAGCTTGGTAGGCTTGACCATAGCTTGACTCAGTTGGTTAACTACATAGAAAATGTTTGGTCTGGTGTTCACTAGATACATCAGTGAACCAATTAACTGCCCATAGATAGTAGCATCCACTACCTCTCCAGAATTAGCATCCTCTTTCCTCCAATTTCCTGGAAGAGGAGCGCCCATGGGTTTCCAGATCTCCATGTGAAACTTACGCAGTATCTCTTTGGCGTACTTGCCTTGAGAAACAAAAAGTTCACCATTCCGCTGCCATATTTCCAAACCAAGGAAATAATGAGGAGTCCCATGTCCTTCATTTCGAGCTCCCTTGCAAGATCCTCCTTGCATGAGTGTATCAACTGCTCATCACCAATCAAAATTATATCATCATCATAAAGAACAATAATCAATAGCTTACCCTCAACCACAATCTGGTACAAGTTTGCATCAGCTTCACTTTTGGTGAAGCCCAGTCTGGTGAAACAACTATCTATCCAAGTGTACCAAGCACGAGGTGCTTGCTTCATCCCATACAGTGCTCTCTTGAGTCGACACACATGCAACTCACTTTTGAAGATCTCAAAACCTTCAAGTTGCTCTATCTACACTTCTTCCTCAATCACTCTATTGAGAAACACATTTTTTACATCCATCTGATGAATGCGCGAACCGACCTATGCTGAGAGTGTAAGGATGGATCTAATGGAAGAGTACCTTGCAACAGGCGCAAAATTCTAATCATAATCGACCTCTCAATCTGTGAGAATCCTCAGGCCATAAATCTAGCCTTGTATTTCTCCACACTCCCATCAACAGCTTGCTTTACCTTGTAGATCCATCTAGATATAACCATTGATTTGTCGACCAGTCTTGGGACAATCTCCCATGCATTTTTCTTGACAATGGAGTCATACTCCTCCACCATTGCATCAACCCAAATTGGTTGTTGCACTTCTTCCTGAAAGGAAGATGGTTCAGTCACAATACATTTTCTCATAAGAGCCATGTATCCAGTAAACCTGTATGGAGATTGTCTTTGTCTGCGCTGTGAAGTAGGGGCTCCTACATTCTCTGCAGCATCAAGTCTCAATCTATCAACTTTCATAGTGCGCCTTCTGCCATTTCTGATGGATGACTCTGCATGAGTGTTTTCTGCCACTCCATGATCCTCCTCATGTGGTTGCTCCACATCTTGAGGCTCATCCTTGGGAACCAAGAGTTCCTCCTTTACATGCAAGTCCAACTCCCTCTCAAGGTACAACCGCATGGATTTCTACTTGTCAATTTTTATATCCCGTCGCACAACAGTCATTCTGTTTTTTGGAAAATACACCAAATAGTTGTGGGGTGTTTCAGTGTACCCCACCAAAATCCTGATCTCAGTTGTTGGTTCCAGCTTCTTCCTGGAGTCTTTGGTCACATTCACATAAACAAATGAGCCAAAAATATTAAACTGTGAAACATTAGGTTTCTTACTAGTGAAAGCCTCTTCTGGTGTACTCATGCCAAGTATCCTATGAGGACAACGGTTCTGCACAAATACCACAGTGTTGCATGATTCCTCCCACTAATGCATCGATGGGCCTTGATCATGAAACATCGCTCTTGCTGCACCCACAATCATTCTATTCTTTCTTTCAGTGACCCTTTTTTGCTGTGGGTTATGAGGCGCTATCAGTTCTCTTCAAATTCCTTTTTTGCTGCAGAAGTTCTTGAATTCGCTAGAGATGTACTCTCCACCATTATCACTCCTAAGAGCCTTCACTTGCTTCCCTGAATCTCTCTCCACCAGTGCCTTAAACTTAAGAAATTTGAGAATGTTTGGTCTTTCTTCTGCATTAAGAAGATCCAGCACCTATGAGAAAAGTCATCAAAAAATATCACATAGTACTTATGTTTTTTTGTCGAAGAAACAGAGAATGGTCCACACAGGTCTCTGTGAACTCTCTCAAGGATCCCCGAAGCTCGGTTCTCCTTCTCATGAAAGGTGGCCTTTACATATTTTCTCATAGTACATCCCTTGCATGTGTCTGACTGTGAAACTGTACCCTTGGGAAGACCAGTAGAAATTTGTTGCATGAATTTCAAGGCTCCATGGTGAAGATGGCCCAACCTCCAATGCCATAATTCGCCCCCATCCTAGCTCACCACTTTGTATGCCTTGCCCATCAATGCTGCGCAGCCATCTACATCCAGCTTGTAGAGATTCTTAACTCGAATCCCTATCTTCTTGGCTTTTCTTATTGTTTTGTGTCGCAGGAAATATTTTCCTTCACCAAAAACAACTTCATAGCCTCTATCCTCCAACATTGCAACTGGGACTAAATTTTTCTTCAAACTTGGTACATGCATTACATATTTTAATTGAAAGGGTTTACCTGACTGCCTCTGGAAGGTAATGGTACCAATCCTGGTAGCACTATACCACTCGTCATCACCCATTTCAATATGCATCTGGAGATCCTTCTCCTCCAAGCTACTGAAAATTCCTCGTCTCCCGTCATGTGAAAGGAAGCGCCATTATCCAAATACCACACAGATCCCAATGCACTTGGCACCATGCATGCGATCAATGAGAATTCAAGCTCAAATTGCGAGGCCAAATCCTCACTAGCTGCAGATCCTCCAACCTTATTTCTCTTCTTCTTTTGTGGGCAGTTAGTAGCATAATGCCCATGCTATGACAGTGAAAAGACTTCACCCTAGACATGTCCTGCTTCTTGCCATCTTTGGACTCAAATTTTGAATGGAAGTTCTTCCCCTTCCCCTTCTTTGCCTTGGCAGCTAAAACAAAATCTTCTTCATCTTCATTCTTAGATGAAGATCCATCTCTGGTGTTCCATCTGAACTCCTCCTACACCAAATCTGACCACAGTCGTTCCCAATCTGGCAGGTTTTCCCTTCCATTGACAGAGTCTTGATAATTGTGCCGACTCTTGGGAAGTCCTAGGAGAGCCAAGCTCACCAAATAATCATTAACGACAGTTATGCCAATGCTCCCCAGGTCATCCCGACATTGGACAAACTTTGTTAAATATTTTGGCATGCAGCCGCCTTTCTCCATCTTGGTCTTCCTGAGTTTATCTTTGAGCGCTAATTTCCTATGGTCTCTACTGCTCTGAAATAGATCTGTCAAAGCCTTCCACATTTCATATGGTGTGGCTTTCCCATGGATGCTTGAGACAATGTGGTCTCGTACTCCCTCCAATAGGATCCTCTGCGCCTTTGCCACTTTCTTTTGCCATGCATCAAGATTTGTAGCATTTGTCACAACGAGTTTAGGAACATCATTGTCAATGAATTTCTTCAAGCCATTGTCTTCGAATACTGCCTCCATCCTATCCTTCCAAGAAATATAGTTTGATCTGCCCTCGAGTGCATACTCGAACCTTAAGCCATTGAAAGCCATTTCAATCCTGAATCAGCTGTAGCACCACGAAAGTCTTTCTGCAAATTCAAATTCTATCCAGTCACAAACTCAGCTCCTCCTTCACAATTGTGATTTCCTGTGCTCTGATACCATGTAGAAATTATATAACAAGCATGTATATCATGGATTCAATATTATATAACAATGTACTAAATTTAAATACCGAATCGCTTCTGCAAATCAATTTCAGAATTAAAAACACAATCGCCAATCACATGAAGCAAAGAAGAATCAATCAAGCCACAACATATAATTTCCCAGGGAAAGCTTGCTGCTCAAAACCCCACTATCTTCTATTGTATATTCAACATGGAATCATGAAATAATTACAAATAACTCTTCTCACAAGAGCCCTCCTGTACTCAACTAATTGTCTCACACTGTCTCAGATAAAACTGACCAATACTTAGCCAATTTACTGCCTCCAGATAGCCTGCCTTGCTTGAGCAATCCCTGATGAATGCAATACCTATTATTTAGGAATTTTGGCCTTCCTTGACTGTACAAGTATCATGGTCACTCCAATGGGTGTTTGGTTGCATGGGTGCAACCCAATAATCCTACAACTAATAGTCAATTGTCCTTTCACCTAGATCTCAACTAGGTCTCCACTAGATCTGACATGCATGCAACTAATAATAGTAAATCCTCAATTGCATGTGAGATCACTGATTATGAATTAATTAATACTTAATTCACTTGATCCCTCACTAGTGTATCTAACAGTTACAAATAGCACAATTGAGTTTAACTCACCTAACTAAGTTAAACTAATTACAACCAGCATTAACTAATGCACCACTGCAATTCGGACTTTGTTACAACTAGAATTACTCTGCATGCCTCACCAACTACCTCTAACTCGAAATTCAAAAGCTAACTGAGTTTATCACAATCAGTTAACTATTACAAGTTGTTTTGAAATTAGATTACATTTTATTGTCCATCTTAGTTAAGGGATAACTAAAATAGACATGCACCAAATTTATCCCACACTAGTGTAGGTGTTGCTAAGACATGTGGTCCCACCCTAGTGTAGGTACTTACTGGACCTCCTAGTACCACATTGGGCGTGGGTGCTGAAATTTCTTGTTGAACTTCAACAGTCTCAAACACTAATGAGAAAACTATGACATTGAGAAACACCAACAGGCAGAAGCTTGCTACATTCTTGGCAACAAATTTTCAGCAGATGTATCATCTTCCTGGGCCAGTGAGGAACATGGACTCACTGTTCTTTTCCACACACAGCTACACAAACACAAGAGATATCATCAAGAGATGGGTGAAGGATCCAACTAAGTTTAGACAAACACCCACCCACGTGTACAAGACAAAAGCACTCAGGAAAGACTATCAACTTTTGGTCATACTAGCTTGCAGAATATATGGCCAACTAAACACACAGACCTTTTCCGAGGGGTGGGCTATCTTATTGAAACGGGTAGTAAACGAGGGGAGGTCATTGAACTAGTCATATATGTTGGCTCATCAGGTGAGAGTCCATGTGACACAAACTCATAATCCACCCAAGGGAAAGCAAGCATGCTTCTACATGTCTGCATACTTACTGGAAGCAATTTGTGCACAGAATCAGTTCCATGGCATGAACTGGACATGGAAACCGAGAGAAATTTTTGTGCATATCTATTGCAAGCTGCTCTCAGATTACAATCATTGCGGAGTCATGGAACAACTTACTGATCACTTCATCATCCTGCTTTACATGCTCATGTTTCAGGAGGATCCACCTTGCATGTCACGATAAACTATGGAGGAGATATCAAAGATTACAAATTGCTTCGCCTTACCGGATGGTACATTGATTAGAGTATTCGGTGGGGAGAAGTTGCCATATATTTTTCCAAGATATGCCACCAAAAAAACTTATCATGCAAGAGGTATCTTATCATAACTCCACAAGGTTTTCAACAACACTACATAGGGCAAAGAAGGCACCATGGCCAACTCTTCCTTTGTATGTCGAATTATACGAGATTAAGAATCCCAAAGTCACAGATGTCGAAGGGAAATCCATAGTCAAATTCGAGCTCAACGCAAAGAGCTACAATCCGTATGATCCAAGGGGAATTTTGAAAGACTAATGTGCGAGAATATACTATAACTGGGTCAATGGGATATTTCCATGATCGAGGGAGGAACTATGGAAGAACTGTTACAAATCCTCCCAACCTGATGAATCGATTAGTACGATTGGGACTTCTCAAGTTGTTCTGCATATGACAATAGTTCTAGAAGAAGCAACAACGATAGGCAGTGGTTCAGTGAAGGAGAAAGGAAAGAGGAAGGTAGCTGACAATGCAAAGGAGGAACAAATATGGAAGATGAAAGAAGATCCTATCATTCAACAAACAACTTTGGAAATGGAATCAAATAGGAGGCAAAGGAAGAAAAGAGCAGAGCAGAGAAAGAGAGAGAAGCAAAGCTTGGAGGAAGCAAACCTAAGAGCGTAGAAAGAAGAACTAGAGCTAAGGGAAGAACGTGAGCGAAGAAGAAGAGAACAAGAGGACAAGAAGAAACAAGAAGAATAAAGTCAAGGTGCCACAACAGAAGAGACATCACCTATATAGGTTGAAGAATCAATATAGGATCAAGCAGCTACAAAAGGAGTGAGCGAATAGGTGCAAGAATGGGAGTTGCTAAAGAGCTTGAAAAATTGATTGAAGTTTCATACATGCAGTTGGGGTCGAAGCTGCAAGATGAGGATGTGGACTTGATTCCCAACGCACCTCAAGCCACCTTTCAGACTCCACCACCTTCAACCGTAGAGCAAGCCCCGAACGAGGAAGGGGAGGTAGTTCCCCTTGATGATGATCCAGTGATGGATGTGTACAATCTACCATTTGATGAACTGCATAAGAAGATTGTACAAGCATGAAAAATTCACTTCCAGGATGATCATGCATCACCTGCATTCATGAGATAAAGGGTGATAGTGGTAGACACCAACAAGAATCCAAACACCATTGCCGATGCCAGTTTGTCCTTTGCAGGAGTAGCCAGATCTAACAATCTGTGTTTGATGCTCGAGAATAAGTAGCTAGTGTAGAATCTACAGGTACTCTGGCAAGAGAATGACAACTCCATGCAACAGCGCAGGATGCACCTTCCGCACAAGTCTACCGTGAGGAGATAAGAGTAGCGATACTTGCTGAAGTATCCACACTTGGAGACACTATGCGTGACCTTTATGAGGGGTTTGTGACTGTACATAAGGCAGTTTTCCGCTTAGATGAATTGCAACGACAAAGCAGAGAGTTTGTCAAGATCCTTAAGAATGTATAGGCTGCCATCACCACCATGCATGAGTGGACAATGCAATACAAGGTCGCACCACTTACATTGGTGAAGAAGATGAAGCCGCAGGCGGAGTTAGAGAAAGACAGAGTTCAAATGTTGACCCAGAACAACAAGCATCTCGCCTCATTCATCGAAAACATCCAGGCCTCATATGTACAGATATACAACAGTTTGGAATTCATGGTGAGAACACACCAGATCCCATTAATTGGTACACTCACTGAGGCTAAACGCAAATAACAAGTTCGATAGGAGATTGATTAGTACCTGGAGCAGCTGGAGCAAATGGCCACCTGGGAGGACTTAGAGGTGAATAGATAAAACTTGCAAACTTACATTTGTCGCCCAGTTCAGATCAAAACAATGTTGCTCATGATTGATAAAGAGGTTAAGACCGGTTCCAAGACATTGTACTCGAATGCTATGGAGGCAAGAATCTGCTTCCAGCTGGACACTATATCGCAGTTTGGGGAGACCATCGCATAATACCCAGCTTGGCATGAGTATATGACCGAGAGACACCAATTCCAAGATGTTTGGCTTGATTTCACCCCAACTCCAACATCATAGTGTTTTGTCTTGTTAGGTTGTCAAGTTGTCTCTACCCTATTTTGTCTTATATGGGTATGAGTGGAAATTGTAATATTATTTGTAATTATTGTATAGGTGAAATTTGATGTGTCCATGATGGAATGTGAAGATTCATATGTAATGTGAGGAGTCATGAGGCTATTCCAAGAGTCACAAAGGTGGTTATAAATACATCCTCATAACTCTTGTAACATGATTTTGGAAGCCAATTCAAATATGGACACACCCCTTGTAACATTGCGTGTCAGATACAAGCCCGCGGTGAAGGACGCAGGGACACAGGGTATCTTAGTGTTGGTAAAATTTACAATGTGCAATACCTACAAATTATTTTCTCTTGTAAAACCAGCCATTTTATGCTCTTACATTTGAAAAAGAGATGAGCCATCTCTCTTTAAACTCTTTAACCAAGTCTGAAAAATAGGTTTCTTATTGTATCCGAAAAAGATTTAATAATATGTACTTAAATTAAAGTATCATAAAGCAAAAGTAGGTATGGCATTAAAACATAAAATTCCCACCAAAACTAGCGATCAACAAAACACCAAGTCCTATTGACTTGAGCCAAATGCTCGCGGAAACCTTTTGGCAGAAACAGAGTGAATGCTTAAAGGATTGAGTGTAACTGCATAGCACAAACTTACCATAAAAGGCTGGAATGCTGAAAAATTCTCCCAGCAGTAAGGATACCATATACAAGCACACAAGCTTCTAGGTAAACATGGCCTCTGTCATCTCCAAAGGCACTTTCCAGTGTGCCTTAAGCCAATAGAGCCATGTATTGAACTTGGAATGAATCCTTCAGAGTTTATTGATTTTGAGATTGATTAACTAAACAATGGTCGTCCATTCGTAATCATTGACATGCTTGTACGCGAGGAAGCTTTCCCTGCAACCCGAAGGCCAATCTTTCGACCACTTCTTAAGTGTTTTAGGGTTTGTATACTCAATTTGAATAACTTGAATTTTATCATTTAAACTTATAAGAATTATTCAACCAAAAGAGGTTTGTTTGATCTGATCCTACGGGATCTTGTCTCTAACTTCAAAGGAAAAGACATCCTGAAGGATTTGATGCCATTGTGGAACTGTATAAAGATAGGGAACCGAGGATTTTCTACGGAGGCCCTCCTTCCATTCCCAGGCTCGCGGAGCCTTTTTTTCGAACTAAAATAGATGCCAAAGCGACTCAATACGAACACACACAGAACATATTGACCGAACAAGGACAAAATGTTGAACCTTTCTTCTTCCAACAAGGCCACTGCGACGAGGAGTAGTCCAGCTATAGGATGTTCTTCTACTCAGTATAGAGTGGAGGTATATGTTGGGGAGAGAGAACACCTTCTTAGATAAGTAAGAGGGAGTGTTAATTTTTTATTATGATTGTAGCATTGGATAGGTGTTCTAGTCTCTAACGTGTCAGAGAGACTAGGGAACACTATATCTCCAAAACTTAGAAAAAGGTTTCGTGAGATAAGCTTGGGAAACACCTTAATTAAATTATTTTGCCATAATTAAATTATTTCCCTAAGTCAATTAATTAAGGATGTTCGAGATTGCTCTAGAGACTTCTGTTGGTGAAGTCTAATTGATCTTAGCCATTGATGGAGATTAAATCATGGCCATTGAACAGTCAACGAGAGATTACAAGAACAAGTCGAAGGGCATGGAAATAACATCAGCGCGATTAGTTGTGAGAGCCAGATCGAGCTACCCAATTCACAAATTTAGTGAGGAGGACATAGATCGAGCCAAAGGGAGAGGATCAAAGAGAGGGAGCAACAAATAATTTGGGAGTAGGATTCCAGAGAGATTCCCAGTGATTTTTCCAGTGCTGGAGTGCCAGGAAAAGGGAAGCTGAATACATCTGCAGAGGAGGCTGTACAAGCAGTGTGAATAACTAGAAATTCCAGTGCGAGTTGCCGGAAGGGTGTTGATTCAGTTGTCAGAGGCCACATCAACTTCCAGGAGGCAGAACAAATCACTTCGAGAGGTAGAGGGAGGCTAGACAACCCAGTTGGAGGCAAATCCAAGGCTATGCGTGTTGCTTAGAGGCTACAATGCGTGTTCTAGGCAGCAGTGCGAGTTGCCAGTGTGGCGTGCGAGTAGGCCAGAAGAGGCTGAATTGATTTGCCGAGGAGATTCTTGGTCTCCAATTTATTTTTCCAGTTGTGCTCTATATTTGCCAGAGGATAGCCAATTGGGCATCCAATTGTAATAATTCTCAAATTGTTGCATACTAAAATAAACTCTCATCTGTTGCACCGGTTTTCCCTTCAGGGTTTTTTTGGGGATGTTTAGTTCAAAAATATAGTTGTCATTTTTATTATGTGTGCATCTATTTTTCAGTTCCGCATTTTTATTTCCACAACGTTTTTTTATTGGCGAAGAATACAATAGTGATTTAATCATTACTTGTTGTAAACGAATAAACTGCTAATACTTAGAAGATTAAACTCCAATTGGTGCATTCTTGGAAATTTCACAAACACCGCATCTCAACATCATTCTTCATGATGGAGGTGTACTCTGCAATGTCCCAATCTAGATTTTGCAATAATCTTCAAAATTTTCATTGAGACATTTTAACAAACACTTTGGAAACTTGACATGGCAAATGAATTTCTGCTAATTGTCAAGTTAAGGAAATTTCGTCAAACATATTGCATACAATTTATCAAACCCTTATTTGAAAGTAAGCACAAGAAATCTGTTAGCTTTCTAATATCCAACTACTAATTTAATAAAAATTCTGCGATTAAGAAAATGAAAACAGAACTCCAAACAATTTTACTAAATACTCTGAGTATTCTAACAAATAATAGCAGCAAAAAATAAATTCACGAAGACACAAGCACACAATAAACAATACACCAAAATTCACCCAGGAAACCTCAACTGGGGAAAACTTGCCTACTTGTGTTTTTTATTATTATTCCACTAAGCAAAAATCTCAGAAAATTGGTTACAAACACTTGGAAATTTCCCCTTCAATTCGTTGTCCCCCAACACACTATTTTGCGTCTTTCTAACCAACTCGACCTCTGCATATGCAGCTGTACAGACTCGTACAAGCTTTCGACCCTCCTACGTATGTTGACTCGACCTTGGAAAGTGAGCACGCTGCTAAAGAAATCGCCGAGGCTATTCAGCCTCTCTCTCTGCCCTAGCATGCTGAATTGGAATCTCTTCTCGCTAAGCTAAAATACACAAGTCTCTAGTGCTTAATGATAATAGGAAAGTATACACCCTTCCATTTTTATAAAATTGAATTGGCTCATCAACTCAAGTTGAACTGGCCTATCAACTCAAGTCGAACTAGCTTATTAACTCGAGTCGAACTTTTGAGATCGATATACTTTTTGACTATAGGAAAATTATAATTGTGCCTTAGCTTCACTTGTGGGTTCCACTACCAAATTTAGTTCACTTCTAAATTTACAAAACCCTTCCATCTCTGACTTCAATTAACAAATCTTCCAAAGTAGCAACAAAACTCAGCCTTAGTATATTAAATATGAATCTAGAAATACACATCAAATGTGATTTTGAGAACCTTTAAAAACACCAGCAAGATAGCACAAATGGCTAAATATATATGTGGCTGACAGTGTCCTCTCCAAAGAAATCATTGATGCACTAATAAGAAACCTGAATGGCTCCTCCTTTAGACCAGCTAGGGTAGATAGTTTCACTACGGAAACTAGTATTACTATTGATCGGCTAGGGTGGATAGTTTTACCACTGAAACGAATCTAGAATTGGCTAGGGTGGGTGTCTCACCATTGAAGACTAATTCTCACTGGAGCTCACAGCCTTGCTCCAAGCTACAAGAGATCTCAAATCAAATAGGAGACGAATAACCAATGGATACCCCAAAAGTGAGCTACAATTCTCCTTTTATAACTTTTATCATTAGAATACCATGGGTCATTGAAATACCATGTGTTATCGGAGTACCATGGGTCAATACCCTTTTTAACCTTTTCCCCACTCAATAATATTAGTGGACTTTCAAAGTTTCAAGAATATTCTAGAGTGTTCAAAACCATAACACTAATTGGGAGTTGGGCAATGCAAAAACCCAAGCCCTAATCCTAATGACTATCATGGGTTGTTAAAGCCTTAGTTGCTATTGCAGAAAGGGGTTTTGATCCTCTTGTAATGTTTTTTTTGTTCCCTAGCAGAGAAGTGCAAAGGAGTGGGATATCATATCAAAAGAGATTAAGGTGGCAACTTTTTAGCCATGATGTCTATTTGCTTCGTAGTGAGTCAAGCTTTATTTATATTTTGCATTGTGAACCTAACAAATAAAAAGAACAAGGCACAATCTTGGTCTGTTCTTTGCATTTTTGTAGTTTTTTCTCATATTCTTTGTTATTTTTCTAATATTGAAGCTTAATCGTTAGCAATCAATGTGTACCAAAGTATAATCCCACTGTATTTATAGTGGCACATAGCAGTTGTTGGGATGAGTTTTCCATTGGATTATGCAAGTCAATTCAAAGATTCCCCAACAAACATCTTCATACTCAATATTAGAATATGAGCTCCAGGGGAATTGATAGGATGAGCAAGAGCATTACCTTGTGAAATACCTTTGGAATAAGCTTTTGAACCTTCTTGGGCATCCTTGTTCTCCTCAACGACTGCAATAAAATGCGTAGTTGTATTAATGTTGGTACTACAAGGCCCTTGCCTTGGAATAAACTTGTGGGCCTTCTTGGGCATCATTGTTCTCCTCAACTACTACAACAAAATGTCCAGTTGCATGAATGTTGGTCAGTATGAGGTCCTTCCCTCCTTGGCATGAAAAGCCACAACGCTGTCAATGAACTAAATGCAGGATCAATCTAGATCATGCTATATTGGGTTGTTGTAAAGGTGATGAGTGCTTGACAAGACAATTTATGCAAAGTGGCAGAGTGAATTAGAGGAAGTTAAAGACACCAAGTGTTTTTTTTGTTTGTTTGTTTGTTTTGAAAACACTTCCTTTTAAATTCTAGAAATATTACAATTGATTTGGAGAGGTCGAGCACTAGAAGTAACTTGCTTGTGAGGATGGAATGTTGCTTAAGCGGAAAATTAATGAACTCAAGTGCTTTTGTTTGCTTAAATTGCAACACCAAATGTCTACTCTTCCATCAGAATCAGCTAGAACTTGACTTGACCCCAATTGATTATTCATACCTCAAAGATAATTGGACCTTGGTGGGTGGGGCTTGACATGTTGCTATCTTCACCATTGAGGATCCCATCAATTGAAAATTAAAAACTCAACATTATTTTTTTTTTGGTTGTAAAAAGTCTTCTTATATTCCGTATGATGTAACAGTATATTGAATTAGCATTTCACAAAATAAGCGGGTGGAAAAATTACTTGGCCACCAGCATAAGGTCATAAAGAAGTACACCAAAATTTTCCCTCGATAATCAAAATCTATAAAAATCTAACTGGGGTCTTAAATAAGCAAAATCCCTAATACATTCTAGCAAAATGTTTAAAAATTGATGGTGACCAGTCAATTATTGGAAGTACATACGTTTGAAATTGGCTGATTAAGTTTGCACTTTTTTTTTTGAACTTTGATATCCCACAAGTCTGAATTTCTATTTGCTACAGGTTTGAGCTATCTAAGACTATATCCATAGATCCTAGCAACACTTTGTAATATAGGTTCAAGGTTTTTATAGATCTTAGATTGCGACACATAAAAAAAAATAGAATTCTCCACCGAAAACCACCCTTTCTTGCATAAAGATAAAACACACAAAAAATTCATTTTTCTCAAGAGATGAAACTACCTTCTTTTTATTTTTACCTCAATTTTGAATTCTTTTTTGTATCCTTAGCTGAATTTCCTAGGTTGAAATAGGGAGACCAATTTCGATTTATATTTGTTTTAGTATGTGTGAAAGGACATGTATGTTGAGGTTGGAGAGTCGACTTGCATTTGTAATCTCCTGAACAAAATCATATGTATAGTTGTTATTCTTAGAGAACCAAGTTGGTGGTGTATCAATGTATTCCCATTGAGAACCATGAAGGGCTCTGATTCATGAGAATGCCATTGTGCAAGCCAATGAGCTTCAAAAAATTTCATTGGGCCCCTGCAAACCACATACACTTTGAGAGTTACACGATCCATACCAAACTCCTCTAGCATGCCCTGTGTTAATTTCTCATCAACTTTGATAAACTTATAAGGCCTTTCACAGTAATCAAATTAGTAACAAAATATGTAATCGAGCCTCTTTCTCATCATCAGATTATTTGTCCTTGTTCCTTTCAAAAGGAAGAATATGTCTAGTCATGCCCTGGTAAGTTCCAATTAAACCTTGCTCAAAGATGACACCGAGATTATTGTATTTGATGGCACAATGATCATGACCTATGCGAGATCATTGACTAGGAATTTAACGAAGCCTTCTAAACCAAATATATTTGGAAATTCTAACCCTCATTGATGAGAATATATGCACTTATAAATTCTTCATATATACACCTAAGGTATGTTTGAGCTTATCATAAATTATCTGGGGCTTAGGGATTTTCCATGAATTTAGGGTTTTTCACTGCTAGATTTTCTAGTTTAGGTCTCCTTCACATGTGTTCTTTATTCATTACAATTAGGGATTCAACAAGTCATCAAACATCTAGGGCTTGCCATATTCAACACCTATAGGGTTTCATCAAGGCATTTGGTACCTGAGGTTTATCATTATATTTTAATCTTCATGCTTAATTCATCGTGAGAATATTCAATAAGGCTTGACATCGTCAATTACACATGCGGCTTCAATAATGCTAGTCATCGTATTGTCATCAATGAAAACCTTAATCCAACAATATCCCGCTTTGTCATTCTTGGAAATACTCTCATGCTTTCGATATTCTCTCCCCTTTTGACATCTATGGAAAATGGGGTACTTTTATTAATAGTGTTTTCCCATCAAGAGCTTCACCTATCTTCATCAAAGATAGATACCATTGACAAAATGTTGTTCCTCCTAACATCATGTTGCTCCCCTTAATATTATGCATGATATTCTTATTTCTAATAGGTAGAACCTTGGTGAAACATAATTGCGCCTATGATGCCCATAATTGATTTACAACAAGGACCAATGCCTTGAGAATTCAAGGGATATTCAACATGTTGTTTTTTCTAGTTCAACATGCTTCCTTTCCCGAACCTTTGTTATGCCTTGAGATTATTTGATGATATTCATTGTTAGCATCAGCATATCTTCTGGGAGCATAGGTTCTTCCAATGTAATTTTGACTCCTTTACTTGCTTTTACTGGAGCTGGGGGAATTTGTACAACTTTCAAGGTTCTCCTCATTCTTGTTCTTATATTCTTTAGGGTTTGCATCACTTTTTCTAGAAGCTTGCCTACATAACCAAGACCAGATTGAATGTTGCGCCTCTGAATGCCCCCCATAAAGATTTAGACTATCTGCCTCTAGCAGATAGGGATTTCCAGAGAAAATACCTCATTCTTAGTGAAAATCCTCTCAGAACCTTTTGCCAATGCAGAGATAATTTCCTGAACGGCTCTGATACTTTGGGACTATGGGAATCCAATCTTCCAATGTATTTTTTACCTTCAGTCCATGTTTTTCCCGAAATAATTTATCACTGCCATGCCAATTACGATCCCAATCAACGAGCAATCATGTCCCCGAGTCAAACTGTTCTTTTCCCAATAACTGCTCAATCCATAAATGAAATGTTACAGTTCCATCCCGGTCAAGCCCTGACTCCCATTTCCATGGGAGACTTACTTGAAAAATCCACAAATTTATCCCAAGAAGAGTTGAATCGCCTCTGTCAGAGTTTCATGCTACCAGAACATCAACCCAAAGGCCCACCTCCTTATGGATATACCTTTTTCACAAATATGGGTAGACTCATATTGAATATGATATCTTCTGTAATGGGTTTCAACACTAGTGAATACGTTGATAAGTTAACCCTAGTGTTGTTGTCAATTTTTACTCCTGGACAACCCCCTGCTGTCAAATATGATTTTGCTTCCTTTATTGCTAATAAAATTCATGACCGGTTCATGAGATTGGAAAATGAAAAAGTTTTCAAATATTCCACTTTTATATACCATCTCATGCTCTATTATCAATCAGAGAGTTTCCCCTTCCATGTCATGAAACTTGATGCCAAAGGAAATCCAAGGTCTGTAATTTTTTGGTCTGCAATCTTCCATAATTCCTCTGAGTCTCCTTATTCTTACAATGAGTTCATTGATCTATTTGTACACCCTGCAACTACCTTATTAACAGGAGTTTCCCCTCCTAGGGTCAATAATGATATGAAGAAAATTCTCCAACTCTCAAAGCAATACAAAATAGGTGATTGGTACCTATACATGAAACATATAGAAATTAGAATATATGGGTGTGAGCTATGTCCTTTCAAGCTACCAAAATATGTTCCAATGAAGCTTTTTGCCTTAGAATATTTCAGACAAATGATAAATTCAGACATAGTCCATTTTTGCAATGCAAAGAAAAAGGTTCAACTCAGAATTAAGAGTCAATTAGGTCCTTTTGTCTGTAATTCTAGGGATGCAGGAAAAGAAGCTGAAATAATTCTAGAAGACTATCTCAAATTGCAAAAAAAATTCTGGTGGGTACCTTATGACCCAAACAGCTTTATATGTGATAGGAGAATGAAAAACAAATTATCACCATACCTTCACAATAGAATTCCAGAGATTGAACAAATTGCAAATATGGATGAATGAATGGAAGGAACCTTAGTAGAACAAGATAGAGAACAGATCAGTGTTGAAAATGTTATGAAGGATCTTGAGAAAATACTTGACCTTGATTCTTTTGGGCAGGTGCAAAGACCAGGAATTGGTCCTTCCTTTGCTGGAACCTCTCAGCAAAATTTGCAGGAAATCAGTGCACTAGCTATAAAAGCATCCAAAGGGAAGGAAAAGGAGACTGATACACAAGTCACAGAGAAATTCACAATGTCATAGCAGCCTGAAACTTCCAAGGAACAGGCCCAAAAAAGAACTTCTCCTACTCATATCAATGTGGCAAAAATTTCAATTTTGCAAACTCCTCTCAATGAAGAAAAAGGTAAAAAGAGAGATGCAGAAACAGCTACACCTACCAGTGAATCTTCAGAACAACCTGGTATCAAAAGACAAAGATTAAATCCACTCTCAGAAGTATAATTTGTTCAAGAAACCACTTATAGTCAGAGGAGAGAAGAGTTAGATAGTCAACGAACATTCACAATTAGTGGGACATCCACTAACTCGCAGAAAAAAGAGCTACAAAGACATCAAAGTGCAGAAGTATCTTCCTTCAAACCACCAATGAAAGATGCTTGGGATATTAAGAAGACATTTATAAATATTAAGGCCAGAAATGATCCATTAAGACTTCAAATCTATAATCAATATTTAAAGATGGCTCCCAAAAATCAACAGAGATTGATGTCAGCCTATGACATCTAGCAGGGTAAAATGGTGATGATTCATTTCAAGTCCAAAGTGCAGCAGCCTCAAACAGCTACAGACTATGTCAGAACCAATTTTGAAGTCATGACAAAGGATATCCATCCTTTGGATCAGATTGAGCTGCACAAACAAACTGGAGAGATGATTTACTCAACTTTGACTGATAAGTCAATGATGGCCCAAAGATTACAGAATTCTTTGGATAATACTATTGTTCAATTACATCTTGAAAAAGCCTCTTCCCAGGCTAAGGACAACAGAATAAATACTTTGGAAGAAATAATTATTGGATTGGGTCATAATCCAAAAGATGTTAAGGCTACAAAAGCCTTAATTAAAAAGAAAGATTATGATATTGCAGCCTTAAGGAAACAGCTAAAGTTTCCATCTTCAAGGCATCCACAGACTACTGAGGTAATAAAGCAAAACTCTGAAGAAGAATTAATGGATTTTCTTTTGAAACTTAATGAGCAACTAAATGAGACTGAAAAAGAACTTGAAAAGGCATTAAAGGACAAGCAGTCAAACATTCCAGCATCTACAACAGAAATGATTACAGGTACAACAACAACAGGTCAATCAACAGGACTATCACAGGGCAACACTTCCAATTTAAGCACTAAAGAATTAATAAAATCAATGGAGGAATTGAAACTCCAAGTGAAAGAGCTCCAGAAAACAAAGGTACAATTTACCACCTTAGAACAAAAATATGATCTCTCAAAGATGAGTGTTGCAGAAAAAACAAGAGAGGTCAACAGATTAGAAAAATTGGTCAAAGCATTGGAAAAGGATCTCACATTGGAGAAGCCTTTGAAAGAAATCAAAGAAATGCTTTGGGCCAACATCACTCAATCAATAAATGATGTCTGGCCATCAATCCAAATAATGTATGAGCAAAATGATTTAGTTAAATTGGCTCTGGAAGAAGTTTAAAAGGCAAGAGAAGAATTAGGAAATATGTCTGAAGAAGCCAATAAGCTTATACAATTTTTAACTACCAAGAACAGATATCAACTTGAAGAGCTAGGCATCCAAGACAGAACAGGAAAAATTTTGGAGGTAAAAAGGGTTTTTACTAAAAGAACTCTGATGCAGAACCTAGAAAGAAGATGCTATGATATGCAGGAAGAAATCAATGCTTTTACAAAGAGATTGGATATTTTGCAGATTAAAGGATTGCCAAGTCCTTTAGTTTGAGATGATAAACTAATGAGCCTTGAAAGCTATGTTGAGAAATTGAATAAGTATGTTGACAACCAGGCCAGTTCATCGACCAGTTCATCAGTAGCAAAAGCATTTCCTACAGGCAAAATTCTTCATGATAGTCTGGAAAATTTGTTTTATCTCGAACATGAGGTAAAACACTTATTCCCAATTTAGCCTACTTTCTTCAGATATGCAGAGACTGATGAAACTCTGAGGAAGCTTCAAAGAACCAGAATACCAGAAGCACAATGGTGGGAAGAGATGTTAGACATTTTGTAAAAATTATCCTTGCATGAATTTTGATTATTTACTACAGTAAGTCATGATAAAAAGGATAAACAGAGATCAAACAGGTTAAATTGTATCAGTACAGGTAAAGAGTATCAGTAAAACAGAGCAACCAGCACAGAGTTACTGAAGAGGATAGCAATAAGCGTAATCATAGGGCCTGCCTCCAGCACATTCATAAAAAAAGGGAACAGCACAACATCGGTTATCTTTTCTCTTATCTACGAGACCATGTGTCTCTATTTTCTTGTAACATATTCATGAGTCATCCTAAATTATATCTCACTTTGTTAGGAGATATTTTTTATAATTTTTTGTATAAATACTCCCTCAATTAGAGTATTGAGGGGGTGGATTCTTAGACTTTGCTGTAACATTGATTATTTTAGAATAAAGTGTTGTTGGACAAATTTCGCATGGCTAGCTGGATAAGGAATTGATGCAAAGGACTTTTCATAGGATTATTGAGTCAGACAAAGGATCAATAAGTCATCTATCTCTTATGTTTTAGAGTTTTATACTTGTTTATTATACCATTTGTGTTTCATATCTGAATGATAAATGAAAAGGGAATAATTCAGAAAGTGCTTAAGTGCAATCTGTTTTCAATTGTTGTTATTCTTAATGTTTTCTTCTAAACTAGTATAAACTGTGAATTCTTAATTGCTCCTGTTTTCTAGTTTATTCATTTTGATTATTTGGTAAAGAATTCTTAATTGCTCTTTATTAATAATCATTCAATTTCTCTCTTTAGAATATGTTGAAGGATTCTTAATTGCCCTTCATCCATTTTGAAGCCCATTCCATCCATTTTAGATATTAAATTGTTCCTTATTTGATTACTTTGCCCTGTGAAACCATCTCTTGTTAAGAAACCAAATCCAGTTAAGCTATCTTCTTTGACTCCATTAGCCCAATGGTTTAAAACTACTCAGTCTTACCCCTCTACTATTGAATTCCATCACCCAAACATAATCAAAATCCTTGGACTTTTATAACTAACCTAATATCTTTCAAAAACAAAGTTAAAACTTAAAGAGAGAGCCCTCTCTGGGTACAGATTGGCTAGATTCTGTACCTAAAAGTTGGTTTGTGGTTACCTCGAACCTCTTACCTCTTCCCAACAACTTCAAGGAAAATCTGAGTGATAACATAGTGGCGAATCCACTGGGGATCTGAATAATTTGTTTGTTACTATTGTTTACTTTATAAACTACAGACGGAGCCTGAAGTTAGCCAGGTAGCCTTTGAAATTTCTCTTGCTTTTCAATTTCATAAGTAAATAAATGTTGCTTCAGTCTATCTCCAGTCTAGTTTATGAACTGAAAATTCGGTTTCAGATACTTGATCAGTTTCTCTAGTCAAATAAATCTTTAAGAAAATATAAATCCAATATCTAAAACCTCTTAAAGAGATTGTCGAAGTTGTGTTCCATTTAGACAAAAACCAAAAAAACAGAATCACCTAGAAACCTGGCTTCAGAAAGGACTCATTACACCAGGGCTAATCCTGATCCAAATCCACCGCCTGTGTTTGAAAATCCGAATCTGATCCCCAGAATTCTTAGGAGACAAGAGAGCCAAGAAAGTTCTGCTAGTTCTCGGCCTCTCTATAGATCAATATCCTGTCCTGTGAAGTGGATTTACCTTGAGGACGAACCTTTTGACGAGCAATTTGAAACCTCTTTATTTGTAAATTTTTTTGAATCTGAGTTGTCCCACTTGGTTCGAGACCCAGTATTTATTGAAGATTTACAATTTGAATTTGTTACTTCACATCTTGAAAAACATTTGCAAAATTCCGTACAATCTGAGCTTTCCTCTGAAGGAACACCAAATCTTTCTGTGATCACTTCAGCCTCTCCAAGTTCATCAACATTTCTTCAAATATCTCAACCTCAAACCACCCCTTCTACTCCTCCATCCATCACTCCCAGACCAACCTCAACTGTTATTTCATCACTACCTCCTGCAATGACAAACAGATATTCTCCCTTGGTATTACCAGCCAATCTAGGGGATATGCCCCAAGACTACCAAAGTAAAATCACTCCTTTTGATGGTTCTGGTACCTACACTGCACAACAGCATACCAAAAAGATGACCGATTATTTTGAAATTTATGAAATAGATGTTGATGATGTAAGAATGAGAATATTTGTTCAAAGTCTCACTGGAGAACTTAGAACCTGGTTTAGAGCCCTTCTTGCAAACAGTATCACTGACCCAGAAGCTCTTTATAGAACATTTTTAAATAGATGGGAAAAGAAGAAAGATCCTCTTCAAATCTTATCAGAATATGAAAATCTAAAGAGAGGAACACAAGAGACTGTGCAGGATTATTACACTAGGTTCAATAATGTTTACAATGTTATTCCCCAAAACCTTAGAGCTCCTCCAGATTTAGCATTAATCAAATTCCCTGATGGATTTGATTCTGATATGGCGTACCAGATTAGGGAAAGATCTCCTCGGACTTTAGAAGATATGCAAAGTATAGCTGTTAGTGTTGAAGCCAACCTGATATCTAAAAGAAATAAAGCCAGAAGTGAAAGGAGAATACCTTTAAAAGAAGAACCCTCAGATTTTGAATAGAAACTGGATGATATTATTAAAGGGATGGAAAGGCTAGGAGATAGAGTAGAAACAATTGAAAGGAAATCTCCTTGGGATGGTCAACCGAGCAATACTGGGAGGAATCCAAATTTCAGAAAAAACCAAAACCAAAACACTGGAAAGACTAGTCCTGACCAAAACATTAGGCCTCCATTCCAGGAAAATTATGTTGAAGCCTCAAATTCTGATGAACCAACAGAAGATACTCAAATAAACAACTTATATGGACGCAATAATGAACAGGAATTTTTCTTGACCCAAGAGGATCAAGAAGCTCACATTCTCAAACAATTCCAAACTCATTTAGGAGAATCATTTGACTTCAAGGAGGGATATGATACAGCCATTTATGAAGTCCACAAGAAATATAATCTGAGGAGCAGAAGAATTGATGTCCCTGAAACAAGTAAACAGAAAGCTACAAAACAGTGTCTCAAAGGTAAAACCAATACTACCCTTGTACATATTATTTCTAGATCAGATCCTAATCCTGATAATCCAATCATTGAAGATGTATCCGATAGTCAACTGAATAACAGACAACTTTCCAATACTCTTCCTCCCAAAGGAAATGTAGAGGAACCTCCAGAAGTTGATTCAGAAACAACTTCAGCCCACAACCCCACTCCTGAGAAGGAGAAAAATACTGAAAACACAGAAGATAAAGAAAATCCAACTTTCTGAAATACAAGAACTCAGACTAAAAAACCTTTTAATCTGGAAGCTGAAGTAGGCAAATTAAAAATAGTTGTTCCATTGTCTGAATTAGCTAAACATGATGTCTACCGAAGTCAAATTAATAGATCACTCAGGATCACTGAAAATGAAGACTCGGTTAACCTTTTTGATGACCGACCTAAATTACTCTTTGGCCCTGAAGTAAATGGAAAACCAGGGAATGGAGGAACTCCTCCATTCTATGTGAGTTTGAACATACACGATAAAATACTTCATAATGCCATGCTTGATTCTGGGGCATCTCACAATCTAATGTCCAAATCTGTAATGGAGAAATTAAACCTAGATATCACCAGGCCATATAAAGATCTCTTTTCTTTTGATTCAAGTCAGGTGAGATGTTTAGGATTAATCAAAGACTTGTGTGTTTCACTGGTTCAATACCCTGCAAAAACAATTTTGATGGATATAGTAGTAGCAAATATTCCTCCAAAATATGGTATGTTATTGTCCAGATCTTGGGGTGCAAAGCTTCAAGAATATCTTCAATTGGACATGTCATACGCTACTATTTCAGTGTTCGGCCAACCTAAGAGACTATATAGAGAAACTTTAATGAAATATGTAGTCAGTAGTTAGGAGAAACCTGAAAATTTCCCCATCTACTCAGTACACTCTGATATGGATTCATTTATGGATTCATCTACTCAAGACACCCGTAACTTTGCTTGTTTTTCCATCAAAACTCGAATTCCTTTCTGAACCCACGAGAACCAGAAATGGAGATTCCTGTGGCTTTGAATGTTTCACCTCTAAATGCCCCTAATAAAGATTTAGACTATCTGCCCCTAGCAGATAGGTATTTCCAGATTAAAGACCTCATCCTTAGTGAAAATCCTCTCAGAATTTTTTGCCAATGCCTAGATACGTCTACATTTTGGGACTCATGGGAATCCCATCTTCCAATGTATCTTTTACCCTCAGTCCACATTTTTCCTGAAATAATCTATCACTGTCATGCCAGTTATGATCTCAATCAACGAGCAGTCATGTCCCCAAGTCAAACCGTCCTTTTCCCAATAACTACTCAGTCTATCAACGAAATGTTACAGTTTCAGCCTGGTCAAGCCCTGACTCCCCTTTCCATGGGAGATTTACTTGAAAAATCGACCAATTTATCCCAAGAAGAGTTGAATCGCCTCTGCCAAACTTTCATGTTGCCAGAACATCAACCCAAAGGCCCACCTCCTTATGGATATACCTTTTTCACAAATATGAGCGGACTCATTTTGAATATGATATCTTCTATAATGGGTTTCAACACTAGTGAATATGTTGATAAGTTAACCCTAGTGTTGTTGTCAACTTTTACCCTTGGACAACCTCCTGCTGTCAAATATGATTTTTCTTCCTACATTGCTCATAAAATTCATGACCAGTTCATGAGATTGGAAGATGAAAGAGTTTTCAAATATTCCACTGTTATATACCATCTCATGCTTTATTATCAGTCAAGGAGTTTCCCTTTCTATTTCATGAAACTTGATGCCAAAGGAAATCCAAGGTCTGTAATTTTTTGGTCTGCAATCTTCCATAACTCCTCTGATTCTCCTTATTCTTACAATGAGTTCATTGACCTATTTGTGCACCCTGAAACCACCTTATTAACAGGAGTCTCCTCTCCTAGGGTCAATAATGATATGAAGAAAATTCTCCAACTTTCTAAGAAATACAGGATAGGTGATTGGTACCTATACCGGAATCATACAAAAATTAGAATATATGGGTGTGAGATATGTCCTTTCAAGCTACCAAAATATGTTCCAATCAGGCTCTTTGCCTTAGAATATTTCAGACAAATGATGAATTCAGACATAGTCCATTTTTGCAATGCAAATAAAAAAGCTCAGCTCAGAATTAAGAGTCAATTAGGTCCTTTTGTCTATAATTCTAGGGATGGAGGAAAAGAAGTTGAAAGAATCCTAGAAGATTATCTCAAATTGCAAAAAAGTTTCCACTGGGTACCTTATGACCCAAACTGTTTCATTTGTGATAGGAGGATGAAAAACAAATTGTCACCATACCTTCACCATAGAATTCCAGATATTGAACAATTTTCAAATATGGATGAATGGATGGAAGGGACCTTAATAGAACAAGATAGTGAACAGGTCAATGTTGAAAATTTTATGAAAGATCTTGAGAAAATACTTGACCTGGATTGTTTTGGGTAGGTGCAAAGACCAGGAATTGGTCCTTTTTCTGCTGGAACCTCTCAACAAAATTTGCAGGAAATTAATGAACTAGCCACAGTAGCATCCAAAGGGAAGGAAAAGGAGACCGATATACAAATCACAGAAAAAATCACAATGTCAGAGCAGCCTGAAACTTCCAAGGAACAGGCCCAAATACATACTTCTCCTACTCATATTAATGTGGCAAAAATTTCAATTTTGCAAGTTCCTCTCAATGAAGAAAAATGTAAGAAGAGAGATGTAGAAACAACTACCCCTATCAGTGTATCTTTAGAACAACCAGGTGTCAAAAGATAAAGAATGAATCCTCTTTCAGAAGTAGAATTTGTCCAAGAAATCACTGATAGTCAGAGGAGAGAAGAGTTAGATAGTCAACAAACATTCACAATCAATGGGACATCCACTGACTCACAGAGAAAAGAGCTACAAAGACAGCAAAGTGCAGAAGTATTTCTTTCAAACCACCAGTGAAGGATGTCTGGGATATTAAGAAGACATTTATAAATATAAAGGCCAGAAATGATCCATTAAGACTTCAAGTCTATAATCAATATTTGAAGATGGCTCCTAAAAATCAACAGAGATTGATGTCAGTGTATGACATCCAACAGGGTAAAATGGTGATGAGTCATTTTAAGCCCAAAGTACAGCAGCCTCAAACAGTTGCAGACTATGTCAGAACCAATTTTGAAGTCATGGCAAAGGATATTCATCCTTTGGATCAGATTGAGCTGCACAAACAAACTGGTGAAATGATTTATTCAACATTGACTGATAAATCAATGGTGGCCCAAAGATTACAGAATTCCTTGGAGAATACTACTTCTCAATTGCATCTTGAAAAAGCCTCTTCCCAGGCTAAGGACAACAGGATAAAGACTTTGGAAGAAATAATTATTGGATTGGGTCATAATCCCAAAGATGTCAAGGGTATAGAAACCTTGATTAAAAATAAAGATGATGATATTGCAGCCTTAAGGAAACAACTGAAGCTGCCATGTTCAAGGCATCCACAAACTGCAGAAATCATAAAGCAAAACTCTGAAGAAGAATTGATGGATTTGCTCTTGAAACTTAATGAGCAACTGAATGAGACTGAAAGAGAACTTGAAAAGGCATTAAAGGACAAGCAGCCAAACATTCCAACATCTACAACAGAAGTGATTACAGGTACAACTACAACAGGTCAGTCAACAGAATTATCACAGGGCAACACTTCCAATTTAAGCACCGAAGAATTAATAAAATCAATGGAGGAATTAAAACTCCATGTGATAGAGATCCAGAAAACAAAGATACAGTTTACCACCTTAGAACAAAAATATGATCTCTCAAAGATGAGTGTTGTAGAAAAGAAAACAGAGATCAACATATTAGAAAAATTGGTGAGAACATTAGAAAGGGATCTGACATTGGAGAAACTTTTGGAAGAAATCAAAGAAATTTTTTGGACCAACATCACTCAGTCAATAAAAGATGTCTGGCCATCAATCCAAATAATGTATGAGAAAAATGATTTAATTAAATTGGCTCTGGAAGAAGTTCTAAAAGCAAGAGAAGAATTAGGAAACATGCCTGAAGAAGCCAATGAGCTTATACAATTTTTGAATACCAAGAACATATATCAACTTGAAGAACTAGGCATCCAAGATAGAACAGGAACAATTTTGGAGATAAAAAGATTTTTTACTAAAAGAACTCTGATGCGGAATCTAGAAAGAAGATGCTCTGATATGGAAGAAGAAATCAACGCCTTTACAAAGAGATTGGATATTTTGCAGAGTAAAGGATTGCCAAGTCCTTTAGTTTCAGATGATAAAATAATGAGCCTGGAAAACTATGTTGAGAAATTGAATAAGTATGCTGACAACCAGGCCAGTTCATCGACCAGTTCATCAATAGAAAAAGCATTGCCTACAGGAAAAATTCTTCATGACAGCCTGGAAAATTTGTTTTATCTCGAACATGAGGTAAAACAATTATTCCTAATTCAGCCTACTTTCTTCAGATATACAGAAACTGATGAGACTCCGAGGAAGCTTCAAAGAATCAGAATACCAGAAGCACAATGGTGGGAAGAAATGTTAGACTTTTTGTAAAAATTATCCTTGCGTGAATTTTGATTATTTACTAGAGTAAGACATGATAAAAAGGATAAATAGAGATCAAACAGAGGCCAAAGTGTATTAGTACAGGTAAAGAGTATCAGTAAAATAGAGCAGCCAACACAGAGTTACTAAAGAGGACAGCAACAAGCCAAATCATAGGGCCTGCCTCCAGCACATTCATAAAAAAGGGGAACAGCACAACATCGGTTATCTTTTCTCTTATCCACGAGACCATCTGTCTCTATTTTGTTGTAAAATATTCATGAGTCATCCTAAATTATATCTCACTTTGTTATGAGATATTTTTTTATAATTTTTTGTATAAATACTCCCTCAATTAGAGTATTGAGGGGTGGATTCTAGACTTTGCTATAACATTGATTATTTTGGAATAAAGTGTTGTTGGAAAAATTTCGTATGGCTAGCTAGATAAGGAATTGATGCAAAGGACTTTTCACAGGATTCTTGAGTCAAACAACGGATCAATAAGTCATCTATCTCTTATGTTTTAAAGTTTTATACTTTTTTATTATACCATATGTGTTTCATATCTTAATGATAAATGAAAAGGAATAATTCAGAAAGTGCTTAAGTACAATCGGTTTTCAATCGTTTTTATTCTTAATATTTTCTTCTGAACTAGTTTAAACAGTGAATTCTTAATTTCTCCTTTTTTCTAGTTTATTCAGTTTGATTATTTAGTAAAGAATTCTTAATTTCTCTTTATTAATAGTCATTCAAGTTCCCTCTTTCAAATATGTTGAAGGATTTTTAATTTCCCTTCACCCATTTCGAGTCCATTCCATTCATCTTAGATATTAAATTGTTCCCTATTTGATTACCTTGCCCTGTGAAACCATCTTTGTTAAGAAACTTTCTAATCTAGTTTTTAGTTAAGCCATCTCTTTCTCTTGACTCCATTAGCCTAATGGCCTAAACTATTCGCCCACTTCGCTATAGAATTTCATCACCTAAAAACAATCAAAATCCTTGACCTCATAACTAGCCTAATATCTTTCAAAAACAAAGCTAAAACTTAAAGAGAGCCCGGGCATATATTGGCTAGATTCTCAGACCTAAAAGTTGGTTTGTGGTTACCTTTGACCCTCTTTCCTTTCCCAACAACTTCAAGGAAAACTTGAGTGATAATAGAACCAAGACCAACAAGACTTTTGTTCTTAGGCTAAAAAAAAAAAATCTTTCAAGAACTAAAATTTTGTTAGGAATAGTACTTCTCACATCCCATTAATATTAAAAATATTTGTGACAACATTGTAATCTTCATAAAACTGATTTATAAAGAGAAACCACAATCCAAAATTGAGTGTTTAAGTATGAAAATGACAAATACATAATAGTTCAGGTACATAGCTTGTTAACATTGTTGGACTCACGATTGTCGTTAGACCAAAACCCGCAGGCTTTAGTCTCCGCTACAATCACCAGAGTTAGGATCCACGAGAGGCGGTTAGTCCATGTCGCGCGGGGAGCATTGAACCCAATGTCCAAAAATCTCCCCACCAACGCGAGTTGGGTGAGTTTCTAACTCGAGACCTGTCACTCTGATACCACTTGTTGGACTCACGATTATCGTTAGACCAAAACCCACAGGCTTTAGTCTCGCTACAATTGCCAAAGTTAGGATCCAGGAGCTGGTTATTCCACACGCGAAACACATGGGGAGCATTGAACCCAAATTTCCAACAAACATAAGGAACAACATGGAATCTCGAGAACTTCTTTGAAAAACTGCCACCATATTTCTGTAGTGGCACTAGAACCCGTCCATCATCTCATGGATTTGACTAGGCTCCGAGATGATAACTTCCCGGGGCATTTATGTTTAGGGCTTGAAATTTTCTCAAAAGAAGGCTCCAAGTGCTTCTTCACACACCTAAGGCCCAAAATAATAATTCAATACCCAATGGATCCTTGTACTACCACTACCTTATTATATTATTGAGCCTAAGGTAGTTCCTGCTTGGGGCACTCATTTTTAGAGAGTTTGAGTTGCCCATAGAAGACTCCAAAGGGTTTCCTTTCCATAATTATTTCCTTGAGCCCAGAAAAGAACAATTCTATGCTCAAGGAATCCCTATACTACTGCCAGTCCATAAATTTTTACTAGCCTGAATCAATCAATGCTTGAGAGCTTCACTTTTTGAGAGTCTGAGGGCATCCAAAGAAAACTCCAATTTTTTCCTTTTCCATAAATAATCTGCCAGGCCTGGGTAAAGGAATAAAATTACTCTTGATGAATTTCTCCTTTATTCTACATGGGATGTGGGGAGAACCACCTGTAAAAAGTGAAAAAGTGATAGCCCAATGTGTGTGTGTGTGTGTAAATATAAATGAAATAATTCAACCGAACTAGTAAGAGGTTGGCCATCTGCATGAACCATCTCTAATCTTGGATCCTTTCGAAATTTTAAGCCGATGGCCATTCACTATGAAAGAAGTCTTGTCATCATCAATGGTATTAACATGAACTGAATCGTTGTCAAAAACTTCAGCTACCTCATAAGGTCCTAACCATCTAGTAGAAAATTTACCTTTGAAGTGCTTAAAATTACTGTCATATAACAAGGCCTAGTCCCCTAGACAGAAGAATTTCTTCTTAATGAACTTTTCATGCCATCGAGCTCTTTGGTCTTACACCAAAGAGGTTCTATGATAATAATCTTGTCTCATTTCGTCCATCTTGTTCAACTACATCAATCTTTGTTCTTGAGCTTTATTCAGGTTCATTCCCAGTCAGGCGACAGTTCTCAATGTTTTTACTTGGAATACAATGGGCAAGAGCACCTGCTTTCCATAGACTAGTTCATAAGGTGTGTGCCCTGTCACGTTCCTACAAGTAATCATGTAAGCCCATAATGCATATAATAACTTATCTGCCCAATCCATATGGTGCAGTTGAATGGTCTTTGTGAGGATGGATTCTAGGACTTTGTTCGTGGACTCCACTTTCCCATTAGCGTGGGGGTGGTAAGGGGTAGATTTACGGTGCCTAATATGGTACTGCTCGGTGAGTGCCTTGACCAACTTTGACGTAAATTTTGTACCTTGATCAATGACAATCTCGCGCGGTACACCAAATCTCGTGAAGTTTTCCTCGAAAAAAAACTCTACTACTGCCTTTTTCATGGCAGCATATAATGCCTTAGCCTCCACCCACTTGCTGTCTTAGTTGGTACATACCAAGATATACTTTTTCTTTTTCGACATTGGGGAGATGGGCCCTACAAAATCCAATGCCCACTTCTCAAAAGGTTCAATGTCTATTTGTCGTTGAAGAGACATATCATCGAAGGAAACTAGTTTCCCCATCTGTTGGCAAGCGTCACAACTAGAAACAAACTTCTTGGCATCCTTAAAGAGTGAGGCCTATAGTACCGAGTACGGAGAACCTTGTATGTGGTTTGTTTATAGGTAAATTCCCCCCCACAAGGCTTCATTGTGGCAAGCTCTCAAAACATTTTACATCTCATCTTCCCGCACGCATCGCCTCATGGTAAAATCCAGCCTAGTGTAGAACAAATCTCCCTCAATCCAGGAGTAGTTAGAATTGCGCTGCACAATATTATGTTTTTCTTGGGCATACATGCTCTGAGGCAATTTCCATGACCCCAAATAATTGGAAACATGGGCAAACCAAGGAGTGATGGCAGAAATGGAAAATAGTGCTTCATCTGGAAATTCATCGGGCACTGGAGTTGACGTGTTTCCCTGTCCAATATTCAAACGAGATAAGAAGTTAGCTGCCAAATTATCACTTCCAGGCCTATCAATTACGGTTTTATTTAATTCTTGTAAGAGAAACAACCATCTAGTTATTCTACCATTAGTAATTGGTTTATTCAGTAATAATCTAATAGAAGAATGATCGGTATGGATGAAAGTCTCATAACTGGTAATATAATGCCTAAAATTCCCTATGTCATGTACAACTGCTAACAATTATTTTTTCGTGACGGTATAATTTAATTCGGCAGGGGACATATTTTTTCTAACAAAATAAATAGCGTAGGGGTAGAGATATTTCCTTTGTCCCAGGACTGCTCCTAGTGCAGTGTCTGAAGCATCTGTACAAATGTGAAATGGTAAGGACCAATTTGGTCCTCCCAATACTAGAGCAGTGGACAACCTGTCCTTTAGTGTCTGAAAATCTTGTTGACAATCTACATTCCACACAAAGTCAACATCTTTAGTTAACAATTTAAACAATGGTGCCGCAATTCTAGTAAAATTTTCAATTAAACGTAGATAGTAACCTGCATGTCCCAAAAATATTCTTACCTCTTTTTGCGAACTAGGAATAGGAATATGCGAGATTACCTTGATTTTTGCTAGGTTGACTTTGATTCCTTCCGGCGACACAAGATGACCCAAAACCATGCCCTTAGTTTGCATCATTCTACATTTGTCACTACTAAGGGCTAGATTACCTTCTTGACAACGTATTAATACCTTCTCTAGATTTTCCAAAGCTTGGGAAAAATCATCTCCATAGACTGTGAAGTCATTCATGTAGACCTCCACACATTCATGGATCAAATCAGAGAAAATGGCAAGTACATCCCTCTAAAAAGTGGTTGGGGCGTTACAAAGACCAAAGGGAAGGACTCTATATGCATAAGTACCCCAAGGGTACGTAAAGGTAGCCTTTTCTTGTTCCTCTTCAGCTATATGTATTTGATTATAACCGTTGTATCCATCTAGAAAAGAAAAATAATTCTTATGTGAGAGTGTGTCGAGTACCTGATCGATGAAGGGTAGTGGAAAGTAGTCACACAATGTGGCCTTGTTTAGTTCTCTATAGTCGACGCAGATATGCCACTTTCCGTTCTTTTTTGGCACCACCACCAGAGGTGACACCCACCTACTGTCTGAAATGGGGTAGATGAATTCCGCAGCCAGAAGTTTCTAAAGCTCTTCTTTGATAATATCTTTTAATGTTGGGTTCATTCGCCTTTGTGGCTGTTGGACAGGTCTCATTTCTTCATTGGTATAAATATAGTCAATGTAGGTGTTTGGATGGATGCCCCTCATGTCCAGGTAATCCCAAAAAAAAGCTCTAGATTTCTCACGAATGATCCCCATCAACTGTTGCTTTTGTTCCGCAGTCAACTCTGTACCAATGTGTAAATTATTTCCTTCAATGATTTCCACATGCTTTGTGGTGCATTCATGGCTTTCCTCTATCACTGCAAAATACATGAACATGGCTGGATGGAAAGCCTCCTGGAAATCATCACTAAAAACATGTTGGTAACCATTAAAATAAAAAGGATAATCGATACAAGAACTATGAGATAAAAACTAGTGAAAAATATGTTCATTAGACTGCTCCTGGAGACCTCTAGTCTGTTCTAATATCAGCAAGGGAAACATACATTCTTTGTCTCCATAGGGACTCTCAAGCCATAATGGTACTTGAGCAACTGTCTGAGGAGGGGGGGAATTAGACAAGGTTTGGTTATGGGGACCATTAGAGATGATCATTTCTTCGTTTCTGCACCCTATGACGGCATCAGCAGTTGCCAACCACGGGCGTCTGAGAACCACAAGATTTCCAGGCCTAGAGGTTTTTGAGGAAATGATAATAAAATCTATAATATATTGCAAGGAAGCAATAGTGACCACTATGTCTTCTAGGGTTCCCATTGGTTTGAAGATGGATTTTTCTTCCATTTATAAAATGATAGGGGTGGTTTTAAACCCATGTAACTGCAAATATGTCATTGTTTCATATGTCATGGCATTTATTGCAACCCCTAAATCTACAAGATTGTTTGGCAAAAGTACTTTGTTTATCTCAATGGTGACAATGGGGTTCCCAGGGTCACGGTACTTCACAGGCAAGTCATAAATCATGGTGGACATTTGACTCATGATCTTTACACCTTGGTTCTTATGCCCCTTCCTACCTAGCTTCTTAATGCAGAGATCCTTGACCATTTTGGTGTAAATAGCATGTCTCTAATAGCTTGCAAAAGTGAAATTTTGATGCAGGCATTCCTTAGTTCGTTTTCCAGGTCATATTCAAGCGGAGTCTCTTCTTTCTTTACCAGAAGTATTTCAGGGTAGGGTGGTTCACTTTATTCCTCTTCTTGTGTCTGTTTTTGTTTTTCATTTTGTAATTGGTTTTTGGATGATGTGGAAGGGACCTCTTCCTCTATGAAAACAACTGATTTCCCCTTGTTGATTGTCTTCCTTGATCGTAGTTTGATTTCATTCATAGGAATGGCAGTGATCATGTATTTAGGAAAAGGCTAGATGTTTATGTTATGTGCAGATTGAGGTGGTTTATTATGGTTTGGGTTAGGTACGGGTTGCACAGGCAACAATTTTGGACGAGGCAGGTTAAAGGTTTGAGGTGCATGGGTCAGATGGTGTAGGTAAGAGTTATTGCAACGGAGGGGGTGGCAGCAAAGGTTGTTGATAATTGTGAGGATTATACCCTTACTGATAGGATTGCATGGATGGATTGTACGAGGTGCTTGGCATGTTTGGGTAAGGCACATAGAACTATTTTTGGGGCTGATAAGGGTTGGCATAGGGATTTGCCCTCCAATTTTGGTTCCATGGAGTATTCTACATTTGAGGGCTAGCCCAAGGGGGGTAAGTTGGCTGGAAGTTCCAGGGTTAAGTTTGACCATACCCTTAGTGATTATGTTTTGAGAACATGTTTTGACTTGGGCCTCTCCAAAACGGTTTCTTACTTGCTTGTGATGGATCACTTGTTTCGGCACTCCCTTTGTAGATAGCCTACAGGCCGATAAGAGATGGACACTTGTTCGTTGCATGTTCTAAGGTGAAAATTCCACAAATCTCAATGACATTAATGGGACACTCCCTTTCCATATGCTTTTGTCTGCATTTAGGACAAAATATTTCCATACCATCCCTTTCATCTTCTTATCTCTTTTATGTTTCATGGTGTCGATCTAGTTACCAATGGTGTTTAAAATATATATTTTAAAGTTTTCCAGTAGGTTCCCTAGTTCGAATCTAGTGACAACAGTAGTTGTAGATTTCTGATTTCTCGATGCGACATCTCGGAGACTGTCAGAGAGCTTTCCTACCAACTTTAGCTTGACTACTAGAATAGGTACCAAAAAATTTGGCTACTTCAGCAAAAGGCTTTTTGTAAATGTCCCCACCACGTAAAATTTTTAGGGTTTCGATGCATTCATATTTCAATCCTTTGAGAAAGACTGTTTTGATAGTTTTCTCATCTAGATGGACCCCTCGTGATTTGTGAAAATGATACAGGAAACATTCAAGATATTCTTCTAGGCTTTCGTCATCTAGTTGTTGCATTCTCATAATATCGTTTATCTTGCTACTTTTGCAGAAATCTTGGCATTTCTTAAGGAATACAAACTTCATATCATCCCAAGAGTATATGGTATTTTTGCCTAAGCTCATAAACCATCTAAGTGCAGCGTCTTTCAAAGTGGTTTGGAACAGTTTGAGTTTGTGTGCATCATCATAGTAATTGTAGCTTTTGCATAAAATATCGAACTTGAAAAGAAAAGCGTCAAGGTCTTCAGATTACTTACCGTAGAAAAGTGGAAGAGAGGTCATCGGTATGATTTTTATGGTGACATTCCTAGTTACATCCAGGATGGGGAATCCTATAGTAGTTTCTTCGTCTTCTTCATCTGGTCCTCCCCTCATTCCATCATTGTTTCTATGTCCATCTTCATTCCCTCCAAAGAAAGGCATCCCTGGGCCTTCTCCCTATCCATGGTTTTCTTCGTTGTTCCTATTCTCCCCTTCATTGTTTGCCATGTTGATTGCAGATACGTTGTTGCTAAGTTGAATGGAGAAAGATCCAATGGACAGTCATACTCCTTCCTGAATTGGAAGTTCCCCTTCTAAAATCTCCTTGCCACTGGTGCTCCATTTTTCATGCTTAGTACCTGCATAACAATCAGTGGGATTAGTTAATGGGATTTTTTTCGAACCAAAAGTTTTAGGAAATTTCAAACTAGAAATAAATCTACCTCTATTATCCCTAGGTCTACTTCTATGCATAAGGAAATGGAAGATAAAGTTTGAGAACAAGTATTAATTGGTCAGACTTTGGAGAAACCCACAAAAGTGGATGTGTGGCTCTTCACTCACGTCTTACCGTACTCTCTTTGCCCTCTGACAGCCCTGCAAGATCTCTGAACTCAACAATGATAATTACCTGAATCAGAAATTACAACTCCCTAGCAACGACACCAAAAATGTTGGGAGAAATAATTGTTAGATGAATCCTCCAATATTCATATTTCAATCTGGGCTCGTAAACACGAGTTGCACTGCACTTTCTAGACTTAGTTTCTGAGTCAGAGTTTAAATGGTTCCTTTATAATGATAAAATAAGGAATGGAACACAAAAATACTTATGAACACATAGCTTACAGAAAATAAATCAATCCATATCGCCACTACATGCAGAATCAATAATCAAATTCAACTTGAGCACTTGAAATATCTAGAAATTTAACCTATTATGTTCCTGGGTTAAAATCTAGATTTAATGAAAACCTAATTATCATAAGTTCTGCTTCAAATAAAATGCCTAATCTCAACAAAATTCATTCATTAACTCAGTAACTCAACATTTCATTCAAAGTCCAAAACCCTAATTTTGTATATTACAAGTCACACTTGAAAGAACTAGAAATTCTAATCTACTTGTAGCTGCAAATTAATCTTATGCCCAAAAAATCAATCTTACACTCAATGATTGTTCTTAAACTCAAACCCTAGAATGATAATGCTTCACATTAATTCCACTGTCTCAATAACAAGCAAAAGATCTTGATGTTAGGAACTAATTTGAATGCTTTGTCTCATACACTTAACCAATCAGAATTAGCAACTTGATCTCTCACACCTAACCAATCTGCATATATATTACCTACTATGTCACAAGTTGAAATATCAAACCCTAACTCTACTTACAAGAATGAAAAGCAAAATGAGACAACTATGAATTTTTGTAATACACACAAAAATGTACATGAGAGGCTATGCTACAGTTGCATTTAACATGAATCAAATCTCAAACCAAGCTCAAGGAAACCTACTTAAGACTTCAGAAAACCAACACTCTCTCTTCTTACTGAAAGAGATAAATCACGTTGTTGATTGCAATCTTAACTACTTCGAAATATAACAAGCACACATTGTACTCAGGAAATCCTAATAAAAACTACCTCAACCTGGAAACCAGGATTTCAACCCACAATGCTAATGAAATTCACACTTAACTGTTCTATCAAATTTCAACTAGTTAATCAATCTAATGCTCTTGAGTCTAATGAAGGAAAGACACTTCAAACTCGAATTGAAAAGATTGGAAATTGAAACAACTGAGATCTATGATCACCTAATCGAACTACACTACCCACAACACTTCGCACTCTTCTTGATAACTCGAAATATGATGACAAAGGGATTAAAAACACACTGTCCAAAATCGATCAATCATGTCAAAATCACACTGCACAAGTTAAAATTCATATTAAATACTTATGTTAGAAACATGAAACCCTATTCTATAACTAAAATGACACAACTCTTATGAACTCTGTAATGAAACCTCAAGGAAATGTTAATTTTAACCATACTCTGTTTTTATTTGTCTTTGTCAATTTTAACCATACTCTGTTTTTATTTGTCTTTGTCAACACAGAGGCTCGTTCTTTCGATTTGATCTATTAGTTTGAGTACATATAGGAAGTGTTCATTAAAATTTGAGATGAATTTAGATGGGCAAGAACAACACCCTAATTCTCTATGTGTATATGAATGAGTGTTGGCAAAGTTAAATACAAAGAACTGGAGCAATTCTCTGTAAATGTCGAACACACACTCAGAGCAACTATAAAAAAATTCCTTGAGACCATTCAATACCTGATCTTCATCATTATACGATTAGATTGTCTAATTTAGATTTGGCACATGAGATCGTTCCTCTAACTGAAACCAATCCAACATTAACACACACATTATCGAATTGCGTTTTGACGGCTAATCAAAACCAAACTTAAATCAATTTCTCAAGGAAAAATTTAAATAAAAATGCAGGAATTAACTAAGATGCAAACAAAGATTACCTACGCATATGATTACAGAAGCTGGATCCGGATTTTGGTGGGCCCTTGCCACATCCGAAGATGGCTTGGAAACTTACACAGACGAACTACACTTCAACGCATATAATTCAGAGCCTCATTAAGTTCATAACAATTCAAAATTGGATCAGCAACACGTCATGATGGATCACAAAAATGAGCTTAATTATTGAATAACAGAGTTTACAATATCCATGTTTGATAACAAAATGGAATGGAAGAACCTTGCTAGCTAAAATTATTACATACATCAGCCTTTATAGGCATAGTTACATTCATAAAATAGAAAAAGTTATGCTCATGGAAAACGTTGAAACCAACTAATGTGGAGATCCTACGATCTATTCACAATTAGCATTATGCTCTACCTGAGATAACCAATTCTTAAACTATTCCTATCTCTGGCATAACTGCGCAATGATCTGGAAGGGTGCTTCATAGAAGTCATCCAGTTGAGCCCGATTTCTAGAAAATGGACAGCTGGACATCCCATCAAACCCATGGAGAGTCGATGGAATGTTGAGCCTTGAGTATGATTTGCGTATTGTAGTTCTTCCAAATAGAGCTTAGGTGCTAGTGTTCATGCTTTTTTTATCTGAATGAGTCCTGTAGATGTAATTTCACAACTATATCCCATAACGATTAGTTAACAAACAAGCATGTAACTTCAACCACCTAAACTTAACCATAGAATAGTCAAAATAATCCTACTTGTAATGCTTTTACCTTAGGTTGGTAGCTGATGTGATTTACCCCATAGGAAGGACAAAGAGGGAATAAAGGAGTTCATAATTGACCAAAAAAAGGTTAAAAGTGGTAGGGAAAGTGAAGAAATGAAGACAAAAGAGGGGTTCAATAGTGCCTTGAATCAGGCAAAGGGACTCCTCATTTCCCTTCGACTTGGTTGTTTCTCATCTGCTCCACTTCAGCATGATCAAGTTTCATATACTCGATATTTTAATGATCCAGCATATTTCTCCAGTGATTCCCGGGTGTGTGTGAGATGTTTCAGACGTCATGAGGGGTTGGCCCTTCAGGTAGCCCCCCACATGCCTGGATGACCTCATTTTATGCTACAGCCTAAGATGCAGCTTCGCATATTTTATAGGTTTGATTCCAGCTGCTTGCAGTGCCTATAGCATGCATGTATCACTCAGATGATCCATTCATATTTTCAGAGCCCTTTCCTGTTTATCATAGCTTCTTTGGTTGTTATTATATCTCATGTACTTAGATATTATTGTATTCAGTCCTGGTTGTTGTCCCAGGCGTAGTATGTATGTGAGATCCATTATATTTTTGTCTGGCCCATTTTATGCCAGCATATCATGTACTTTATAACTCAGTCTCATTTTACTGGGCGTGCCATTATTCTTTGTACTTTTTCATCTCAGTGGGCATAGGTATTTCTCCCCCGCCTCCCCCGCCTCACTGAGAACAGGGACCCAAAACACTAAAGGATACTTATAACATTTGTAGGTCTCGGCCCCTCAGGTTATTGTCCTCTCTCACTTCACTCCCTCTGTATCTCTCTCTCTATGACTCCCCTTTGGTGTCTAGTGATTGTGTTCTTACAATGTACTTTGGTCATACAGTTAGCTCCTAACGCTCGCATGTTGGGGGGGCAATCTGTTACACAAATTTTGGTCATCTAACCATTTACAATTAGATGGATCAAAATACATCATGTAACACCAATTTTACCATAGTAAAATTGCTTTCACTATAAGAAATAATTTAATAAACCATATTTTATTAAGTTATTTCTAGTTCAAACAGGAAACCTAATTAGGAATAATTAAATAAATCCTTTTTTAGTTGATTTTCCTCTAGGAATAATTAATTAAACCATTGTTTAAATAATATTCCTGGTCATATTTAACCTAATTAATGAGAAATAATTAGATAAATCATTATTTATCTAATTAATTAAATCATTATTTAATTAATATTCCTTGTTAAATTTGACTAAATCATTTAGAAATAATAAAATAAATCATTATTTGTTAAATTATTCCTTAACCCCATCCTTGAAAATATAAATAAATCATTTATTTGTTTATTATTTCTAAATAAAGGGATTTAACCAATTTAATTTCATTTTCCCTCCAACAAAATATAATAAAATATTCCAAGCAGTTAGATCTAGATCTTGGTTAATAATATTTTATTATGCACCGTTATCAATGATAACTCAATATTTTGTTATAAATAGGAGGGTTTTCATTCATTATTTACCTTTGATCCTTTTATCATGGTCGGACTTTGATCCTTTTGTCATTGTCGTACTTTGATCACTTTTATTATTTTTCTTCTTGAGCTCCCATAGAGTACAACACGTCTTGGGTTTTCTACACCATTGAGAGAGAGAAACTTTTGGATCTGAAGCGTTGAGGACAACAAAGAACCCATACCATTGAGGGGGACTGGTACATCATTCTTTGTTCCCTTCCCATGTGTTAATACATATAAAAATTCTTTATATATCTTGTCTTGTCCATTGGATATTTGGAGAAACTCTGATTTCATTTTATTGTTTAACTATTTTTACTGCATAGATCTAGGTTTTTTTTGCATTTGTTTCGACTACCTATTGCAAATCTAACGACGTTAAGCAGCCATATTTTTGTTAGGGTTTTTTGTCATGTGCAGCTAAAGTGATCTATTTCCGTACACTTACGCTAAGAATTCATTATAACAGTGTGTCAGGGAGTGTTAGTGAATTCAAGTGTGCCAAGGATGAAGTGTGTTAGAATAAGTTCATAATAGGATTTGCAATATGCAAGCCTACGATTGCGATAAGGGGCTTGACAAAGCAGTTTTAGACAAAGGGAGACTTTTTATTGGGAACAGCACTATTTTTCCTCTATCTATTATTTATATATGACATGTGGCACACTTTGGCCGGATGCCCATGTTTTAAACTATTTTAAACAATTGCATATTTTACATTGTTGTGTATAACTTTTGGGGCACTCAGCTTGTGCCAAATTATATCTTGTGTGTCTTGTATATTTTGTGGTTCTTGAAAAATCTTAGTTAATGCTCTATTGTTGATATCAACTGAGCATACATGTGAAATATTGCCTATGTAAGCTATGTTTCTTCGTTTTTTTATGGCCATGGCTAGATGTGATCCTTGTCTTGGAAATTTCTTAAGTGGGACAATTTTAGCTTGGAAATGAGTGGCTTAAGATGAGGTATAGGTAGCGCTTAGGTGAACAAGGCATAATCTACTTATAGTAGGTGAAATTGGTCAAGTTGTTGCAGTTGAAGCAGGCCAATGTCACATGAAATGCAGTAGTTAAGGACTTGATTCAGTTCCCAAGTCGTTAAAAAATTTAAGCGTAGTTGTGAGGGTATGAGTGCCAAGGCATGCTAGGGAATTATAACATGTTCTAGATAGTTCGAAGGCATGTCAAATATTCTAAGATGTCTCAAGTGATAATGCATTCCAAGATATGAAAGGGTGTGACAAAATGTGCCAAGGAATATTAAGGAAACAAAAAGGAGAAAAAAATTAAACTACAAGGAAATGAACACATAATAGGGTTAATAAGTCATCAATTTACCTTTTCCAGGAGGGGCATGCTAAGAACAACAACACTAGGTGGGAATAGGTTCCAAGTGCCAAGTGTTAGTGAATTCTAAGTGTCAAATCATCCTCTATTACTTCTCATATAATTTCCAATAATTGATCTCAAATAACTTTAATATTAAATCATGCCAAAATATACCAAGGCATCTTAATGAATGCTAGATATACTAATTTTTTCCAAGCGCCAACACGTGCCAAGTGGCAATGTGTGTTAGGGAGTGATACACATGTTATCAAGTGGAAGGGCATATCAAAGAGTTCTAAGGTGTGACCAAGTATTCTAATGCATGTTGAGGAGTGTTATGGAGTACTAGGGCAACACAAGGGATCATTAGGTTAAAATGCATGGAAGTGAATGAATATGAGGGTGTGTCAGGGAGTGTCAATCAGTCCTAGCTAGCATGCCAAGGAGGGAGTGACAAGGTATGTTAAGCACTATTAAGGCATGCTAGGGAATATTAGGGCATGTCAAGAAGTGCTAGAGTGTGGTAGGGAGTTCCAGAGTGTGTTGGCATGTGCCAAATAGTGTTAAGACATGCAAGATTCTAAGGCTTGCTAGGATGTGTAGGGTGTGAGGGTATGCCAATATGTTTCAAGGAGTATCAATGCAACAAAAAGAAGAACCACGCTAACATTCAAGGAAATGCATGCATAAGAGGGTTAATAATTCAATACTTTATCTTTTTCAAAAGGCGCATGCTAAACTAATAATAGGTTCCAATACATGTCAAGTTCCAATGTGTGCCAAGTTCTCATGTATGTTAATGCATGCCAAAGTGTTTCAAGTCATGTTAGGGACTACAAGGCATGCCAACACATGTTAGGAGAGTGTTATGCTATGCTAGGGTCTTCCAACATGTTCTTGGGTGTCCTAGTCATAGAAAGATTTTCTAGGTACAAATATGTTCTAAGACATGCGAGGTGCCAAGGAATGTTAGTGTGTGCCAAATCATGTTAAGATGTGCCAAGAGTGTTGAGGAGTGC
This sequence comes from Pinus albicaulis, assembly GCA_034641835.2. Classification (NCBI taxonomy): domain Eukaryota; kingdom Viridiplantae; phylum Streptophyta; class Pinopsida; order Pinales; family Pinaceae; genus Pinus; species Pinus albicaulis. The sequence continues at coordinate 454,912,936 of CM076575.1, read as the reverse complement.
TAAATCTCTCTCATTAATAGAATTGACAAAGCTTGAGTATGTATTAAATAACATAGTTTCTACACACTAATTACTTCTTAAAAAATTGACTGACTATAACCATTATATGGCCTTAGACACATAATGAAAAAGACTCCACAACAATGGTTTTAAATCGTTATCTTTTGACAAAAATATAGGAACATGCACATAGATTTATAAAAAACTCATTGGAATGATGAAACATGATGAACATTTTTTGACCGTCACCAAAAGTAACCAAAAATACCATTGGCAAGGGCCAATAAAATATCGTCACTAGAAGAGTCACCAAAGAGAGAATTAGTGATGGACCTTTAACAACCCTCACCAAAAGTGTCACTGAAAATGGCTTGGTGACAAACCTTAAAGGATCATCACTATATGCACTTACAACAACACTTTTTTAAGGACCATCCCCATATGTGACATTGGTGATGGACATTAAAGGTCCGCCACAAGCATGACCCCCAATTCATGGATCCCCAAAATTTATCATTGATTGCTAGTGTTCCACCTTTTGGATGAGGATGATGCACCTAGTTCACCATGTCGAGTTGACTCCACACTTGCACCATACACTTGGTAAATGTTCCAGGATCTAGAGGATCTCTCCTGATGTAGAGGGAGGGCTTAAATCACCATCCTAGCCCTTACAGATGGTCTACAGACATTTTCGGTCCACTTGGAGACCCATGAGGATGTCCTTGTGCCCCCACACCCACTTGGGAGCACCACAAGCTCTTGCTTGGAAAACAAGGGACCAACCCCTTTTCTACTATGTTTGGAGTCCATTTCTAAATCATGACACCCCTTAGACTTCTTTAGGCCTCCTCAAAGGCCCAACAACTCACTCTATTTACCATTAGACCCTCTTGAGAGGATTGTTCTTATGATATTGAGCTATTTGGGGGACTTTTCACCAAAAGTATTGTTATTATGCACATTATTTTATTTTAGGGGCTCAATTAGCCCAATTTAGCTAAATTGAATTCCTTAAAGAGTGTATAAATATAAGTGAGATGATTCATTTATATAATCATCACTTGGATTGAGTTATCTTCTCTTGTAATATTTTCGCTATCCTTCTGGAGGAAGAGTTTGGATGAATGGATGAATTTTTATGTTTGGATCTCTTTCATTTTGTTTTGGAGCTTCACTATTGGCATATCTTGATGATTGGATATACTGTTTCTTACATGTAATTCCTCTTCTAATTATTTTATTTTTTTTACTTTTCTCACAACGTGCATGTTGCTGGGATTTTTTCTATACTAGGTTTACATTTACTGCTTTTCTTATACGAAATTGTGGAAATTTGATCTTTTATAGTGTTGCATCATGTCACAGGAAATGTATGGATGGGTGAATGTTTGTAGAGATAATTTATATTAAATACATCTTCATAAGGCGTCATTTATTGCAAACCTAAGTATAAAGTCCTTGCAGTAGTTGTTCTCGTGCTCTAAATGCCATGCAAAGTTGTTGAAGGCCTCCATGATTGGGTCAATTCTTCTGAATCCATAAATTCTCCTTGACTCCATCTCTCCCAAAGGACAAGGCACTAAACCTCCATTGGTGATCATTTTCAACACTTATTCTTTTCACCTCCCTCTTTTTCTAGGCCTAGCCTACATATGTCTCCTAGGGTATTAATTATCTCACAATCTAGCCATCCCAACACTTTGATTTTTGGTACACAACTGCGATGGGGTTTGATCTATTGGCCCTCCAAATTTTAAGCAAATGTGAAGGTGGTATCATGAGATATAGGAAGCCCTAGCTTAGGGCTAGTGTCCTCATTAGGATCATTGAATTCAAACCTCAAAGAAATTTGTCCTTTGATCCTCTTCTCCTCCTTAATTAGGTCAAGCCCCTCATTGGGTGATAAACTCCATATCCTTGACCTAATTTTTAGGTCTTCTTGGTCCCATATGGTCACACAACTTATTGAACCTAATTTCACAAAGACCACTTGGAAACCAATTTTTCACAAGGATTTCTTGGAGTAGGTATATCCTTTACATGTCTTATCCTCAAACCCTAGCCCTTGAAATCCCCTTGGACCTTCCTAGAGAGCCTTACACCTTGCTTCTCAAGAAATAAAGCCATGCATTTGAGCCCCTCTTGTGAATAGGCCATTGGAGTCACCTTTTTATTCCTCTCATTGATATACTCATTATTGTGATTACCATTATACCGAGTCTCCTCCCATCTGTGAAAGTCTGTAAAAGAGAAGGGAGTCATAGCTTAGGTGAAAGTGGTTGTTGCTTCATTGTTTTCCTTGACCTAATATTTTCTCTATAGGAACACACCCTAGGACCCATGCTAGTTTGAGCAGCAACAGTTTTGGCGTCATTGTCGGGGACACAAGGCATGTGTTTTTTTCCCCATACGACATATTGACATATCATAATTGGTGACTCCATTGGAACAACAAAGCCCTAGTTCTTCATTGAAATTAAAATTTAATGCTTGTACGGTGAATCAAGCATCTATCAAGGCATTCTAATTCACCCCGATGACTCCATTTTAATCTTAATATGCAAAATCATAAGAATTGACTACTATAAGAGAGATTAATCTTGGTCCTAATTTTCAAAACTCAATGGCCAAGACCTTTAAAAATTACAAAATGTTGGGGATCAATATGCTCATATTTTTTAATACTTACTGGAAAGCATGAATAAATAATTCATGCTCAGTTATCATAAGACAACAAAAAAACAACTATACCTAGTAATGTGTGCCTAATAGAAGGATCATATTCGTATCTTTGACTTTGTTAGCTAGAATTGTGCTCTTAGTATTTTTATTGATCTTATCAATGAAAAATATTATAATCAGTTGCAAAGTCTCATAGAATTTGATCAATTGAGTGATCAAGATGACCATGAAGATGAAGAGGTTGGGGAGGACCTTGAAAATCTAAATAATGAGAAAGAGCATGCATCCTCCTTAGGTCCACATGATGAAAATGATGATTTTGAGAACACATGTATTGGGGAGGATGAGTCTATGGAAAGTGAAGTTGAGGCTAGCCTTACCTCTCAACAATATTACTCCCAATGGCTTTCCTTTTGAGAACCTTTGGGAAGGTGATCCCATTAGCCTCCTGGAAGATGACATTGGAGATTACTTCTGCATTGAAAAGGAGAAATGGGAAACTTTTGGTCCTAAATTTTATTGTGCTTACATTTATGACACAAATAAGGAGGATGAGGATAATATTGGTCTTCCATTTCCCTTAGAAATCATTTATGATGACAAATCCATTGATACCCATGGGAAGGAGAATTATTATTTTCCCTTGCATGAAGAGGGGAGGTTGAAAGTAATTTATTCTCCTTTTAGGGGAGACCCAATATTCAATAATAATAATGAGGAAATTGATAGGGCTCCCACATATCCTCTGTATGATTCTATGTTCAAATCACTTGAGCCTTTAGATTATGATTCTAGGGCAGAAAAACCAGTTGAATATATCACTTCACCGTCCCCTTTTCCTTTTTCTCTTATTCATCGTTATGAGTCTTCCTCAAGTGATTCCCTCACCCATTTTTATATGATCTAGAGTGACCATGGGCCCTTTTACCTCCCTAGGTATGATGTTGAGGAAGAACCATCCACTAGATGCATCCCTCCTTCCCTCTCTTACCCTCAATATTGTGGATATAATCACTCCATTAAGAAACCAATATGTGATACCCTTCTATGTTTCATGTCTCCTTTCTTCTCCCATCATGACCTTGTTCCACCTACAAAGCATAATGTTATAAACAATGATTATGATAGGGAATTCTCAAGAGTGATCATTCATTTTTCCATTGTGTACTTAGAAGGAAAACCCCACACTTCTAGATTGACTTATTTTCCTTCTCCTAAGGCTTCCTTTTACCTCGAATGGAGATCATATCTTCCCAGCTCCCACCCACCTCATCCTCCATGTGATTTTATCTGCATTCATTTTGGAATTTTCTACATGAGTAATCATACTTCCAGACATATGTATATTGATATGATGGTATGTTGGTTGTACTAGATTTATCATTACACTTTGTATTAGCCTTACTATATGAATTTTAGGGTAGGGTGTATTTCATGTTGATATTCTCTTAGAAATAACAACATATCATATTTATCATGGTATATTAGCTTCATTTAGATTAATTTTCATATTTTTACTTTCCTATTGATTTTTACAGCCTAATACTAAGCATGGGTGATCATAATACACCACAAAACATGCTTCCCCATGTGCTTTCCCTGTAATATGTGCAGGTAACAAGTCTACGATAGTAAGATATTACTGGAGGTCTCATGACCTCCTGTTTGAGTGCCTTTGCACACTTTTCTGAGAGCTAATGTCCCAGTCGGAGCCAGATGTTACCCACCACCTATGGGTAGTGTATATGGGAAAAAATTGTTTCTCATAGATGGTCCTCAACCGACATCCAGCAGCCCCTTGCATCCCCTAGATAGCTCTATATTCAATTTTCTCCACCACCTAAGCCAACCATATGTTGCCTCACCCATCTATTATGAATGTATGTTTGAAGGTGAGCCTCCCGACCCCAAAAGTATGGCTTTTCATTGGTATAGTTGAGTAATTTTTCTTACTTGTAATGGGAACATTTGGGAATGATTTGGTGGGGCGCTTTGGAGGAAAGAGTGGGTTAGGTTTGTATTATTTTCTCCATTTCTCGATTTCGGCATTACCCTTGTACCCTAGTCTGATGGGATTTCCTTTATTGGCCATTAGGTTTAGGATTGGCACTAGATGGGAAATGCCAATTTTTGTTGCATAGTCCTGCTTCCTGATACCACCTACATTACTCCCCTTCCACTCATTTTAGCCCCATTCATCTCTTTTCCCATTCAAGTGCACATGTGTCCACTCAGACCACCTAGGGGTACCCTCCCCCTACCTTTGTACAAACATTTGGTCGGGCCTTTAATGATGACACAGAGGTTGATGCAGATAAAAATAAAATAAAAATCATAATTTGAACACTCTTAATAGGAAATTTACCACAAAATTCAAAATATGGCCATGACACAAAAATTTAGCACGTGGAAAAAAGCCAAACATGGGATCTACCACTTATCCATGAACATCACCCTGGTTCCTATGAGCCCTCATGAGCTCTCTCCTTCATTAAGGAACCCGTGATTTCCCAAACTCCTAGTGGGCGATGAATTGCCCCATCTTAAGGGGGTATCCATTGCTACATATTATACATCATGCTCTCCATCTCCTGGAGCCCCGAGTAGTTATGAATAAAAAACAATCAAAGGAAAAATGTATATGAAGAAGGGTGGAAAAACAAAGATCAGGGTAGCTCATGTACCACAATTTTCTCCTTATACACTCATATACCTAGGTGTGGGATTCCCTTATTATATATACCCTTGCACCTTGACATGTGTTCTATATTATTCCCCTGATCCCCACTCCATTCCATTATTATATCATTTTCCACCTACCACTTAAAGGGATTTACCATGGACATTTCACCCCCTTTATATGTTGAAACCACCTAATAGGGTCCTTGGTTAACCCCCTATTGAGCTTAGAGACACTTGTTCATGCCAAATCCCACTATGGAAGGGCATGCCACCATGAAGTGCCCCATTGATCCCATGACTTGTAATATTTATTACTTGTTTATTATAATGACTTGTTGTATTTTAGGGCAAGGGGACACATTGAATCTTATGCAATAATGTAGGTGGGTCTTCATTTGGGGCTTGGTCTCCCTATATCAGGTCTTATCCCTCATAGGGCCACATTGGAACTTGTAGGGTGAGCTTGAGAACCATGGGAATCCACCATAGCAGAGATTACTTCATGGATCCTCATGAAATATCATTTAATAATCATGTTCCACCTATTGGATGAGGATGATTCACCTAGTTCACGATGCCCATTCGGATCCACACTTCCACCATACACTTAGAAGGTGTTCCAAGATCTAGAGGATGTATCCTGTTGTAGCATGAGGGCTTACATCACCATCCAAGCACTTACATATGGTCTCCATGCATTTTCAATCCAATTGGAGACCCATGAGGATGTCCCTTTTCCCCCACACTCACTTAGGAGCACCATAGGTTCTTGCTTGGAAGACAAGGGGTCAACCCCTTGTCCACTATTTTTGGAGTCCATTTCTACATCATGACACCCCTTAGACTTCATTAGGCCTTCTCAAAGGCCCAAGGACTCACTCTATTAATCATTAGACCCTATTGAGAGGCTTATTCTTATGTTATAGAGCTATTTGGTGGACTTGTCACCAAAAGTATTGTTATTATGCACATTATTTTATTTTAGGGGATCAATTAGGAAAATTTAGCTAAATTAATTCATTAGAGAGTGGATAAATAGAAGTGAGATGATTTATTTATATCATCATCACTTGGATTGGTTTATCTTCTCTCGTGAGATTTTCTCTATCCTTATTGGAGGACGAGTTTGGATGAATGGATGAATTTTGATGTTTGGATCTCTTTAAATTTGTCTTGGAGCTTCATTATTGGAATATATTGATTATTGGATATACTCTTTCTTAAATGTAAGTGATATTTTAATGCTATTATTGTTATTTACTTTGTTCCATGCATGCTGCTGGGATTTTTGCTATACTAGGATGAAATTTACTTCTTTTCTAAGGAGAAATTGTTTAAATTTGATCTTTTATAGTGTTGCATAATTTCATGGGCTATGTATGAAAGGGATAATATGTTTCCATTACCACAAATTTTGGCACTATGCAACAAAATGTCTACACAAGAATTCTACCAAGAATACTTCAGGAGCAGCAGGAGGTGAAGCACTAGCTTCAGAATTCAAATTAGACTTCACCCTAATAGCATGCATGGCCAACACAATTATGGGGAGTGTGTGGTGCCTTGATTTTGGTGCCTCGTTCCATATTATAGGATGTGAGGAATTTTTCAGTAGCCTGGAGGAGAAGGATCTCCAGATGCATATCGAAATGGGGGGTGGTGGGAGGTACAATGTTATAGGAATTGGTATTTTCACATTTAAGGGGGAGACAACCTCTCCTCTTCGCCTCAAAGATGTTATGTTCATACCTGGGGCAAATAAGAACTTGATATTTATAGTAGTTTCGGAGGATCATGGCTATGATTTTATTTTCAGTAAATGGAAAGTCCTTATGAGGCACAGAGCTACCAAGGAAGTGAAGCAAATTGAGGTTCGAGTGAAGAACCTATACAAACTTGAGGTGGGATATTGAGATGCATCGAGCAGTAAGGCTGAAAAGGTGTAGAGTTGAGATGTTGGAGAGATTTGGCACAATATATTAGGTCATCTACACCATGGCACCATATAAATCATGCAACAAATTACCATCGGTCTCCCTAAAGGCTTCCTTGACCAACAAGATATCTGCAAGGGTTTCACATTGGGGAAATATGTCAAATCCACTTTCCATGACTGAGATAGCAGAGAAGATGCAATCTTGGAGTGAGTCCACTCTGATGTTTATGGACCCTTTTCTATATCTTCCAGTGCAAAACATAAATACTATGTTATTTTATTTATGATTTCTCTAGAAAATGTTGGATCTTCTTCATGTGGATGAAGGATGAATTTTTCTCAAAAATTTTTAAATGAAAGGCATTGGTTAAGAAGGAGACTGCGAAGAAAGTGAGGGCTCCTAGGAGCAACAATGGAGACGAATTTGTTTCGCATGCCTTCAAGGAATTTTGTGCAAACGAAGTTATTTGAATAGAACTGCTAGCACCCCATAAACCACAATAAAATGGGGTATATCAAAGGAAGAACATAAGCATAGTGGGAGAAACAAGGGCCATGTTGCATGATTAGGGGCTACCATTAAATTTATGGGTGGAAGCGTGCAACACGACAGTGTACTTGCAGAACAAGAGTCCTCATAGAATTCTTGGCATGATCACACTAGAGGAAGCTTATGTGTCTGATTTCAAAAATTTTGGAGCTTCAATTTATTTTCATGTCTCTAAGGATTCAAGGAATAAACTTGAGCCCACAATAGAGTTGGGAGATTTTGTAGGATACACAGAAACTCCACACAATTACTAGGCATATTTACCTTCACTGAGGATGAAAGTTGTAAAGAGATATGTTAAGTTCGATGAGGCGAAGGCTATGAAAAGCTCTATGGAACGAAATTTGAGTATCCCACCAAAGAAGGAGCTTCTATCTCTAAAGGAGGAGCCCCAGGATGATATTTAGGAGGTTGTGGAGAAACCACATGCAGAGGAGCAAGCAAGAGACGAAGTGGAGGCACCCACTCAACCAAAATATTCTAGAGAGGGGAGGAAGAGGACTATAGAAGCAAATATATTGTTGCAGGATACTAGGGATAATGTGGGATCCCCCAAATCATAACGTAGGAAGAGGAGGTCACCTGATAGGTACACGGGTTACATGGCTCTCATGACAGAGCTCATTAAGACAAAGCCTTATTCATTTGAGGAAGCAGTTTCTCAACCTATTTGGGTTGATTCCATGGTAGAAGAATATGAATCCATCATGAAGAAAAATGTATGGGAGGTGGCTCCAAGACCACAAGGGAAATAATTGGTTGGTTCGAGATGGATCTACAAAGTGAAGCATGTAGATGATGAGAGCATGGAGAAGTAGAATTCCAAATTTGTGGCCAATGGATTCTCTTAAATAGAGGGAGTGGACTATGACGAAACATTTTCACCAGTTTCAAGATATTCCTCAATCATATCCATTCTAGGATTGGTTGCAAAAATAAAGGTGGAAAATCCACCAAATGGATGTGAAAACCACCTTTCTTAACAATGTTGTTGAGGAGGAAATTTAAATAGAGTATCTAAAAGGATTTGAGACATATGATGGGGGGTCCCATGTGTGTGGAATCAAGAGGGAATTGTATGGTCTCAAACATGTGCCCCAAGCATGGTACACTCAGATCGACAATTATCTCAGTGGATTTGGATTCACCAAAAGTTGTACATATGTGAACCTCTATCACATTGTGGTAGATGGTAAGTTTTTTATTCTTGTTTTGTATGTTGATGATTTAATATTGACGGGTGATGAGAAGTTGATCCACTCTTGCAAAGAGGATCTGGTAAGGGAATTTGAGATGAAAGACATGGACCTAATGCATTACTTCCCCGGGTTGGAAGTATGGCAAGGTGATGGTGAATTTTTTGTGTCTCAGGGGATGTATGCCTCTAAAATACTTTAGATATTTCACATGGAGAATTGTAAGCACATGTGTTGGCTCACTAAGATGTCTATTTAAAAACAATCCTAATGCCTACATTAATCATCAAACCAGGGTAAGTATTTTTATTTCAAGAGTGTTCAGCACAGTCTATGCAAGTGAAACTAGAGGTTGTTAAATCAAAATTTTTGCAGAAGTAAAATATAATTATTGAAGTTCAATCAAAGAAATAAAAGAAATGATTAAATAAATTCAACCAATTAACTCAACTTACTTCTAATATGTTCTATGAAAGAAGATGGAAATGCAAACTTAACGGAATTCACAATGAACCAGAATTACAGACTAACATATCCATCAATCTATTAACATTTACAACAATCTATTAATCAGGTAGGGAATATCGTAGTAACTAAAGAGCAAGTAACACAGTCAACCAACAAGCTCACTCAGAATGAACAGCAATCTAGGTACTCAAATAACTTGCAAGAAATAACATTCATGAAGAAAATGAAAGCAATTAAGACTTTAAATCAATAATATGTGAACCACTCGATGTTGATGTAATTTGAATCAATTATGAATTCTATAAAACACATAAATGATTAATTATAAAACAAGGAAATGAGAATATAGCACAAGACAGCAGTAGAACTCCCACCGACTGAGCCCAGGATCTCTAGAAGTCTCTGTCGGATGATTTTCAAAATATGATTATGGAAAAGCCAATATCTCTTTCATTACATTTAAAAGTCAGAGTACAACATCGTTGAGCGCAAAAAATTCTTTTTCCGAAGGAATGCAAATAAAATACAATTAAAACATACAGATAATCAACCCCTGTTCTATTCCATCTATTTATATTTTATATCTTTACATAGAAACAAAACAGATAAAGGTGAATCCTCAATATCAGGTGATCCTAAGGATTTCGCAGTTGTCTAACAGTTTGTGCTATAGAATGAGCGAGGCCCTCCTTGATTGTCCCTAGCTCATATAAATAGAAACGAGAACGTTTTCCTTTTCCTGGCCGGTGTTGTTCAATCGTTTGAACATCGGTTAATCAGTTTGGATTTCTTGCACCTAAAAACAACGGAAGTTAGCCTTTTTCCCCCATAATTACATAATTTATTGATAATTAGTTTTACCCTTTGTTTATAATGAATTATTCCGGATTTACTACCAAAATGAAGGTAAACACATGAAAGTTAACAATAAATCAAGTTAATGATGAGGGTAAAACGTACCTTTTTCGTGACCCAACATACTCCCCAGCTTACCTTATTGCATGTCTTCATGAAATGAGATTATTAAGGTGTAACAAATTCAAAGAATAGGTAGGGTATAATTCCTCTTTATAGATTCTGAAACCATGTTTCTGTTTAACTCTTGCAAAAGCCTGATTTCCATGACCCTCTAGAAGAACGTAATTATGGTGGTAGCCTTCAGGAGGGTACCATATGATATGACACCTATAGCAGCACCCTATCCAAGTAGGACCCATGCATAAAATGATGTTACTGTATGTGAAAAAGTGAACAGCATTTGGTTTAAAGTTTCTATAATTAAAAGGCTCTCGATTCTTAACACTATTGGTGGATGCCTGCCATATTTTCTTAGCTGCTAACAAGGCATCTTCTCTAATCTCCTGAAATTATTCTCTCTCAGCTTGTACAATATCCTTGTGGAGTGGTCCCAATTTGGCTATAACCCCTTCCTATGTCATAAATATTTTTTGTTGAGTGAAGAGATGTAGAGGTTTAGTGGGTTCCCCTCTGACCCAGAGATCTAGACCATGTTCTCTTTTATGAAAAACGCTATAATATTTAGCCCATTTGATTTGATTATCAAAAAAAGAGATGAATGCTTGAAACTAGATGTCTCCTATAAAGGGGTTTGGATTACTGCCTCTTTCATCTTCCAAAAATAAGTTGTGCAGATACAGTTCAAACAAGAGGCATTGAAATTTCTCATTCTAGTCCCCACAACACTGAACAAATTCTGCAATAGTCTTAAACTAGGTGGGTTTCCCTTCTCTAATGGCCTTTAACTTCAATAACATATATCTTTCTAATAAAAATAGATCATAATTAGTAGTAGGTGATCTACAAGACATGACATCTGAGTAAATTGAGAAAATAGTGTTAGTCTTATTTGTGGCTTATTCAAGTAGAGCTTGTGTTTTCTTTACCTTCTCCTATTCACTTCTGAAGTTGGCAAAAGTCTCATCTTCAGTTGTAGTAAGTTTCTTGAGTTTTTCCAACAGCTCCTGATGTACCTATACTCATACCACTTCCTTCTTATAGTTATCCAATTCTTGCTAGGTCTGTGTAATTGTGTCTTGAAGTCTTGAAATAACGACTTCTTTTACCAAAGGAGTATAAAAGGGTGTTTCATCTGTTTGAGTTTCCTCTATCTGTGTCTCCCATTCTGTCTGAGTTCCCACTGTTTGTGCTTCTAATTATGTTTGGGTTTCAACAGTGTTTGTCTCTACTTCTATCTGAGTCTCAGCAATGTCTATTTCTTTCTTAGGCTTCCAAGCCTTATCTGCCTCTTTTAACCATTCCCTTAATTGCTTGACTGTTATTTTCAACTTTTTGTACTTCTTGTGCAATATCCTCAACTTGGCATGTGCTAACTTACTTTTCTTCGTAGGGTTTCCATTAGAAGAGGGCATAGTACTTTCTTCAGGCACAGATGGAGCTTTACCAATTTCTAAGCCATAATATGATAAAACAGTATTTTCTTCAAACACTGAAGGAGTTTTGCCTATATCAGTGTTTTGATATAATGGGACAAAATTTTGTTTTAGACACTATGGGAATTGTGCCTATATCAATACTCTGGTCAAATAGGATGGTGTTTTCTTCAGGAACCATGGGAATTGTGCCTATATCAATACTCTTTTCTAATGGGACAGTGTCACCTGACTAGTTTTCGGACTCAAGAGTTCTTTCTGCAAAGTTTCCTTCCTCCACATATTCACCACCACAGGGTGCTGAATCCCCTGAATTTTAAATTTCTTCCTCAAATGGTAAAATCTCAGTGTGACCAGAACTACCATCAGAAGCAATCTAGTCTATAGGATGACTCAGTCCCTCAGAATTCTTGGAGGTGTTTCTTTCTTCATTAAATGCACTCATACTTTCTAGCACTCTGGCCATTTCCTCCTCATACTCCTGTAGAATTCCCTTTTCTGCGTTTAGAGGAGATGAATGAGATGGTCTTGCCTCGTCGGCCAAGGTTGAAGTGTTTTGTCATGAACTTAATCGCTTGAAGCGTCTTTGTTTCGCCAACCTCGAGGTCAAGGGATGGTTCCTTTTTCCTCTAGCTTTCCTTGGAATTAATATTTCCCTTCTTGGATGGTCAATTTCTCTATTGTCTGGGTTTTCTTCTAATGGGGTCAGGACAGGGTTTACCAAGTTGTACCAAGTTAATTGATGCCCATTTAATCCATAAGTGACAATCATATTTAGCATATCATGATGATTGATGACTGTGTGCGGATTTTTAGCTCTCCTAACCCAACTAGATATGTCATGCAATAAATCATCCAAGAAAAATGGAAAATTAACTGAAATTTTCTACTTGAGTATGGCTAGAAGTTTGAGTTGTTTGGGTTTTACCACATCTTGGCGATCGTCGCATGTAATACAATTTTGAACGATGATTTCCAGTTCCTACCATGGTTCCTTCAAAGTCGCAGGGTGAATACCCTTTCCTTTGCGTACCAAATTCTCGTCTGGATCTTGGGATACTGCAATTGCTTCATGTAGCATAACATGCTTTTCAGCCCACTTTGTTCCTTTTGCCAGAAGTCCAGAAACCTTAGCTATTACAGTTTATGATACAGTTATGTCTCTGCCTTTCACAGTTGTGTGTCCACTCTGCAAGTTCTGCAGGAAATCTAATGCTACATTAGTATGGAATCCCTGCAATTTTTCAAATATGAGAGCCAACCAGCATTTTGCAGTATAGCACGAGCCTTTTCCGTAGTATTGAGTATTGTGGGCTCGTTGCAGACAGATCTTCCATCCATGACTATTATTTCTCAAAGGCTGAATTCTACTTCTGCATGCACTACTCACGACTGCATAAGTTTAGAACAACACAAATACTACATGCAAATAATTTGAAACTGTTAAAAAGGGTGTAATGCAATTATATTTGTTTGTCAAATCGACAGGTTTCGGCAGATTTTAATTATTATTTCGCATGCTTGCTCATCATGTATACCTATGTACACCTTTTCCCCCTCCAATGAGAGAAGAGCGTCCACACCCTTAGAGTGCAGAAAAGGAGAAAGACGTTGAGGGTCATTTAATGCATTTAGAATAATAATAAGAGCGACATACAATGCGGCAGAAATCGATCAAATCAACTCAAATCATGAGGATGGTGGGGAAATGATTAAAAATTAAAAATGGAGAAATAATGATTATGAAAAGGGTTTTTTCTTTGATGGAAAATTGTGACAAACCATGATATGTAATGAGTGGTAACAGCTGCTAGACTTAAGTGATCAAACATAATTAAGTAAATTCATATGTAGTTTTACCATGCGTACTGGTTTTTATAAAGATAACACTATGCTCATGATAAATTATCCTTTGGAAATAGGCTAGTAAAAATGAGTGAATATAAAATGATTGGTTGTTCAACATGAAACTCCAATGCCACAAGCAGAGCCACTGCTGCCAGCATGCATCCATAGCCTCGACAGGGTTTCTTTTTAACCCAAAAATGAGCCAGAATCCTCTATTTAATGCATAGATAATTCATTTGTTTTTATATAAATACCACCGTGTTGGCTTGGTAACCATATATCCACATTTCCATTCACTAGGATTTAACAAAGTAATCATGCCAACTTGTGATGAGACCTCTTTTCCTTCATGCAGTTTTTTACTTTAACTAGAAGGTCATTGCCCTAGTGTGGTGGCCATTGTGGGAATGTTACTTGTCATCTCCTTATGATCATTGTAGGTTCGCTCATGATGAGACCCCCTATCCTCTCTACAAATTTTGCATATTATTTTCATACTTGTATATTTTTGAATCATAAATAGAGGGAGGCTCATTAACTCCTTAAGGGTTAGGGATGGTGTGAGGAGTGAAAAGAGATGCTAATAAAAGTTATACATGTATTCCTAAGTGACCCTACCCTAGAAAATCAACCATGGATAGTGTATAAAGATAAACCAACAACGTATTAAGATAATGAATTTTTTCATAATATCTCTGAAGAAAAGTTATCCAACAAACCATTACATAGTTTAGATCATATCAATGTCTGGAAATAAAGATACCCATCAAAGGTAAAAAAATAAAATCATAATTGTTATTAATATCACTTTTTTTCTCCTTCTTAGATTCTCATTCCCCATTCACAAGATAATTTTCATGAGAAAGTGCTTAAAAAAATGTTCATATGGCCATGAAATTGGAAAAAAATCATTTAGAAAGTTATTTATTACAAAAAGCATGGTTGTTTAGTCAATTGAATAGTGGTTGTTCAATCGTTTAAACAGAAAAAACACAAAACTAAAATTCATTGTTCATTTGACCGAGCGGTGGTTGTTCAGTCGATCGAACAACAGTTGTTCAATCGTTTGAACAATAAAAACACACAAAAATAAAATTTGATGTTCATTTGACCGAACAACGGTTGTTTATTCAATTGAATAGCAGTTGTTCAATCGTTTGAATAGAAAAAACACACAAAAAATAAAATCTGTTGCTCAATTGACTGAACAGAATTTGTTCAGTCGATTGAAAAGAAGTTGTTCAATCATTTGAACAACAAAAACACACAAAAATAAAATCCGTTGTTCATTTGACCGAACAGTAGTTTTTCAGTCGATTGAACATCAAATTTTCAATCGTTTGAACAACAAAAAACACAAAAAATAAAATCCGTTGTTCATTTGACTGAACAGTGGTTTTTCAGTCGATTGAACAACATTTTTTCAATCGTTTGAAAAGTAAAAACACACAAAAAATAAAATTTGTTGTTCATTTGACCGAACAATGGTTTTTCAATCAATTGGACAACAGTTGTTCAATCATTTGAACAGTAAAAACACACCAAAAAAAATCCGTTTTTCATTTGATGGAATAGCAACTTTTCAGTCAATTGAATAACAACTGTTCAATCTATTTAACAGAAAAAACACACAAAAATAAAATTCGTTGTTCTTTTGAGCGAACAATAGTTGTTTAGTCAATTGAAAAGTAGTTGTTCAATCAATTGAACAACAAAACTTACCAAATCATAAATCAAAATCAAATGCAAGACAATATATACATTATTTACAAAACTGAAAAGAATGGATTTTTACGAAGGTAAATTTGTCGGGTCATTACTCCGTGCAGCTAAAATTTGCATGGCGGGGTCATCACGTACCTGTTGGCAGAAAGACTCCTTTGTGAGTGGTTTATGATAAAGACATACTCGATGTTCATTTACTCAGAAATAAGAACCAGACCCATCTTTGGTGGTCAAAGTGAGAGTGCCATTGTTATGCACTTCTTGAATCTCGTATGGGCCAAGCCATTGTGTCTATAGTTTACCTGGGAAGTCTTGAAATCTGGAGTCATAGAGGAGTGCCTAGTCTCCTTCCTGGAATGTATTTTTCTTGATCAGGTTGTCATGCCACTTAGCCCGTTGCTGCTGAACGATTGTGGTAAGTTGTAGAGCAAGTAATCGGGCTTAATCTAGTTCATTTATCTGTTGAAGTCTTTTGATTTGGGTCTCCGTCAAGTCCAGTCCCACTTCTTTTGTTGTTCTGAGAGTATTTAATTAAATTTCAATGGGAAAAATAGGTTCCTTTTTTAATATAAGTTGGTACGGAGAATATCCAACAGTATTTCTCCAAGTTGTGTGGTAATCCCACAAGGCCTCTAGTAGTCTAGCAGCCCAGTCCCGCCGATGTGTCGAGACTCCCGCCGATGTGTCGAGACTGTTTTATCAGAATTGCTTCAATGACTTTATTGGTACTTTCGACCTGTCCGTTCGCCTGTGGGTGATAGGGAAAAGTGATTCTATGTGAAATGTGGTGGTTCCGTAGAGTGGTTGTAATATTATGTCCTACGAATTTCGCCCCTTTGTCTGTTATCACTTCTCTGGGTAAGCCATATCGCACAAATATTTCAAAAATAAAATTAATAACCATTTCTTCTGTGGCTCTCGGAAATGCTAATGTTTCGACCCATTTCTTTACGTAATCTATGGCAACCAGTATGTAAGCTTTCTAGTTTGAAGGTAGATTGAATGGATCAACAAAATACAATTCCCACCTTTCAAAAGGTTCTATCACCAATTGTGGTTGTAGAGGCATCTCATCAGATTCACCGGGGCGACCCATTCTTTGGCAGCTATCATAGACCTGCACATATTTCTTAGTGTCCTTACAAATATTGGGCCAATAAAATCCCATTTGTAATACTTTTTCCCTGGTTCTGCAGTCTGTGAAGTTTCCACTACAATGTTCATCATGCCAGGCCCTTACGATGTCAAAAATTTCATCTTCCCGAATGCATTTGCATATGTGCATATCATCTCATGTGTGGAAGAGATACCCACCAATCCAAGAAAAGTAGGTGTTGCATTAGACAACCAACTTCCTTTCTTTGGTTGTTAAATGTCTGGCAGTTTTTCTACTACGAGGTACTTTTCCACGTGTGCATACCATGGTGCTTTCACTGCTACAACAAACATGTATTCATCAGGAAATTGTTCCTCTACTACTAGAAGATCATTTACCTTTGGGACCTGAGACAGAAAATCTATGACTAGGTTCTCCTTTCTTGGACCGTCTTTAATAGTGATATCAAACTCCTGCAAAAGTAACATCCAACGAGTCACTCTCCCATTTATAATTTTTTTGTTAGCTAAGTACCTAATGGCAGAATTATCAGTATATATAAATACTTGATAACCAGTTATATAATGTCTAAATTTATTTATGCCATATATGACTGCTAAGAATTCCTTTTCTGTGACTGTATAATTTATCTCAGTAGGGGTGAGATTTTTTCTGATATAATAAATAGCGTAGGGCTTTTTATCTTCTTCTTGACCGAGAACAGCTCCTATCGATGTGTCTGATGCATCTGATGAAATATGAAATGGTATTTCCCAATTGGGACCACGCAATATTGGTGCAGTCGAGACTAACCTCTTTAAATCTGTAAAAGTAGTGTCACACTTTTTATACCATTTGAATTCAATATTTCCAGTTAAAGCATATAGAGGCACAACAATTTGTGAAAAAAAAATTTATGAACCTACGGCAATATCCTACATACCCAAGGAAACTATGTACCTCTGTCTGAGTACAAGGTGTGGATAGTAAGAGAATTACCTCTATCTTTGTTAGATCTACCTGTTTTCCAGCCACGGAGATGTAGTGTCCTAGGATCACGCCTTCTGCCATCATCATGTGACACTTTTAATTACTCAAACATAACCTTGTGGCGATACATCATTCCAACAGTTTTTCCGATGTCTCGAGTGCTTGTTCAAAATCGTCCCCATATGGGATGAAGTCATCCATATAAACTTCAAGACCTTAATTTATTAGATCAGCTAAAATGCTGAGTATAGCCCTTTGGAATGTGGTTGGGGCATTACATAAGCCAAAGGTTAACACTCTATAAGAAAATTTACCCCATGGGCAGGTGAACGTGGTTTTTTCCTAGTCTTTAGGGGTGATTTGAATCTGATTATATCGACTAAAACCATCAAGAAATGAGAAGAATTGTTTCCCTGCCAATGTATCAAGGACCTGATCGATGAACGGAAGAGGGAAGTGGTCCTTCTGCATGCCTTTGTTCAATTCCCTGTAATCCACACAGATTCGCCACTTTCCATTTTTCTTAGGGACAACTACTAGTGGAGAGACCCATTTACTATCCGAAATAGGATAAATGAAGTTCACGTCTAGAAACTTTTGTAATTCCTCCTTCACAATATCTTTAAGGTGCGAGTTCAATCTTCGTTGAGGTTTCCTGATGGGATGAATATTTTTTTCGGTGTAAATATGATGGGTACACAGTTGGGGATCTATGCCCTTCATGTTTGAATAATCCTAAGAAAAGGCTCCTTTGTATTTTTGTAAAACTTTAATGAGCTTTTGTTGTTGGTCATCGTTTAGATTGTCATTGATGTTTATAATTTTTCCTAGTTCAATTTCGATAGGTTTGCTATTATGAACGACGGTTGTGGGTATGTGCTAGTCATCGTTATCCTTCAAAGGGTATTCATGTGCCTCATTATCAAGGATTTATTTTAACATTTGGCATTTTTAATTTTCTGCAGCAGTTTTTTTATTAATAAAATTATTGATTATGTCATCTTCAGTTTGATTTTTGAATTCAAGTGCTTCGGCTACTCTGAGTGGTGAACAAATGTTTCTTCCAGGTATGTTGGTAGGTGTTTGTGAATTTTTACAATGGGAAGACTTGGTTTGGTCGGGGGATATAGAACAAGATATTTTACAACCTCCCCTTTAGAAATGGTCATGTTGCCTGTACGACAGCCTATGTAAGCGACGGTTGTGGCCAACCAAGGTCGACCCAAAATCAAGGGCTGCCCATCCAGTCGTCTTTTTGGATTTATGACTAGAAAATCTACTAGGTACTCCCATGAATCAACAGAAACCATGATGTCAAAGTTCCTTTTGGTTTGATAATTGATCAATCAGTGAGTTCCAGCAAGGTGGAGGTTGGTTCTAAAGCGGTAATGCCAAGAGTTTCACAAGTTTCTACAGTCAAAATATTAATGGTTGCACCCAAGTCGACTAGCGTGTTTGGGAAAGAGCGGCCATAGATTTGGACTGTGACTGTAGGACTCTCTGGATATTCATAATTTATAGGTGTCTCCCTGCCCAATAATAAATCAGATAAGGTTCCTATGACATGGACAGTTGGCGAACTTTTTGTTTTCCTCACAGGTTTTTTTGTACATAGTTCTTTAATTGTCTTAGCATAGATAGGGATGTCTTGAATGGCCTGGAGGAGAGGAATTTTAATACAAATATTTTTAAGTTCCCCCAAAAGATCAAAATCTAGATAGAAAATTGGTTTAGGTATCACTAATATTTCGGGGAATGGGGGAGAAGCACTAACAAGTTTCCCATAGTCTTCTTGTTCACTTGTGCCTTCTTCCTGTCTTATTTTTGTATTGATTATTGTTGATGGATTAATTTCATTTGGGGGTTCTGATTTGTATTTTTGTGGATCTGTGACTTCCCCCGGGCTAATAATGCATCCAAATCTCAACCTAAGTTCACTACATTATTTTTTCTCGATTTTGAGGTCTGTATTTTCAATGATTTGGATCAACTGCACTGGTCTTTTTTTGGGATTCACGTTCGGTTGAGCTGGAAATTGAGGGCGTATCAAAGGATGGGAATTCTGTGGTACCGAATATGGAGCTGGAAATGTGGGTTGAGGTTGAGGACCCGTTCCCATAGGTGAATTGGTTATTCCCAAGGTTCGCTGCTAGTTTTGGGACCAATTGGGATTTTGTGAGGCAGAGGCAGGCCACTGGGATGAATATGGATTGTTCTGCCAAAATTGAGGAGAGAAAGAATAATTTGGCCAACCGTTTCCTGGAAAGGATTGAGTTGGCCAAGGGGGCATGGAAAATGGTTGAGATGGCCAGGTAGAAAAAGGTGGTTGATTTTTCCACGATGTCTCAGGGTTTTGTTGTTGATTAAACTACAAAGAAGAAAAGAACTGAGATGGATCTTGTGACATCCCTGTAATTCGGGCTTGCCACTGTCGATATTGATTCATTAAATATATTGGTTCAGCTTCTTCCTTTGCTTCTTTGAATACTTCTTTCAACCCTATTAGTGACATGCACTTTTTAGTGGTGTGGTATTTAGTATAGATGGCGCATGTTTGGACCATATACAATGGGCATTCTTGTTGGTTGTGCTTCTTTTGACAACGTGGGCAAAAGACAACCAAGTTTTTTTCTCCTAATGCTTGTTTCTGATTGACCTGCAGGATGTCTAATTGTGTCGTAAGGGTACCCAAGATGTTAGTCTTCAAATCTTCCAAAAGATTACCGATTTATGTTCATGTTACGCTGCCACATGAAGTTATGTTATTTCTGATAGTTGAATCTCGTCTCGCTGGTATCATGCGCATGTTGCCTCTAGAGCACCTGACACACAATGAAATAACATTGTCATAACTTTCTTTATATATGTCTCCTTTCCCCATTAGATTTAATGTTTCTATCCATTCATCTTCCATTCCTTTTATCATTGTTACTTTTAGGACATATTTAGACAATGCAGTATAAGGGGACCTTTGCAAATTGTATTTAAATCGTTCAACATATTATTATAATGTCTCGTTATCTTTTGCAGTCATGTTGAAGATTTCATCTTTTAATTCTCTAGTCTGGCAGTAATCTTGGTATTTAGCAAGAAAATAGTTTTTCATTTGATCCCAATTATTAATGGTTCCCCCACCGAGCCCCATAAACCAGCATAAAGTTGCCCCTTTAAATGTAGAGGGGAACAATTTCAATTTTTGAGGGTCAGTGGTGTAATCGTATCCCCTACACAAAACATCAAATTCAAATAAGAATGCATCCAGATATTCCAAAGTCAGTCCGTGGAAAGTGGGGATGTTTTGTAATGGAATAGCTTTCATAGGGTCATTGGCGACCGGGTCAACAATGGGGTATTCCAATGTTGATGTTTGTCCCTGGGGTTGATTGTGCGCCATCTGATCAAAAATGTGCCAATAACCTTCAGGGATTTCCTGTTCTGGGAGATTAATTCGGGTTGGACTAGAAGTCAGTTTTGGAAAAGGTCTTACAGTACAACCTTGGTCTAGGATGTCAGGTGTTTCTTCTTCAACCAAGTTTTTAGGAGATTCAGGCTCTGGAGATTTTAAATTTCTTTCCATAGCACCATTGGTTTCTCCCTCTCCTTCTTGAAAATTGCAAGAATTTCCCTCTTGAAAAGGGTCAGGATTTATATGTTCCATTATCTGAAAGCTTTGTTCTAACTCTTTCGTTTCGTTATGGATCTTAGCGTAAGCTGCAGATGGTGAGCCTGCTGCCTAAGGAATTATAGTAGGACTCTTTTCAGAAATGATTTTGGGTTCTACAGATGCCTGAGATTCAGCTTTCCTTATGATTTCATCTATGAACGTTTTTATTCCAAGGGTCACCAGTCCCTTGGGCTTTGTGTATTTGGATAGAGGGTTCATATTTGTTTCTATCTTTTTCTTTCTAGTCATTCATAAAAAAAACTACTTCTATTCAACCTCTATATTTTATCTGAAAAGCGGGACAATGGGCAAGCGTTTTGCTTACCGGTACACAGGTTCTTACCTTCCGTTTTTAATACCTAGTTCTTCTTCAGCAAAATAAAAATAAATACATCACTTGTAAACACTCTCCCCAGAAACGGCGCCAAAATGTTGGCTTACTAAGATGTCTATTTAAAAACAATCCTAATGCCTACATTAATCATCAACCCAGGGTAAGTCTTTTTTGTTTCAAGGGTGTTCAACACATTCTATGCAAGTGAAACTAGAGCTTATTAAATCGAAATCGTTGTAGAAGTAAAATATAATTCTTTAAGCTCAATTAAAGTAATCAAAACAATCATTAAATAAATTCAACCAATTAACTCAACTTACTTCTAATTTGTTCTTTGAAATCAGATGGAAATACAAACTTAACGGAATTCACAATGAACCATAATTATAGACTAACATATACATCAATCTATTAACACCTACAACAATCTATTAATCGGGCGGGGAATACTGTAGTAACTGAACAACAACTAACACAATCACGTTCTGCAATTGAAATTCTCAATGGTTGATCAACCAACAAGCTCACTCAGAATGAACAGCAATATAGTTATTCAAATAACTTGTGAGAAATAACATTCATGAAGAAAATGAAAGCAATTAAGACTTTAAATCAATAAGCTGCAAACCACTCGATGCTGATGAAATTCGAATCAATTATGAATTCGATAAAACACAAAAATGATTAAATTATGAAATAGAGAAATGAGAATATAACACAAGACAGTAGTATAACTCCCAGCGATTAGGCCCAAGATCTCCAAAAATCTCTGCCGGATGATTTTCAGAATACGATTATAGAAAATCCAATATCTCTTTCATTACATTTAATAGTCGGAGTACAACATCATTGAGTGCGAAAACTTCTTATTCAGAAGGAATGAAAATAAAATACAATTGCAACATACGGATAATCAACCCCTGTTCTATTCCATCTATTGACCTTTTATATCTTTACAGAGAAACAAAATAGTTAAATGTGAATCCTCAAGATTAGGAGATCCTGAGGATTTCGTAGTTGCCTAACAATTTGTGCTATAGAATGGGCGAGGCCCTCCTTGATTTTCGTTGGCCCATATAAACAGAAACAAGATCGTTTTCATTTTCTTGGCCTATGTTATTCAATCGTTTGAACATCGGTTAACCAGTTTGGATTTCCTACAACTAAAAACAACGCAAGTTAGCCTTTTTCCCTCATAATTACATAATTTATTGATAATTATCTTTACCCTTTATTTATAATGAATTCTTCTAGATTTACTCCCAAAATGAAGGTAAACACATGAAAGTTAATAATAAATAAAGTTAATCATGAGGGTAAAACGTACATTTTTCGTGACCCAACAACATGGACACACCTCTAGCTACAAACTGGAGGAAGGAGAATTACACTTCAGGTTAAGAGGATGATGCTTCCATTTACAGGAAACTTGTGGGGTATTTGATGTATATTGTGAACACAATACCTGACATGTGCTATGTTGTAAATCAGCTGAGTCAAACTATGGTGAGGCCTACCAAGTTGTAATGGAAGGTAGCAAAGCATGTGTTACGGTACCTCAAAGGCACTACCGAGTATGGATTATGGTACAAGAGGACAAAGGGAGTGAAGCTTCGAGGATTCAAAGATGCAGATTGGGTAGGGAGTCCACCAAATGGAAAATGTACTTCAAGTGCTATCTTCAGTCTTGGTTCTGCAATTATTTCCTGGTAAAATAGGAAGCATAGATTTGTGGCACTCAGCGCAGCAGACGCAGAATACATGGTTGCAAGTCAAGTAGAATGTGAGGCCATATGGATGAGGAAAATACTTGTGGGTATTTTCAGTTAGGAGATGGATCCGATAGTGATATATTGTGATAATCAGAGTTCCATTAAGTTATATGAGAATCGATATTTCATGACAGGTATAAGCACATTAATATCCAATATCATCATTTGCAGGACTCTATGCTAAGGAGAATTGCAACTAAGGAGCAAGGCATTGACATATTGACAAAGGCCTTGTCAAGAGGTAAATTCGAATTCCACAGGTGCAAGATAGGGGTGGTGAACAATCAGTTTCTTGCTAAGAGGGAGTGTTGAAAAAATTTAGCAAGAAAGGCTCAATTTGACTTTAGCCTTAGTAAAATTGAGTAAAATCAAGTTTCCACATCAACAGGATAACTTGGAGGTAGTTAACTAGTGTGACATGCATCTTGTCACTCAAATTTAGAGGGTTTGGATTTTAGTTATGTTGTGTAACCAAATCCAAAAAGAGAAGAAAAGAGATATCAACGCCTTAGAAATGAGCCACTTCGAGGGGGCAACCTCCAATACATTACATAAATGAACAATTCTTGGATGATAAAATTTACAAAACCTCCTTTCTATATATAGGAGTCCATGGGGCCATAATGTAATCCTAGTGGGCCACAATTTAATCCTAACCGACCTAACAATAATAATTTAAGGGCACAATAATAACAAAATCGGGGTTACAAGGGTACAATAATAACAATAAGGGGGTTACACTAACAACAATAAGGGACTATACTAGTAATATAGGGACCTAACATGCCCCTCTCCTTCAAAAAGTGTTGTCCTCAACGCTTGAGTAGCTCTGGGTGCTTCTGTATAAAATTCTCATCCTCCCATGTAGAATATTCAGTGGGTAAGTTCTTCCACTTGATGAGATACTCTGAAATTGATCGATTCCGTAGTTGTCGAGTTCTTGTTTCCGTGATCGCTTCAGGTTCCAATATGATTTTTCCTTCCTCATCAAGTTCTGGAAATATTGTTTGAACTGGAATATTTTCACCTATAACCTTCTTTAAGCATGAAACATGGAAAACTGGATGTACTTGCGAAGAAGTAGGAAGCTCCAATTTGTATGCCATAGTACCAATCTTTTGCAACACCTTGTAAGGACCATAGTACTTTGGCGATAATTTATTATCCTTCTTCGCTTGCTTGAGGGACATTTTTTCGTATGGTTGTAGCCGTAAAAATACCCAATCTCCTACATCAAAACTTCTCTCGTTGCGATGTTGATCTGCCTGTTGTTTCATTCAATTTTGTGCCAAATTCAGGTTATCCTTTAAGAGTTGGAGAACTTCTTGTTGATGCTCGATGTGATCTTCCACTGCTTGAACCTTCGAATTTTCCGTTAAAGATGATGTGATCGATGGTGGATGATATCCATAAAGTGCCATAAATGGGGTCATTTTTGCTGCAGTATGGAAGGAAGTGTTATACCACCATTCAGCGAGAGGTAACCACTTGACCCATTGTGTTTGTTTATCAGATACAAAACAACGAAGATATCCTTCCAAACATTTATTTGCTATCTCAGTTTGACCATCAGATTGAGGATGATAAGATGAGCTATGAGCTAATTGAGTACCCAAACAAGAAAATAACTCCGTCCAAAAAATTCCAGTAAAAATGGAATCTCTGTCACTCACAATAACCCTTGGGCTTCCATGTAGCTTTTGAATTCTGTCCATAAATGTAGTAGCAACCGTACCTGCTTTAAATGGATGAGATAATGCACAAAAGTGTGCATACTTGGTAAGTCTATCAACTACCACCATGATGACACTCTTTCCTTCAGACTTAGGTAAACCCGTGATAAAATCCATTGAAATCTCCTCCCAACGTTGACTTGGAATGGATAAAGGTTGTAGAAGTCTCGGGGTCTTAATTGTTTCCACTTTATTCTGCTGGAAAACCAAACATTCCGCCCCAAACTTTTGAATATCAGATTTAAGGCCATCCCAAAAAAATTCTTTCTTCACCCTGTGGTAAGTTTTTAAAAATCCTGAGTGTCCTCCTAAAGGAGAAGTGTGCAATTCCAGAAGATTCTTTTGTTTTAGTTGGGAATTCTTACAAAGATATAAGCGATCTTTGTACCATAAGGAATCATTTTTCCAACTAAATGTATCAGATGTACTAGGATCTTGCTGCAACTTTTGAATGAGTGTCCATACATCTTTGTCCTTCTTCCATTCATTTCTTGCTTCGGTTATCCAATCTGGTTGGATAATAGAAATGGCACAAAGCAATGCTTCCACCTCTTCATTCTTTCTTGAGAGTGCATCCGCAACAACATTAAGCTTTCCTTTTTTGTAGATTATTTCAAAGTCATAACCCAACATCTTTGTGACCCATTTTTGCTGCTCTTCTGAAGATAGTCTTTGTTCCAAAAAGTGTTTAAGACTATCATGATCAGTTTTTACCTTGAAGTGTCTTCCCATTAGATAAGTTCGCCATTTCTTTAGTGCATGCAGTATTGCTAACATTTCCTTCTCATAAATAGGTTTCTGTAAATACTTTCCTTTAATTGGACGACTTTCAAAAGCAATGGGCCTTCCTTCTTGCATTAAAACAACATCAATTCCATTTCCTGAGGCATCACATTCCAAAATAAAGGTTTTTGTGAAGTCTGGCATAGCTAAGACCGGTGCTAGGCACATTGCCTCTTTAAGATGTTCAAAGGCCTTAGTTGCTTCAGGAGTCCATGAAAATGCATCTTTCTTCAATAATGTTGTTAGAGGTGCCGCTATTCTCCCATAATTCTTAACAAACTTGCGATAATACCCTGTTAACCCAAGAAATCCTCGCAACTACTTTATGGTCGTGGGGACTTTCCATTCCTTAATGGCTTTAATTTTGTTAGGGTCTACTTTAACACCCTCGTGAGATATAATATGACCCAGATATTCCACTTCTTGTAGTCCAAAGAAACATTTGGATGTTTTTGCATATAATTGTTTCTCCTGCAATAGTTTGAGTACCCTGTCAACATGTTCAACATGATCCTTCCAAGACCTACTATAGATTAGTATATCATCAAAAAATACTAGCACAATTTTTCTAAGGAAGGGTTTGAAAATGGAATTCATCAACCCTTGAAATGTAGAAGGTGCATTGGTAAGGCCAAAAGGCATGACCAAAAATTCATAATGACCCTCATGAGTTCGAAATGTTGTTTTTGGAATATCTTCAGTCTTCATTCTAATTTGATGATATCCTGAACGAAGATCCAACTTGGTAAAATAAATTGCTCCATGTAATTCATCCAATAATTCATCAACCACAGGAATGGGAAATTTGTCTTTAATGGTGAGCTTATTGAGCTCCCTATAATCTGGACACATTCGCCATGATCCATCCTTCTTGTGTACCAATACTACGGGAGCAGAGAAAGAACTTTGACTGGGTTGAATTATACCCGCCTCTAACATTTCTGCAATCATACGTTCAATTTCGCTTTTTTGGAAGTAAGGATATCTATAAGGCCTGATGTTTGGAGGAACACTTCCTGGAATCAAATGAATAGCGTGATCATGATCACGAATAGGTGGAGTCCTTTGGGAGTTTCAAACACCTTGGAATGATTGTCCAAGACTTGTTGGAGATCTGCAGAAATAGATGATTTTGATGTTGGAACTTCTAGTGAGCATAATTGTGCAATTACGCCTCGTTGTTATTTCTTTAGAAGCTTTGTCATGACATTAGAGATTATTATCCTTCCCAGCTTCCCTTCAATACCCCGTAATTCGACTTCCTTTCCTTCTGAAAAAAAATTCAAGAAAAGTTCTTGAAAATTAAAAGCTACCTTCCCCAAAGATTGTAACCATTGTACTCCTAGTACAACATCAACACCTCCCATAGGAATGGAAAGCATTGGACTAGTCAATACATATTCCCCCATGGTTAGCTTGATATTATGGCATTTTCCAGAGCAATTTATAGTTCCTCCATTTGCAACCATCACTTGACATTCTGGTGTCGGGTATAGGAAACATTTGAATTCCTTGGCTACCTTAAAATGAATAAAATTATGGGTTATACCTGGATCAATCAACACTATTACCTTTTTCTTCTTGATATGTCCTTCTATCTTTAGAGTTTGAGGAGTGGTAATTCCCGCCAGTGCATTACACGATATGGTCGGATTCATTTCTTCCTCTTCTAGGGGTGGTTCCTGGTGTATATCCTCTTCTTGTTCATTTTCTTCTTCTTCTTCACAATCTATGTAAAATAATTTCTTCTCAGCACACTTATGACCTTTAGTGTATTTGCTATCACAACTGTAGCAAAGCCCTTTTTGCTCTTTTTTCTTCCAATTGTTGTGGTGTCAACCTTGTAGGTTGTGGAAATCTAGGCGTAGCAACACTTCCTTCTTTATAGAATTGAGTGGTAGGCTTCCTTGTCGCCATAATTTTACATTCAACTTTTCTTGCCAACCCGAATGCCTTCTCCAATGAATCAGGTTCCAAAACGCGAACTTCATGTTGGATGTTATCCTTTAAAGTGCCTATGAAGAGATCAATCCTGTGTTCCTCTGGAATATCAGTTACCCTTATATTCAATTTTGGAAGTCCTCAATGTGCTGCCCCACTAAACCCTTTTGTTTGAGATTTATCAATTGGCTAAAGAAGGTGTTGCTCTTTGTATCCTCATAATGTGCTATCATTTCCTCCGTAAAAATTGACCAAGTGACAATTTTTTGACGGGAGCAAAGCCATTGATACCATACAAATGTATTTTGTTCTAAATGTAAAGTTGCAATGCGTACCTTTTGTGTGTTTTGCACGTTATGGAGATCAAAATATTGCTCCATCTGTAGTATCCATGTTACAGGATCCTTTCCATCAAACTTCCTCATATCCATTTTTGGAATATGGTGGTTCTTCCCGCCAACATTAGAGTTTATCAAATCACGATTAACATTGATTTTATTCTCATCATGAGGTTTTTCTACTATCTTTTCACCATTAGGAAACATTTCTTGTATCAACTTTGTCAAACCTTTGATGTCTGTTTTTAGATCATTCTTCATGTTTTCCATCTTAGCTTCCATGCCAACTTCCATGCCATCCATCTTAGCTTCCATGCCATCCATCTTAGCTTGCACGCCATCCATCTTAGCTTCCACGTCTTTCTTCAAAACTTCCATTTCATTTTTTTTTGCTCTTTGCGAGAGTGAAATTTGTTGCACTTGCTCTTGTAATTTTGATAGATCATGTTGCAATTCTTCATCTTCATGAGTCATAGTGGAGCCTTCTGAAGGCTTAATGGGTGTTGAATTATTTTTATGGGGCATCTTTTAGAACCCAATATTGATATCTATTCTATAATATTCCCTTGGAATCAATTCAAATTGATTCTTCTAACAAGACTTATGCAATTCGAAAAAAAATACACACCTTTTTCTTGCTTTTGAGGAGCTCGATATTGAAATTGGATTATATTTGTGATTGAAGCACTTCAATATTTTATTTTCTATACCAACATAGCCCTCTAAATTATATTTCGAATGCCATGGGTCTGACCTGATTTGGATTCTCCAAGAAAAAGTTGTGTCCAATCTCCCACAATGACCTAAATATGGACTGGTTCAGTAGAGTGAACTTGTACGACTTGCCACGTGTCACTGTTTTATCCTTCGTCTCTGAAATTGATAGCCAAGAAACTACATTCTGTGTAATTGCAATCACTTTTTACGGCACTCCAATCTGATGCCCAGAGAGAGTTATTGAACTTTTCCCACGATCACCTCTTTGAGATGAAATTCAGGAGCTTGAAAAAGCACTACCTTCCACAGATCATATCTCCAAAAATATTGCGAACCAAGCTCTGAAATTTTTTGATGACTTTCTTCAGTATTTCAACTTCGTACCATAGGAAATTCAAATTCTGAACCTTCGTAGAAAAAAAATTTATAGCGCAAATTCCACGATGACCTGTTTAGGAGCTTGAAAAAAGACCTAACTTCCACAGATGATATCTCTGAAAATATTGCGAACCAAGCTCTGAAATTTTTAGACAATCTTCCTTAGGATTTCAGCTTCGCACCCTAAAAATTTCAGCTTCTGAAACTTCGTAGAAAAAGAGTTATAGCGAAAATGCCACGATGACCTGTTTGGAGCAGCGAAACCCTAGAATCCAAAGCTCTGATACCAAATGTTGTGTAACCAGCTCCAAAAAGAGAAGAAAATAGATATCAACACCTTAGAAATGAGCCACTTCGAGGGGGAAACCTCCAATACATTACATAAATGAACAATTCTTGGATGATACAATTTACAAAACCTCCTTTCTATATATAGGAGTCCATGGGGCCATAATGTAATCCTAGTGGGCCACAATGTAATCCTAGCCGACCTAACAATAATAATTTAAGGGCATAATAATAAAAAAATGGGGGTTACAAGGGTACAATAATAACAATAAGGGGGTTACACTAACAACAATAAGGGACTATACTAGTAATATAGGGACCTAACAAGTTATGCATGTGTGATTGCTAAATTTTAGTAACCCGGTTCACATATTTTCAGTTGCATTCATTCAACTAACCTCTAACTATTGATAGAGTCAGTTGAAGGTCAGTTTTGCAGTGGGAGAATAGTCTAACCCGGAGATCTGTTAGTTAACTCATCAATCAACCCAAAATATATTGCGCATTCAAGGAATTTGAGTTCCTTAGCTGAAGTGGAGATGACAAGGCAATGTAACATGAATTATGTACAAGTTTGAGTGCACATTTGTTGCATGAAGTTAGGAGATCAATTCTTGGGAATTGCGCAATAAATTTGGAGGAAATTACTATCTTTTAGGGGTTGATTTCCTTAAGATTTGTGCAAGTAAATAGGAGGCTAAGTGAGAAAACAATTGGCTAAGTGTTGGCCATAGTTTCTCATTGAGTAGAGAGAACAATTATTCTTTTGTAGGTTGAGCTCAGGGTTGGAGATATAAATTGTAATAGTTTATATATTCAACTGATTAATGCAAAGAGGTTTGAGGGGTTTTTCCCAGTTTGGTTCCCCTAAAAATCACTGTGTATTTGTGGTTTTTATTTTTTCATGTCTATGCATGTTGTTATAAATTGTGATTTCCATTCCGCAGATTAGTAGAGTAGAATTGCATCTTTTGTTTTTCATAATGAAATCTTGAGAAGTTGCAATTTCTACATAGTATTTTCTAAAAGTAGAGATATCGAGTACATGTAATTGGTCAAGATATACTAACTCAACAAATATTTTATGTCCTAAGCTTGACCAACCAGCAATGATGCCTCCACTCATGAATGTGATATGAAATGTGAGTGCAATCTAATTGTTTGAAGTTAGTCAAAAGTTTCGTTCTAGTTTCATATCTGATGGGAAACTAGAAATGTGTGAGGAAGGTAGTGGCTAAAGTACTGCAATCATGAAACAATGCTCTAGGTAATTTAATATACCATTTATTTGTGGTACCGATAAGAATTTGCTGGAAAAGATGAAGTCGAATGGAATCATCATCAACAAGGTTGGATGAACACCATAGATGATATGTCATGACATGCGTCGATGAGTCTTCTCCAGGATTCCCATTGGACTTTTGGATATCATATGAAAACTTAGTGGGAATAATCATCCACCATGGAAAATGAGCGATGGGGTCGTTAGTAAGCTAAGTTAATTCGGGTAATTTGAGAGTAGCCACAAAAGGCAACTGTCTATTAAAGTCTGGAGGAGGATGTTCTAGGTAAGACAACATAGTCTGGGCAATAGGTACTTACATTCCCAGATAAGGAGGGTTCTGATAATAAGGAACCTGGTTACCAGGATACGGAGGATTCCGATAAACAACATATAAGTGAGTTTGTTTCCCAGCCCCAGGATGACAATAAAGGTGTTGGAATGGTTGGGTTTGGATTTTCTAGCATTGAAAATGCGCATGATGAGGTCCATACTTTTTCCCAATAATGTTCTATATTTCCCCTTGGTTTGATGGGTTCGGTTGAGACTACGCCAAATTTTGAAGAATTTTTCCTACCGAGACTTGAGGAGCACTTTGTGCAAGCGAATGAGAAGTTGAGGCACCTTGTATAGTTTGACTAAGTGGTACCTGGGAAGAACCAGATACCATCGGAATAGTCTATAAATGTTTTCTCACCTGTATTTTAGATTTTAGAGGTGTTGATGGATAGATAGGAATTTTCGATGAGGATGGTGCATCTTGAGGATTCAACAATTGATCCCAAAATGAACCAGGTTGAACATGGGAAGTAGGTTTCCAAACACTGGCAGCCATTCAAGGATAAGGCAAACCATAATTAGGCTAATTACCATATTTAGGTATCCCAACAACAGGTTTCCCCCCCACATAATGAGGAGAAGATAACAGAGGCAACTACGATCGAGATGGATGGTACCCAACATAAGGAGAGTTACATTGTTGAGGGTAGCTTTGTCCACTAATATAAGTACCATCATGTTGCCCTATTGTAGGTGTGTCCATATAAAGAGGAGAAAATTGTATGGCATTCATAAGAGAAGTACCATACATTATTCCTGAATTAGATGAAATGGGAGAAGTCCAAGGACTGGAATCCACACAATAAAAGGTGCCAAATAATGACTGATAACCAGGTGGCATGGACATGCCACCATACAAATGAGTTTATGGTTTCATCATGAACATAGATGAGGAAGCAACACTTGATGTCTCAACCATAGTGGTGGACACGGGTTATGATCTTGGATCAGTTTCAGTCATGGTTGACAATCCTAATGAATATTCTTTCCAAATATCCTTAGGTAAGCCCAACGAATCAGGTAAAGGAGGTTGCATTGGAGTTTGAAGAGATGGAAAAGGCTTGGACCGATAAAATTGAAGTCCTTCCCAATGAAAAAGAGTAGAAGGAAAAGGCTCTTCTTGGGATCTCTTCACTTGTAATGTTCCAAATATTGCAAATAAGTATTTGGAACATTAATCTTGCTTTAATTTTAATAAAAGTAATAAAATGGGTGAGGAAGCCCATGTAGCAAATTAATAATCACTCCTAAGGTGAAAAAAGTCACTTAAGTGGCTTAAGTTAGCAGCCCAAGTGTGAAAAGGGGCCAAAAGCAAGTGAGCTAGACCGTGGTTGACTAAAGTCAACAACGTACCCAAGAGGGGAAGCTTGCACAAGAATATTGCGTAGTTGGATCAAGGGAAATTCAAAATGGTAGAAACCCTAATGTGAGTGGGTTCCATGGCAAGGAAGCATTCCTTGTATAAAAGATGAAGGAGATCCATTGTTGGGGTTTCATCTTTGGAGAAAGAATTTGGAGGTTGAAGCTCTCTTCAACTTTGTGCTGCTTAGCACAAGAGGGATTCCTGTTTAGAAATGCCCTTCTCTTCCATGGGAGGCCATGGAGAGATTTTTCTTCATCTTCCTCACATCATGGCTTGAGGCCAAGGCAGTCATTTGCAGCTACTGCGTTATTCTTGTAGCAAGAGAACGCTAGAGTTGTTGGTGTTGCAGTGAGGGACCTTCATCACCACTTCCGGAGCTGGTTTGTAGAGAGGAAGCTCATTCCTTATCTAGGAGATAAACAAAGGACCATATCAGAGCTTTATTGTAGATTTTCCATCAGGCCATATGTGCTTCTCTCATGCCCAACACAGTCCCTTCTTCTTACAGTGTTATATTCAGAGAGGGTTTGCCGGAGGAGTTCATTTTGTGCACTATGGAGTGAAATATTCAGTAAGGGGATCAGCCCCTTCACTTGGAGATCATTGGAGGAGGAACCATAATTTATTGTAGCATCTACTTCCTTCTCTGATGTTGTGTTATATTTTAGTTGCAGCAGCTACACTGCAACTCTGAAATTTTACTGTTTTATGTATTTTAGCCAATCCCTTGGAGGATTGATGTAATAATGTTTTCTGGGGTTGATATCTTGCTCCCCCATATTTATTTGAGCATGTAATGTCATATATTCTCATGTATATCATTTTTCAGTCATTTTCCCTCATGGAATGCGCAGTTATAGAGTAGCTGGATCATGTAGCAGTGTGTTTCCTTCATTGTATGTACATTTCCCTTTGAGGCTGATTTGAGCTCACCTTGAGAGGCATTTTCCTCAAAGAATCTATATTACATTTGTTGTTGCATATTATATATCATATTTTTACTCTTCTTACATTGCATGAGGCATTATTTCACTGTTGTTACATATTGAAGTTTTAATATTATTGAAGGGTTTCTCATTGGGCACAATTTCAATACACTTGTCGATGGGAGATCTAAATAACCTGCTTAAGGTTATTTATTTGAGATTATATTTCGTAGGGGGTTTGTATCAGATGTATTCTAAGGCATACCAGCACTGGATGGCCTTATTTTCACATGGGCTTCCTTATACAGCGTCCTCATGGACAGCTGTTGCAGAAATTCCTTGAAGGGAATTATTAACCTTTGACAAGTTCTATTGTCAGAGTCTTCTAGTGGGCCAGGTAGCCTCTAGATCTCATCCTTCCTTGTGAATGTGACATATCCAGTAAATTCTCCAGCATTCAATCTCTGAAATATTTTGAGTGTTGATTTTTAATACTCCCAGAGTTGGAAAATAAGAATATCTCCAGATATTCCTGATGGAGCAAAAATTTCCCCATTTGGGATATTATAGTGGTATCAGAGCTTTGAACTTGGCTCAGCCTGTGACATTTGAGTTTCAGAGAAGAAGAGGCTAGAATGATGCAGAGGATGAGATTGATCTCATCAGTTTTGGGTCCAGTAAGAACCTCTCCAAGGAGGTTGAGGAAATAGAAGAAGGAGAAGAGGAAGGACCATGCACTTCCTATTCTCACAGAGTTGTCGAGCAGCAGCATGGAGGACACTTGGAATTCGAATTCCAAGTGAGTATCTTGCTGAATATGGAGCAAACCCTAGACTCTTCCAAGAGACTCTATCTTTTCACACTTGTTCAGCAGGAAGAGGAAAGAACTTGGTGGTTCAGCCATGGGAGGCATGCAAGGGTTTCTACTCTTGCTGATTTTTCTCAGATCTTGATCAGAAGATTTGGCCAAAGGAGGGAGGAGCCCTCACCACTGGAGGCACATGCCAGCGCTGTCACATTCATGGAGGAGCAGCCTCCACCTTCAGCTATTGAGGAAGCCAGCACACTTGAGGAAGAGACTCTTGTAGCAACACAAGATTATTCCAAATCTCTCCAAGGTATGCATGAGTTTGCATCTATCATGGAGGATTGTACATTATTGCATGCTGATTGTCTTGAGGAAGGAACTTTCACTGTGCTGTGCCATTATTCTCAGACACCCTTGAAGAGTCATGCACCACACATGAGGTTGGGGTTTGAGGCATGGACCATGGAGGAGATTGCATTTCAATGTCCCATGAAATGCAAGAGGGGAAATTTGTTTTGGGACAATGGTAGCTCTTGTGAAAGAGGTACCAAGTGGCAAGATACTTACACCAATGAGCAGAGCCTTATGGATGGAGTGTGCCCAGCGGAAATGTGGAGGATCCATAACCCACAGGTCCCAGGATCATTTCACAATTGTTGCTCTTGATGGAAAAAGAGGAGATCATGGGTGCATCATGATGGGATGCCATTTCTCTTACCACTCATTATGTCCCCATTTCAGATTGAGTATGGTGGAAGTATGGAGGAGTAGCAAACATTCTTGTTGCTCAGATTTTGTTTGGATGTTGCGGGAGCAAGAGGAGGCACTAGCATAGTGCAAGAGGATTTCTCTTTGATCTTGGATGCCAAGTAGCACCTTCTTCATGGGAGGAGCTCTAAATTTGTAGCAACATGATGGGAGGATTCTTTGGAAAGATTCATTTCAAAGAGGGGAGCTTTGAGATGACAGTGGCCCTACTCCAAAGGCCAGCAGTGATGTCACTTGAGAGCTTGAGCTACTTGTTGGAGTGTCTTCCAAGCCACTTCACAAGTGATGTACTTTGGAGGCATGTAGGTGATGAGCATGAAGGAGTAATGGAGAAGAGCACTCCTACTACATTTTGACTTTCTTGGCTTGGTTTCACAAGCACAAGAAGAGGAATCTACATGCAGTGTTTATGGGTTCTTATTTCATGCATTTCCATGCATATTATTCATTGATGGAGGAGTCCACTTGGGAGGGAAACTTAATGGTTGCATATCGGCATATAGATAGATGCATAGCCCAAGGATGATGAGATGGTTGGCACAACCACTCCCCTACTATGTTGTAGTAAGGGGGACTTTTCATTGGAGCCATTTCATCTCAAAGGCCAAAGTACAAGAAGAGGGAGGTAGCCATTTTCTTTATGATTTACACTCTCTTACTTTATGATCATAAAGTTGTATCAAGGAAGGTCTTCCTTGCACATTATGCTTGGTTGTACTTATGGTTCATTGCAGCAAATACAATGGCTATTTCAACAATGGGTTGTGGGGGAAAGCCACATAGTCTTGGTGTGCACCTTTGGCACCAAAGTATGTTTCATGATCACATCTTGCAAGATGAATGTGGCAGAAAACAAGTGGCTGAAAGTACACTTGTTACTTTCTATTTTGAGGAAGGCCAATGATGCCCTGTGCTAGTTCCATGTATGGAACTATATTTCACCTCCTTGCTCTCATAAGTTTATGCTCCATATGTTGTTGATGGAACGTTTTTCAAAGGAAGCATTGTTCGAAGGGGGGAAATAACTTGAAGATGACCATTGGGAGGGTGATTCTCCCTACTTTGCATGTTGTATGTTTCAGGAGAAGCAATGGGCAGCCCATGATTGCCAAGCTTCATCTCTTTCCTTCATGTGGGAGGAGTTATTTGGAGAGTTCAGAATTTTGGGGGAGGCATTTCATGGTTTGTAAGATTGATGGGGTGGCTTGGGTCTTTCATGAAGACCATTTCATTTCAGCCATATATCAGCAGCAGCCCCATATGTATCATGAGGAGGGAGAGACTCATTGGGTGGATGTGCCCTTTGGGAGAGGAGGTCTCCATTCTTTTGCAGCACATGCTCCAAGGGGAGTATGGAAGATGATATGGTCACCATGTTCAGCCATGTGTTTTTCCATGAGGTGGAACATATGATTGCTTGAATGCCATATGTTGATGGATTCCAACTCATCACATATGTGAGGGTTTGGGTCAGCTTGATTTGCAGCGTTGGAGGAGAGGTCCTTAGGGATCTAGACTTCATCTTGCCTCTTGAAGGCAACACTATTGCAGCCCAAGTTCAGCTTTCACTCCAAATTCATCATAAGTGGAGAAGAGGATAGCGTGGGGTAGGCTATGAAGCTTACCAAGTTCAGAAATTCAGCCCACCTATTTCTCATGAGCACAAGGTGGAGGAATACTTTCAGGAGTTGCCTAGTTGGAGGGTGACTCATTTTGCTTGGTTGATTGCTTGAGGGTGGAGGATCTACATGGGGATATTTCAGACTCCGTGCCTTGAGTGGAGGTTCTTTTTGTAGTTCATCCTTGCTCTTGCTCGAGGACAAGGAAGTTTTGGGAGGGGAGGACTGTAATGTTCCAAATATTGCAAATAAGTATTTGGAACATTAATCTTGTTTTTATTTTAATAAAAGTAATAAAATGGGTGAGGGAGCCCATGTAGCAAATTAATAATCACTCCTAAGGTGCAAAAAGTCACTTAAGTGGCTTAAGTTAGCAGCCCAAGTGTGAAAAGGGGCCAAAAGCAAGTGAGCTAGACCATCGTTGACTAAAGTCAACAACGTACCCAAGAGGGGAAGCTTGCACAAGAATATTGCGTAGTTGGATGGAGGGAAATTCAAAATGGGAGAACCCTAATGTGAGTGGGGTCCATGGCAAGGAAGCATTCCTTGTATAAAAGATGAAGGAGAGCCATTGTTGGGGTTTCATCTTTGGAGAAAGAATTTGGAGGTTGAAGCTCTCTTCAACTTTGTGTTGCTTAGCACAAGAGGGATTCCTGTTTAGGAATGCCCTTCTCTTCCATGGGAGGCCATGGAGAGATTTTTCTTCATCTTCCTCACATCATGGCTTGAGGCCAAGGCAGTCATTTTCAGCTACTGCGTTATTCTTGCAGCAAGAGAATGCTGGAGTTGCTGGTGTTGCAGTGAGGGACCTTCATCACCACTTCCGAAGCTGGTTTGTAGAGAGGAAGCTCATTCCTTCTCTAGGATATTAGAAAGGGACCATATTAGAGCTTTATTTCAGATTTGGCATCAGGCCATTTGTGCTTCTCTCATGCCCAGCGCATTCCCTTCTTCTTACAGTGTTATATTCAGAGAGGGTTTGTCGGAGGAGTTCATTTTGTGCACTATGGAGTGCAATCTTCAGTAAGGGGATCAACCCCTTCACATGGAGATAATTGGAGGAGGAACCATTGTTTATTGCAGCATCTACTTCCTTCTCTGATGTTGTATTATATTTGAGTTGCAGCAGCTACACTGCAACTCCGGAATTTTACCGTTTTATGTATTTTAGCCAATCCCTTGCAGGATTGATGTAATAATGTTTTCTGTAGTTGAGATCTTGCTCCCCCATCTTTATTTGAGAATGTAATGTCATATATTCTCATGTATATCAGTTTTCAGTCATTTTCCCTCATGGACTGCGTAGTTATAGAGTAGCTGGATCATGTAGCAATGTGTTTCCTTCATTGTATGTGCATTTCCCTTTGAGGCTAATTTGAGCTCACCTTGAGAGGCATTTTCCTCAAGGAATTTGTATTACATTTGCTGCTGCATATTATGTATCAGATTTTTACTCTTCTTACATTGCATGAGGCATTATTTCACTGCTGTTACATATTGAAGTTTTAATACTATTGAAGGGTTTCTCATTGGGCACTATTTCAATACACTTGTCGGTGGGAGATCTAAATAACCTGCTTAAGGTTATTTATTTGAGATTATATTCTGCAAGGAGTTTGTATCAGACTTATTCTAAGGCATCCCAGCACTGGATGGCCTTATTTTCACATGGGCTTCCTTATACAGCGTCCTCATGGACAGATGTTGCAGAAATTCCTTGAAGGGAATTATTAGCCTTTGACAAGTTCTATTGTCAGAGTCTGCTAGTGGGCCAGGTAGCCTCTGGATCTCATCCTTCCTTGTGAAGGTGACATATCTAGTAAATTCCCCAGCAGTCAATCTCTGAAATAGTTCAGTGTTGATATCTAATACTCCCAGAGTTGGAAAATAGGAATATCTCCAGATATTATCGATGGAGCAAAAATTTCCCCATTTGGGATATTACATCACTAATCAAAATTCTGTATGGAAGAGGTTCACTGTTGGGCCCAAGATATACTGGTTTTTTCTGAGACAAAAAAAGAGAAGAGGAAGATCCCGTTGAATCAAGCGAGGATGGTTGAGGCTCCTCAAGTTCAATGACCTCAGGAAAAAAAGCTTCTGACTCAGGAAGGTCAGGTTCAATGACCTCAGGTAACAATTTTTCATGGATTTGTGTTTCAATTGTTTCAATATCACCAACCAAGGTAGATGTAATCTCGGGTTCAGAACTCAAAGGGGCAAATGATTCTGGAAATTCAGTATCAAGAGGAGGGAAAAAAGTAGTGCCTGAAGTTCTTGATTCGGTAGTTTGAGTTTTCTTATGTTTTTTATGTCGGTTAGGTGTAGCCTCTTGAGGTAAAGGAGGCTTATTTTTCATTCTACACAAACGATGGGGAAAGGGATTTTGTTCTTCCACATTGGATAATAAATTTTATTAACACAAAAATAAATAAATAAAAAAGAGGGAAATCTAGGCATAAAGGATTACCAAGCAACCATGAACTGCAATATACACCTTGGAAAACCAAGGACTTAACGTACAATATCCAATTTCTCTGAATGGTGTGTTCGGTGTATCACGGTATACAAGGCAACAGACTCGGTTACCTATGGATGGATAGAAGCCTATTGGAGACTCCAAAAATATACTCGACGATATGTAAGAGTGCAGTCCATAGTAGTGTTGTCTAATTTGCAATTGTTCGATGAAAGCATTCACATATACTTTTCATGCCTGGAGCACCATCCGATATACCCGAAGGTATGTGGAGAATGATCATATACACTTATATACGTGGAACAAGATTTCACCCCCGGGATGCAAAGTTGGTAAACAATGACAACTCCTACGTTTAATGGCGCTGGAACTCTAGCCTAGACCTCTAAATGTTTGCGTTAATGTAACAAATGCTCCTTAGGTTGATTCAATCAATTTTACTATTTATATTTGATTAAGTTACAATTTTAGGGCTCACCACGAATGTCACTTGAATACCCTAAAATGAAAATATAACATGACAAAAGAAGAAGAATTTATCTTTCGATGAAAATATAGCCAAGGAAAGGAAGAAACAATCAAGATGCATCATAGAATATGCAGCAAACAAGATGCAAGATGCAATTTCCTTTTCGATGTAAATGTTCCTTATCTGATGTACATGAAAAACCCTAAATTCCAAATGCAAAAATTTTATTTTCACCACACTTAATTTTAAAAATGAAGAAAACTACGATGAAAATTCTCAATTACTGATTCAATAACACTTTTCAGAAGGAGGAATCAAACAACAATTCATCCAAGCGATCAGCAACCAAACAAAACAAGTTTGCAAGCGACCAAATGATAAGAACAAAGAAAAATTGAAACCAATTCATATCAAAGGAAAACAAACACAAATGAAAACTAAATAGGGGTTTTAGAGAGACCACAATACATTAAAGACTCAAGGAAACTAAGTTGGAAGTAGGCTGATGATAGAGAGGCTCAAAATCCAATGGAAAAATTATGCAAAAATAGGGACCAACATTGGTGTAGAGAGGGCACCAATGCTTTGCAACGCTGGGATAGAGTGGGCCCAGGTGAGGTGAAATGCTCTGTCAGAGGCACTAGAGGAGTGTTGGGATTGAAAAAGAGTTTTTGGCCACAGAAATTGCAAAATGGATTGAATGAAGCCACTTCCTAGGTTTTTTCTTGGTTGGATGATGCAACAAAGGTATCTCAAGGAGGTAATAAAACACAAAGTACAAGGAAACCCACCAAGGGAATACTTTGTTCCCCAGTATGGTCATCAATTTCTTATACAGTATTTACGGTTGTGGACAAAGGTATCTCCCTTAGGTTTGGTGGTCAACCTAGAAAAACAAAGAGACAAGGAACCCAATGTTTTTCCTTATATTAAATATATGATAGAGTGAGACCTACCTGGAAAGTGTCACACACTTCGCTCCTTCTTTAGCTTGGAAGCTCTAATCGCCAAAATTAAATCCTCCACATTCAGGTAACACAAGCCAAGAAACTACGAGATGTATGCAGTATCATGTAAATACTCTATTAAAAAGATCAACATGGTATTGAAATAAGTGAAATAATGACATCAAATATAGGAAAATAGAGAATCCTTTCCATTAATTTAAATGGAAGGAGATTACAACCATAAGTGGCAGTTGATCTTGTAGAAGATCCTCCAAGTTGTTGACTCATCCTTTCCTTGTCACAATATGCACCTACATTCACCCTATGCATGAGATGATAACTACTTACTGCAGCAACATAAGGGCAGAATCACTCTCCAAATCCAACCATTACCTCTAGCGTATGAGAGGGTAAATATATAAGAGAGATGGGTAGGTTGGGAGTTCTTATCCAATTATCATTCTAAGGTTTTATATCCACATTTGATGGAGGGATAGGATCAAAGGATAAGTGGTGAAAACTCCAAAGTAGATTTGGATAGTATTTGAATGTCAATCCAAGGTAAGTATTTGAAACAAATTCTAGAAACTCCTAGAAGATGAAGCTTCCGGAATCCCGCTCATTCTCGAGGAATTCTGGAACCAACGCAATTGCAAAGGAGGGCTACCTACTAGTGACCAATGTTGGCCACATGTATACAATCTAACAAATGGATTCAAACTGATCTTGTAATGTACTAAAAAAAAATATTGAATCCTTCTACAATTTGTGGAAACAAAATTCGATCGCACAATCACATAACAAGTAAGATAAAGAAATTATCAATCGTACAAAAAAATATGTATATGGGGAAAGAAACTACTCAAAACCCCGCTATATTTGTATTTTATAAATTCAAGAACATCAAATGATACAATTTTATTCCTCCATTGAGAAAACTCTGCGCTCTGTTGACTGTCTCACTCTGATCCTACCGAAATTTGGCACTACTCTAAGCAAGTTTGGTCCAATATTTTACCTTTTTCTTGCCTCTGCCTGGAATGCCTTCCTTACGCATTCATGGGCTAATTGAACCCCTATTAATTAGGAAAAACCCAATTAATTATTTTTCAATACCTTCAAGGCTTCCTGATGACCTCATGCATGACCTATACAATTTTCTAATTATACAATTAATAGTTATCTTCCCTTTAACCCCAATCTCAATTGGGCCTTCCTTAGAACTGACATGCAACAACTATTTATAGTGAATTATCAGTTAATTGATTGACCATTAATTTTGAATTAAATCATATTTAATTCACTAGACCTATCACTAGTTCATCTTTCAGTTAGAACTAGTTAAACTGATTTTAAGTCAATTAATTGAGTTAACTAAATACAACTCACAAATAACAGTAACTAGACACCCTAAAATCATGGAAAATACTCTACATGCCTCCTTTTTGACCCTCAACTCTAATTTTCTAAGCTAACTCAGTCTTCCTAACTTAGTTACCTAGTACAAGTTGTCATGTGATGGAATTACAATTTCTCTTCTAGTTTAATTAAGGGAAAATTAATTCAGAAGCCCCCTATGGTGCCATTTTCAAAGTTTCTTCCTGCCAATTTCAACACCAAAGTGGAGCAACCTGTAGGTGAATTCACCCCAGTTGTCTTGCAGAGAGCTTTTTTCCTCAAACTGACTCATATTAGGCAGTTCAGGGTTTAAATTTTGAGGGATGAAAGGTACATTCTTAGGGCTTTGTGCAAGATGATGACAAGGGAAATAGGATGTTGATTGACCCCATTAGGAGGCTCACTTTGATTATATGTGATAAAATGGCCTATAACACTCAGTATCCCCCCATTCCTTAGCTTTCACCTCGTATTCAATGTGGACCTCCTTTAGCCATACTTTCCACCATTGTTGGACACATCAGGCATTGCTGGTTAGTTGACACCAACAGAGCTCAACCCAAACTTCATTGAACATGCCACAATTAATCAGACCATGGAAATATAGATCAAGAACACTCACAAATAGAGGATCCAACTTGCAAGTTTTCAAATTTATCCAACTCCTGCATCAGCGCAAGTGGCTCCCCAGGGACCAAGTTCGGAAGACATTTTCCCATCTCATGGAGGCACTCAATGTAATGGGGACCATTACTTATTAAGGGGGCAGGAATGATCTGGATGGATATTGGTGGCCACCAGCCTATTCCACTTGGACCCCCAACACTATTTATTTCAATTTCCTTAGTTGTAGCACAATTTATTGTTTTTAGCAGGTTTTCA
Organism: Pinus albicaulis; assembly: GCA_034641835.2. NCBI lineage: Eukaryota > Viridiplantae > Streptophyta > Pinopsida > Pinales > Pinaceae > Pinus > Pinus albicaulis. Next base: position 454,870,121 of record CM076575.1, on the reverse strand, counting down.
TTTCCTAAACTTTAGGAATCCTTTTGAGGCTTAAATGAAGCTTTTTTGGAAAATTGGTATACCACTAGCATATGGTAGGGGTTGTAGTCGAAATTGTTTTTCCTTAAATAGATATTTCTAACTGGGTATCATATGCGTCAAACGAAGTTCATATGCCAAAGTTACAACCCTAGGAAGTTGATGTACCAACTAAACCCAATGGGACCCACAAACCTTTGGCACTTCATCTCTTAGGATTAGGTTTTTGGATGTTTAAGATTTTCCATTATTTCTCAATATAAAAAGGCCTCTGAGTCTCATTGGAACATAGTTCAGAAGGCATGTATTTTCTACATCTCTTCTCAGAGATAAGCTACCTTGGGCGAGCTATTTTGTTTCCATTCTGCATGTAAATAGTTTTCATTGTTTGTGATTAATTAATTTGTTGGGTGTGTGTTATATTCATTCTACGACTAGACGCACACACGGGGGGGGTCACAACGGGGGTGATATCTCCACTTTTTCGTTGTGTCGATCGCAGCAAGGGGGTTATAGCGGGGGGCAGAAACACCCCCTATCGGGGAGTTTGCAGGGGGGCAATAGCCCCCCTACACTAGGTCTGAGGCAGCGCCCTGGGAATTTTTTTTTTTAGACCCTCTATTAGCTGGATGGACCTACCTATGGTTTTGTGCATGGGTTTTGCACATGGTTTTGGGCATGATGGTTTTCTGTCCATGGTATTTTTAGATTTGGTCAAGGGAACTATGCTTATGTTCTAATCCAGGGTTTGGATTGGGGTTTATGAATGCTTTCGTATGTATATAAACGTATTGTAACATTGAAATGGACATAATGAAAAATCAATCTGGTAGTCCTGGTTTTGGGATCCAGGGGATAATCTCTGTGTATATTTGTTTTATGTTTTATGCTCTCGCCATTCTTTATTTTTTGTTTTAAGAATTTATTTGTTGGTAATTTTTGTACAGGGTTAAAACCTACATTTGGTATCAGATTTGTTTCGGCTTCAAGGGGATTCCTTTGTTGTTGAGGGGTTTTTCTCAGGCCTATGGTAGAACCTGCTGAGTGGGAGATCTACGAGATTGATTATTTCATTGAAATAATATGTCGAGCAGTGGAAACATAAAGATAGAGAAATTTAATTGTCAGAGTTATGACTTATGGACGCTCAAGATGGAGGATCTGTTGATGGATAAAGATCAGTGGATCGCGGTAGATTCGGGTACTAAAACAAAAATAATGTTAGATGAAGGCTAGGTGAAGTTGGATCGAAAATCAAAGTTCACAATACAGTTTTGTATCTCAGATTAGGTATTGTTGAATGTATCAGGGAAAGCTACGATGAAGTCTTTGTGGGACAAGTTAGGGACTTTGTGCCAATCTAAGTCTTTGGTCAGAAAATTTTTCCTATGGAAAAATTTATATAACCTAAGGATGAAGGATGGAGACTCGATGACATAGAATCTAAATGCATTTAATATTATGGTAATCCAGTTTTTATCTATTGATATTAACATTTCAAATGAAGGTAAGTGCATCAGTTTTTTTTTCTCTACCAGATTCGTGGGATAGTCTGGTTGTTGCAATAGGTAGCAATAAAACTACCTTGAAGTTTGGTGAAATAGTCTCATTATTTTTTTCATAGGAGATGAGACAAAAAAATATGGAGGGCCAGAATGGAGATGCCTTGTCTATATGAGGACGGTCTGAGAACATAAACACAAAAACGTCCTCAAGTGGGATATCTAAAACTAGAGGGAGATCTAAATCTCCAGGAAAGCCTATAAAGGTGTGATGGAAATGCAGAAAGGAATGGCACTTCAAAAAGGATTGTAGATATAAATCTCTTGAGAAAGGAAGGGGATCTGATGATGCCCCTTCTATACAGAAGAAAACCACCTCAGATGAAGGTGGGGATGTGTATTAGGATTCTTCTTCAAGTATACATGTAGATCATGAGGCATTGTTGATTGACTCAGGTGCATCCTTTCACTTCACCCCCCATATGGAGTGGTTCTGCGAGTATGATAAATATGATGGCGATGATGTCTTCTTAGTGGATGACATGTAGAAATTATACAAACAATATGTATATCATGGATTCAATCCGATCTAACAATGTACTAAAGCTAGATATTGATTCACTTCTACAAATCAATTGCGGAAATTTAAACACAATCACCAATCACATGAAGCAAAGAAGAATCAATCAAACCAAAACACAAATAATTTCTCGGGGAAGGCTTACCGCTCAAAAACCCTCTATATTCTATTTTATATTCATCAAGGAATCATGAAAAAATTACAATTCACTCTTCTCACAAGAGTCTCTTGCACTCTAGTAATCGTCTCACACTGATCTAGAAAAAATCAGGCCAACACTTAGGAAATTCTCAGCCTACCTTCACCCTGCCTTTCTCACGCAATTCATGAGGAATGAAATCACTATTCCTTAGGAATTGTAGGCTTTCTCAAATTAGCTGAGTATCATGGGCATCATGTGGTGTTTTAACTACATCTGGACAGCCTGCTAATATCACAACTGATATTTAACTTCCCTTTAACCTTTGTCTCAATTGGGTCTCCACTGGAACTGACATGCATGTAGCTAATAATAGTAAATCATCAGTTGCATGTTAGATCACTGATTGTGAATTAAATAATATTTAATTCACTTGATCTTTCACTAGTGAAACAAACAGTTACAACTAGCACAACTGACTTTAACTAACTTAACTAAGTTAACATATTACAACATGCATTAAACTAATGCACCACTGCACTTTAAACTCTGTTACAACTAGAATTACTCTGCATGCCTCACCAACTACCCTCAACTCGAAATTCATGAGCTAACTAATTCTATCAAACTTATTTAACTATTACAATTTTTTATGAGATAAGATTACAATTTATTGTCCAATTTAATTAAGGGATAATTAAAATAGACACTGCACCAAATTTAGCCCACACCAGTGTAGGTGTTGCTAAGACCTATTGGTCCCACACTAGTGTAGGTGCTGCCTGGACCTCCTGGTCCCACACTAGTGTAGGTGTTGTAATGTTGTTTCCAGATGCTAATTTCATTGTTTCTTGTTGAAAATTTCAACACTCCCTCTCAATAAGAAAGGAATTTCATTGCATGCGACATGCACCTCTTGCATGCAACACTTCTCTAGTGTTTATCACACATGAAACCTTTGCATGAAACACTTCCGAAATTAAATAGCCTCCAAACAAATGAATCAGTATAATGCATCTGTCATCAAAGTCTTATGACTGCTGCCAGCTACTGCACATGTCTATTGGATTCTCTGTGTTGTTGACATTTGCATCCATGCACTCTGCACCGCTGCCAACTTTGATCTGCGCTCCAGTATCTGACACCTGTCACTCTGATTTTTTTCCTCCTTACATCTGACTGCATCAATCTAACTAATACTGCTACTACTGTATTGTGGGCTCCCCATAGCAGGTTCGATCCATGAGACGCACCATCTCTAGGACTTTCCCAAATTTCTTCTTGGGATTAATATTTCACATCACCCCGCCTCATACCTGGAGGTATAGCATCATGTACTCCCTCTGCCCATCTGGCTCAAAATTTCTCTGCTTGAGTTGTTTCTGACAGTCCATGATCCTCCGCATGTGGTTGCTCCACATCTTGAGGTTTATTCTTTGGAACTAAGAGTTCCTCATATGCATCCAAATCAAGCTCCCTCTCAAGGGAGAATGTTAGGTCCCTATATTACTAGTTTAGCCCCTTATTGTTATTAGTGTAGCCCCCTTATTGTTATTATTGTACACCTGTAACCCCAATATTTTTATTATTGTTCCCTTACATTATTATTGTCAGGTCGGCTAGGATTACATTGGGCCCACTAGGATTACATTGTGGCCCCATGGACTCCTATATATAGAAAGGAGGTTTTGTCATTTGAATCATCCAATAATTGTTCTTTCATGTAATGTATTGGAGGTTTCTCCCTCGAAGTGGCTTATTTCTAAGGCGTTGATATCTCTTTTCTTCTATTTTTGGAGTTGGTTTCACAACATTTGGTGTCAGAGCTTTGGATTCTAGGGTTTCGCTGCTCCAAACAGGTCATCGTGGAATTTTCGCTATAACTTTTTTTCTACGAAGGTTCAGAAGCTGAAATTTTTAGAGTACGAAGTAGAAATCCTGAGGAACCACGTCACAAAATTTTAGATCTTTTTTCGCAATATTTTCGAAGATATGATCTGTGGAAGTTAGGTATTTTTGCAGGCTCCTCAATTTAACCTAAACAGGTCATCGCGACATTTTCGCTATAATGTTTTTCTACGAAGGCTCAGAATCTGAAATTTTTAGAGCACGAAGCTGAAATCCTAAGGAACATCGTCGCAAAATTTCAGATCTTCGTTCGCAAGATTTTCGGAGATATGGTCTGTGGAAGTTAGGATGTTTTCAGGCTCCCGAATTTCATCTCAAAGAGGTGATCGTGGGAAAATATTCATAAATCTCTATTTGAGCATCGGATTGGAATTCTGTAAAAAGTGGACGCAAGAAAATGGAATGCAGTTTCCTATCTATAAATTTTAGAGCTGAAGGAGGAAGCAGTGACACGTGGCAAGTCATACAAGTTTTCTCTACTGATTCAGTCCATAATTAGGTCATCGTAGGAGATTGGGCACAAATTTGCCTTCAAGAATCCAAATCAGGTTAGACTTGTGGCATTCGAAAGAGGATTTAGAGGGATACCTTAGTACCAAATTTCAGATATTGAAGATCTGAAATCATAGAGATAATTCAGTTTCCATATCGCGCTCCTCAAAAGAAAGAAAAAGGTGTGTATTTTTTTTCGAATTACATAAGTCTCGTTTGAAAAAAATTAGTTGGAATTTATTCCAAGGGCATATTGAATAATAGATATCAGTATTGGGTTCTAAAATGGCCCCTAAAAATAATTCAACACCCATTAAGCCTTCATAAGGCTCTACTATGACTCATGAAGACAAAGAAACACAACATGAGATATCAAAATTACAAAAGCAAGTGCACCAAATTTCGCTATCGCAAAGAGCAACAAAAAATGAAACGGAAGTTTTGAAGAAAGGCGTGGAAACTAAGATGGATGGTTTGAAGAAAGGCGTGGAAGCTAAGATAAATGGTTTGGAAGCTAAGATGGAAGGAATGGAAGTGGGCATGGAAGCTAAGGTGGATGGCATGGAAGTGGGCATGGGCTTTGCTACAGTAGTGATAGCAAATACACTAAAGGTCATAAGTATGTTGACGAGAAATTATTTTACATATATTGTGAAGAGGAAGAAGAAAATTAACAAGAAGAGGATATACACCAGGGACCAACCCTAGAAGAGGAATAAATGAGTCCGACCATATCGTGTAATGCATTGGCAGGAATTACCACTCCTCAAACTCTCAAGATAGAAGGACATATCAAGAAGAAAAAGGTAATAGTGTTGATTGATTCAGGTAGTACCGATAATTTTATTCATTGTAAGGTAGCCAAGGAATTGAATTGTTTCCTATACCCAGCACCAGAATGTCAAGTGATGGTTGCAAATGGAGGAACTATAAATTGCTCTCAAAAATTTCATAATATCAAGCTAACCATAGGGGAATATGTATTTAATATTCCAATGCTTTCTATTCCTATGGGAGGTTTTGATGTTGTACTAGGAGTACAATGGTTACAATCTTTGGGGACGGTAGCTTTTAATTTTCAAGAACTTTTCTTGAAATTTTTTTTCGAAGGAAAGGAAGTCGAATTATGGGGTATTGCAGGGAAGAAAAGAAAGATAATAAGCTCTAATTTCATGACAAATGTTGTAAAGAAATAAAAATGATGCATAATTGCACAATTATGCTCACTAGAAGTTCCAACATCAAAATCATCTATTTCTGTAGTCTAATGAGGTCTAGACAATTGTCTCAAGGTGTTTTGAAAATCAAAGACTGCCCACACACACGTGTAACCACTGTGCCATTCTTACTGATTCTCTGCAAGTATTCTGTTAATGTGCCCATAGATATCCTTATATCCAAAAGAGAGAAATTGAACATATGATCAGCAGTAAATGTTAGAGGTCAGTATGCACCAACCTAGTCAAAGTCTTTCCTTCCGCTCCAAAAGAGTATTGGTGCACAAGAAGGATGGATCATGGCGCATGTGTCCGGATTATAGGGAGCTCAATAAGCTCACCATTAAAGATAAATTTCCCATTCCCGTGATCGATGAATTCATTTTATTCATTTGGATGAATTACATGGAGCAATTTATTTTACCAAGTTGGATCTTCGTTCAGGATATCATCAAATTAGAATGAAGATTGAAGATATTCCGAAAGCAGCATTTCGAACTCATGAGGGTCATTATGAATTTTTGGTCATGAATTTTGGCCTTACCAATGCACCTTCTACATTTCAAGGGTTGATGAATTCCATTTTCAAACCCTTCCTTAGAAAAATTGTGCTAGTATTTTTTGATGATATACTAATCTACAGCACGTCTTGGAAGGATCATGTTCAACATGTTGACAGGGTGCTCAAACTATTGCAGGAGAAACAATTATATGCAAAATCATCCAAATGTTTCTTTGGAGTACAAGAGGTGGAATATCTGGGTCATATTATATCTCACGAGGGTGTTAAAGTAGACCCTAACAAAATTAAAGCCATTAAGGAATGGAAAGTCCCCACAACTATAAAGTAGTTGCGAGGATTTCTCGGGTTAACAGGGTATTATCGCAAGTTTGTTAAGAATTATGGGAGAATAGCAGCACCTCTAAAAACATTATTGAAGAAAGATGCATTTTCATGGACTCCTGAAGCAACTAAGGCCTTCGAACATCTTAAAGAGGCAATGTGCCTAGCACCGGTCTTAGCTACGCCAGACTTCACAAAAACCTTTATTGTGGAATGTGATGCCTCAGGAAATGGAATTGGTGCAGTTTTAATGCAGGAAGGAAGACCCATTGCTTTTGAAAGTCGTCCAATAAAAGGAAATTATTTACAGAAACCTATTTATGAGAAGGAAATGTTAGCAATACTGCATGCACTAAAGAAATGGTGAACTTACCTAATGGGAAGACACTTCAAGGTAAAAACTGATCATGATAGCCTTAAACACTTTTTGGAACAAAGACTATCTTCAGAAGAGCAGCAAAAATGGGTCACAAAGATGTTGGGTTATGACTTTGAAATAATCTACAAAAAAGGAAAGCTAAATGTTGTTGCAGATGCACTCTCAAGAAAGAATGAAGAGGTGGAAGCATTGCTTTGTGCCATTTCTATTATCCAACCAGATTGAATAACCGAAGCAAGAGATGAATGGAAGAAGGACAAAGATGTATGGACACTCATTCAAAAGTTGCAGCAAGATCCTAGTACATCTGATACATTTAGTTGGAAAAATCATTCCTTATGGTACAAAGATCGCTTATATCTTTGTAAGAATTCCCAACTAAAACAAAATATTCTTCTGGAATTGCACACTTCTCCTTTAGGAGGACACTCAGGATTTTTAAAAACTTACCACAGGGTGAAGAAGAATTTTTTTGGGATGGCCTTAAATCTGATATTCAAAAGTTTGTGGTGGAATGTTTGGTTTTCCAGCAGAATAAAGTGGAGACAATTAAGACCCCGGGACTTCTACAACCTTTATCCATTCCAAGTCAACTTTGGGAGGATATTTCAATGGATTTTATCACAGGTTTACCTAAGTCCGAAGGAAAGAGTGTCATCATGGTGGTAGTTGATAGACTTACCAAGTATGCACACTTATGTGCATTATCTCATCCATTTAAAGCAAGTACAGTTGCTACTACATTTATGGACAGAATTCAAAAGCTACATGGAAGCCCAAGGGTTATTGTGAGCGACAGAGATCCCATTTTTACTGGAAATTTTTTGATGGAGTTATTTTCTTGTTTGGGTACTCAATTAGCTCATAGCTCATCTTATCATCCTCAATCTGATGGTCAAACTGAGATAGTAAATAAATGTTTGGAAGGATATCTTCGTTGTTTTGTATCTGATAAAAAAACACAATGGTTCAAGTGGTTACCTCTCGCTGAATGGTGGTATAACACTTCCTTCCATACTGCAGCAAAAATGACCCCATTTATGGCACTTTATGGATATCATCCACCTACCATCACATCATCTTTAAGAGAAAATTCGAAGGTTCAAGCAGTGGAAGATCACATCAACCATCAACAAGAAGTTCTCCAACTCTTAAAGGATAACCTAAATTTGGCACAAAATCGAATGAAACAACAGGCAGATCAACATCGCAGCGAGAGAAGTTTTGATGTAGGAGACTAGGTATTTTTACAGCTACAACCATAAAAACAAATATCCCTCAAGCAAGCTAAGAAGGATAATAAATTATCACCAAAGTACTATGGTCCTTACAAGGTGTTGCAAAATATTGTTACTATGGCATACAAATTGGAGCTTCCTTCTTCTTCGAGAGTGCATCCAATTTTCCATGTTTCATGCTTAAGAAGGTTATAGGTGAAAATCTTCCAGTTCAAACAATATTGCCAGAACTTGATGAGGAAGGAAAAATCATATTAGAACCTGAAGCAGTCACGGAAACAAGAACTCGACAGCTATGAAATCGATCAATTTCAAAGTATCTCATCAAGTGGAAGAACTTAGCCACTGAAGAGTCTACATGGGATGATGAGAATTTTATACAGAAGCACCCAGAGCTACTCAAGCATTGAGGACAACAGTTTTTTAAAGGAGAGGGGCATGTTAGGTCCCTAGATTACTATTTTAGCCCCTTATTGTTATTAGTGTAGCCCCCTTATTGTTATTATTGTACCCCTGTAACCCCAATATTTTTATTATTGTGCCCTTACATTGTTATTGTTAGGTCGGCTAGGATTACATTGGGCCCACTAGGATTACATTGTGGCCCCATGGACTCCTATATATAGAAAGGAGGTTTTTTCATTTGAATCATCTAAGAATTGTTCATTCATGTAATGTATTGGAGGTTTTCCCCTCGAAGTGGCTTATTTCTAAGGCGTTGATATCTCTTTTCTTCTATTTTTGGAGTTGGTTTCACAACAGAGAATTGCATGGCTTTCTCACACTTCCCCATGGTTGAAAGCTCTTTAGAATTCACATCTACATCAAGTTTATAGAGATTCTTAACTCAAATCCTAATCTTCTTAGCTTGTCCTATTTCTTTGTGTCGAACGAAATTTTTTCCTTCACTGAAAACAACATCATATCCTCTATCCTCCAACATTGCAACTGAAACTATTTTTTTCTTCAATCCTGGGACATGCATTACGTATTTTAATAAAAATGGTTTACCTGAATGTCTCTAGAAAGTAACTGTACCAGTCCCGGTAGCATTATACCTTCCATCGTCATCCATTTCGATATGCATCTGTAGGTCCTTCTCCTCCAAGCTACTGAAAATTTCTTTGTTTCTCGTCATGTGGAAAGATGCACCACTATCCAAGTACCACACTGATCCCATCACACTTGACACCATGCATGCGATCAGTGAGAAGTCCAATTCAAATTGTGAGGCCAAAGCCTCACCAGCTGTAGATCCTGAAGCCTTCTGGTTCTTCTTCTTTTTTGGACAATTAGTGGCATAATGTCCATGTTCGTGACAGTGAAAACATTTCACTATGGACATGTCGCGCTCCTTGCCTTCTTCACCGGTCTCAAATTTGGAATAGGATTTATTTCCTTTCCCCTTCTTCACCTTGGAAGCCAAAGCACAATATTATTCATCTTCATTCTTAGATGGAGATCCATCTCTGGTATTTCACCTGAATTCTTCTTGCACCAAATCCGACCAAAGTCGTTCCCAATCTGGCAGCTTCTCCCTCTGTTAGTTCCTTATATTACTAGTATAGTCCCTTATTGTTGTTAGTGTAACCCCCTTATTGTTATTATTGTACCCTTGTAACCCCCATATTGTTATTATTGTGCCCTTAAATTATTACTGTTAGGTCAGCTAGGATTACATTGTGGCCCCACTAGGATTACATTATGGCCCCATGGACTCCTATATATAGAAAGGAGGTTTTGTAATTTGAATCATCCAAGAATTGTTCATTCATGTATTGTATTGGAGGTTTCCCCCTCGAAGTGGATTATTTCTAAGGCATTGATATCTCTTTTCTTCTATTTTTGGAGCTGGTTTCACAACATTTGGTATCAGAGCTTTGGATTCTAGGGTTTCACTACTCCAAATAGGTCATCATGGCATTTTTGCTATAACCTTTTTTCTACGAAGTTTCAGAAACTGAATTTTTTAGGGTGTGAAGCCGAAATCCTGAGGAACATCATCGAAAAATTTCAGAGCTTCGTTCGCAATATTTTCAAAGATATGATCTATGGAAGGTAGGGCTTTTTGCAAGCTCCTGAATTTCACTTAAACAAGTAATCACGACATTTTCCCTATAACATTTTTTCTACGAAGGTTCAGAATCTAAAATTTTTAGGGTGTGAAGCCGAAATCCTGAGTAAACTCCTCGCAAAATTTCAGAGCTTGGTTCGCAACATTTTCAGAGATATGATCTGTGGAAGGTAGTTCTTTTTCAAGCTCCCGAATTTCATCTCAAAGAGGCGATCGTGGGAAAAGATTCATAACTCTCTCTCTGAGCATCGAATTGGAATGTTGTAAAAAGTGGCCGTAATTCTATCAATTTTAGAGCCAAAGGAGCAAACAGGAAGACGTGGCAAGTCGTACAAGTTCATTGTACTGAACCAGTCCATAATTGGGTCATTGTGGGAGATTGGACATATCTTTGACTTGAAGAATCCAAATCAGGTCAGACCTATGACATTTGAAAGAAGCTTCAAAGGGCTACTACAAGGCTGAATTTTAGATATTAAGAATCCGCAATTATATAGATCATTCAATTTCAATATAGAGCTCCCCAAAAGCAAGTAAAAGGTGTGTATTGTTTTTTCCCGAATTGCATAAGTCTTGTTTAAAGAATCAAATTGAATTGATTCCAAGGGAATATTGTAGAATAGATATCAGTATTGGATTCTAAAATGGCCCTAAAAAGAATTCAACACCCATTAAGTCTTTAGAAGGCTCTACTATGACTCATGAAGATAAAGAATGGCAACATGACATATCAAAATTACAAGAGCAAGTGCAACAAATATCGCTCTCGCAAAGAGCAACAAAAAATGACATGGAAGTTTTGAAGAAAGGCGTGGAAACTAAGATGGATGGTTTGAAGAAAGGCGTGGAATCTAAGATGGATGGTTTGAAGAATGGCATGGAAGCTGGCATGGAATATAAGATGGATGACATGGAAGCTAAGATCGATGAGAAAATGGAAAACATGAAGAATTATCTAAAAGCAGACATGGAAGGTTTGACAAAGTTGATACAAGAAATGTTTCCTAATGGTGAAAATATATTAGAGGAAACGCATAATGAGAACAAAATAAATGTTAATCGCGATTTCATAAAATCTAATGTTGGCGGGAAGGACCACCATATTCCAAAAATGGATATGAGGAAGTTTGATGGAAAGGATCCTGTAACATGGATACTACAGATGGAGCAATATTTTGATCTCCATAATGTGCAAAACACACAAAAGGTACGCATTGCAACTTTACATTTAGAACAAAATACATTTGTATGGTATCGATGGCTTTGCTCACGTAAAAAAAATTGTAACTTAGTCAATTTTATAGAGGAAATGATAGCACATTATGAGGATACAAAGAGCAACACCTTCGTTAGCCAATTGATAAATCTCAAACAAAAGGGTTTAATGGGGGAGCACATTGAGGACTTCCAAAAATTGAATATAAGGGTAACTGATATTCCATAGGAACACAAGATTGATCTCTTCATAGGTACTTTAAAGGATAACATCCAACATGAAGTTCGCGTTTTGGAACCTGATTCATTAGAGAAGGCATTCAGGTTGGCAAAAAAAATTGAATGTAAAATTATGGCGACAAGGAAGCCTACCACTCACTTCTATAAAGAAGGAAGTGTTGCTACGCCTAGATTTCCACAACCTACAAGGTTGACACCACAACAATTGGAAGAAAAAAGAGCAAAAAGGCTTTGCTACAGTTGTGATAGAAAATACACTAAAGGTCATAAGTGTGCTGAGAAGAAATTATTTTACATAGATTGTGAAGAGGAAGAAAAAAATGAACAAGAAGAGGATATACACCAGGAACCAACCCTAGAAGAGGAAGAAATGAGTCCGACCATATCATGTAATGCATTGGCAGGAATTACCACTCCTCAAACTCTCAAGATAGAAGGACATATCGAGAAGAAAAAGGTAATAGTGTTGATTGATTCAGGTAGTACCCATAATTTTATTCATTGTAAGGTAGCCAAGGAATTGAATTGCTTCCTATACCCAACACCAGAATGTCAAGTGATGCTTGCAAATGGAGGAACTATAAATTGCTCCAGAAAATGCCATAATATCAAGCTAACCATGGGGGAATATGTATTGAATATTCCAATGCTTTCTATTCCTATGGGAGGTGTTGATGTTGTACTAGGAGTACAATGGTTACAATCTTTGGGGACGGTAGCTTTTAATTTTCAATAACTTTTCTTGAATTTTTTTTTAGAAGGAAAGGAAGTCGAATTACGGGGCATTGCAGGGAAGCCGGGAAAGATAATAAGCTATAATGTCATGACAAAGCTTCTAAAGAAAAGACAATGAGTCTTAATTGCACAATTATGCTCACTAGAAGTTCCAACATCAAAATCATCTATTTCTGCAGATCTCCAAAAAGTCTTGGACAATCATTCCAAGGTTTTTTAAACTCCCAAAGGACTCCCACCTATTCGTGATCATGATCATGCTATTCATTTGATTCCAGGAAGTGTTCCTCCAAACATCAGGCCTTATAGATATCCTTAAGTCCAAAAGAGCGAAATTGAACGTATGATTGCAGAAATGTTAGAGGCGGGTATAATTCAACCTAGTCAAAGTTCTTTCTCTGCTCCAGTAGTATTGGTACACAAGAAGGATGGATCATGGCGAATGTGTCTAGATTATAGGGAGCTCAATAAGCTCACCATTAAAGATAAATTTCCCATTCCTGTGATTGATGAATTATTGGATGAATTACATGGAGCAATTTATTTTACCAAATTGGATCTTCGTTCAAGGTATCATCAAATTAGAATGAAGACTGAAGATATTCCGAAAACAACATTTCGAACTCATGAGGGTCATTATGAATTTTTGGTCATGCCTTTTGGCCTTAACAATGCACCTTCTACATTTCAAGGGTTGATGAATTCCATTTTCAAACCCTTCCTTAGAAAATTTGTGCTAGTATTTTTTGATGATATACTAATCTACAGTAGGTCTTGGAAGGATCATGTTCAATATGTTGACATGGTGCTCAAAATATTACAGGAGAAACAATTATATGCAAAACATCCAAATGTTTCTTTGGAGTACAAGAGGTGGAATATCCGGGTCATATTGTATCTCACGAGGGTGTTAAGGTAGACCCTAACAAAATTAAATCCATTAAGGAATGGAAATTCCCCACAACCATAAAGCAGTTGTGAGGATTTCTCGGGTTAACAGGGTATTATCGAAAGTTTGTTAATAATTATGGGAGAATAGCAGCACCTCTAACAACATTATTGAAGAAAGATGCATTTTCATGGACTCCTGAAGCAACTAAGGCCTTTGAACATCTTAAAGAGGCAATGTGCCTAGCACCAGTCTTAGCTACGCCAGACTTCACAAAAACCTTTATTGTGGAATGTGATGCCCCAGGAAATGGAATTGGTGTTGTTTTAATGCAGGAAGGAAGACCCATTGCTTTTGAAAGTCGTCCAATCAAAGGAAAGTATTTACAGAAACCTATTTATGAGAAGGAAATGTTAGCAATACCGCATGCACTAAAGAAATGGCGAACTTACCTAATGGGAAGACACTTCAAGGTAAAAATTGATCATGATAGTCTTAAACACTTTTTGGAACAAAGACTATCTTCAGAAGAGCAGCAAAAATGGGTCACAAAGATGTTGTGTTATGACTTTGAAATAATCTACAAAAAAGGGAAGCTAAATGTTGTTGCAGATGCACTCTCAAGAAAGAATGAAGAGGTGGAAGCATTGTTTTGTGCCATTTCTATTATCCAACCAGATTGGATAACCGAAGCAAGAGATGAATGGAAGAAGGAAAAAGATGTATGGACACTCATTCAAAAGTTGCAGCAAGATCCTAGTACATCTGATACATTTAGTTGGAAAAATGATTCCTTGTGGTACAAAGATCGCTTATATCTTTGTAAGAATTCCCAAATAAAACAAAAGATTCTTTTGGAATTGCACACTTCTTTAGGAGGACACTCAGGATTTTTAAAAACTTACCACAGGGTGAAGAAAGAATTTTTTTGGGATGGCCTTAAATCTGATATTCAAAAGTTTGTGGCAGAATGTTTGGTTTTCCAGCAGAATAAAGTTGAGACAATTAAGACCCCGTGTCTTCTACAACCTTTATCCATTCCAAGTCAACGTTGGGAGGAGATTTCAATGGATTTTATCACAGGTTTACCTAAGTCCGAAGGAAAGAATGTCATCATGGTGGTAGTTGAGAGACTTACCAAGTATGCACACTTTTGTGCATTATCTCATCCATTTAAAGCAAGTACAGTTGCTACTACATTTATGGACAGAATTCAAAAGCTACATGGAAGCCCAAGGGTTATTGTGAGTGACAGAGATCCCATTTTACTGGAAATTTTTGGACGGAGTTATTTTCTTGTTTGGGTACTCAATTAGCTCATAGCTCATCTTATCATCCTCAATCTGATGGTCAAACTGAGATAGTAAATAAATGTTTGGAAGGATATCTTCGTTGTTTTGTATCCGATAAACAAACACAATGGGTCAAGTGGTTACCTCTTGCTGAATGGTGGTATAACACTTCCTTCCATACTGCAGCAAAAATGACCCCATTTATGGCACTTTATGGATATCTTCCACCATCCATCACATCATATTTAAGAGAAAATTCGAAGGTTCAAGCAGTGGAAGATCACATCGAGCATCAGCAAGAAGTTCTCCAACTCTTAAAGGATAACCCGAATTTGGCACAAAATCGAATGAAACAACAGGCAGATCAACATCGCAGCGAGAGAAGTTTTGATGTAGGAGATTGGGTATTTTTACGGCTACAACCATACAAACAAATGTCCCTCAAGCAAGCTAAGAAGGATAATAAATTATCGCCAAAGTACTATGGTCCTTACAAGGTGTTGTAAAAGATTGGTACTATGGCATACAAATTGGAGCTTCCTGCTTCTTCGCGAGTACATCCAGTTTTCCATGTTTCGTGCTTAAAGAAGGTTATAGGTGAAAATCTTCCAGTTCAAACAATATTGCCAGAACTTGATGAGGAAGGAAAAATCATATTGGAACCGGAAGCGGTCACGGAAACAAGAACTCGACAAATACGGAATCGATCAATTTCAGAGTATCTCATCAAGTGGAAGAACTTACCCACTGAAGATTCTACATGGGAGGATGAGAATTTTATACAAAAGCACCCAGAGCTACTCAAGCGTTGAGGACAACACTTTTTTGAAGGAGAGGGGCATGTTAGGTCCCTATATTACTAGTATAGTTGTTAGTGTAACCCCCTTATTTCGCCTGAATTCTTCTTGCACCAAATCCGACCAAAGTCGTTCCCAATCTGGCAGCTTCTCCCTCCCATTGACATAGTCCTGATAACTATGCCAACTCTTGGGAAGTCCAAGAAGAGCTAGGCACACCAAGTCATCATCCACGACAGTAATTCCTACACTCCCAAGCTCATCCCGACATTGGACAAACTTTGTTAAGTATACCGAAATAGTTTCATTTTTCTCCATTTTGATATTCCTGAGTTTATCCTTCAGTGCCAATTTCCTATGGTCACTACTGCTCTGAAATAGATATGTCAAAGCCTTCCACATTGCATATGGATTCGCTTTTCCATGGAGACTTGAGCCAATGTGGTCTCGTACTCCCTCCAGTAAGATCCTACTCGCCCTTGCAACTTTCTTTTTCCATGCATCAAAATTTGCAACATTTGTCACAACGGGTTTCTTTGAGGATCATGGTCAAGAATGATGAATTGATTCCTCCTCCTATAAAATCTTGTTTTAATGAGTATCCTACCATTCTACAAATATCGGTCTAAATAATTCCCCAAAAGTGTTGGAAGAACTACGTCGAGAAGCCATTTGGGCTTGGGGCTTTATTCGAGTGGAGGGAGAAGACTACACTTTGAATTTCATCTTCAAAAGGGGGTTGAGGAAGTTGATTATTGATTTTTTATGATATCATGAGATGGATGTGCTCCAACATATAGTGTTCAGACTCCTATGAAGGAGGGGGGGCTTCTAAGTATATACTGTTAAAGAAGTCAATCGATTCTTCTTTTATATGGTGGAAATCCTCGATCTTTGTAACATTAACAGATTTTGGCTGAATTAAATTCTTCCTCTCTTATTCATGGAATTCTTGTGGAGTAATTTCGTGTTTTGATTCCCTGCCTTCATCCAAACGCTTCTAAACTTGATTCTCCATTATTATTCCTCCTCTTTAAGGTTTGAGTGGTATTTATCAAAGTAGATTCTTTCTTTTTGCAACAATTTTGTAGTTACTTCACTTTCATCCTTAATTGAATTGAGTGAGCTCATGGTGAACTCTAAATCTATTAAGGTGACTTGTTTTTCCATTTGTGTGGCTTTGGCCCAAAGTTTGATATCGTCCTTTAATATTTTAAATTTTTGTTCCCATATTCTGATGGGGTTGTTATCCACTCATTGGGACCAATAGGAAGAGACCAAGGATTGTAAGTCTTGCTGAGAGAACAAAAGAGGATGACATTGAAAGGGAATAGGGCCAAAATCGGGAAGAGGGTCAAGGACAATCTAATTAGACAATGGTTTAATCCATTCCATGGAAGGATATCAGATTTGATAGATAAGATGCATTGCAAGAAGGATTCAACAATAAAAAAGCGGTCTAATCTAGCGGTGATGTGGGAGGACCCATCTCTCCTAGTGTTCCATGTACATTTTAGATTGGATGGAATAGGATCAAAGAGATTGAATGGGGATATGTGATCTTCCATGTGCTACTAAAAGGGGTCCCTGATGGGAAGTCCACTTCTTCTTTCCCATCTTATTCAAGTAGTGTTAAAGTCACCTCCAAAGATATTATTAGATCTGAAATCTGAATCGTTTAATGCCATCAGAGAGGCCCAAGATGTATGTTTATCATGAAAATGGATAGGCATATAGAGATTAATTACTGAGTGTACCTTGTTAGAGGATAGATCCAAGAAAGAAGGTGTTATCCATTGAGGGTTCTAAAAGGAATTGATCAATTTGACGTGAGTCAGATCCCATAACGTACATAGTCCTCTCGATGATCCTCTAGCATTTACTACCTTTATTTTTCTACCACTCCATGGTTGTTGATGAATCGTTTGAATTTATTGTTCCCGCGTCTTGGTTTCCTGTAGAAAGACGATTGAGGGTTTTTCCTTTTGGATCAAGGATTTGACCTCTAATATTTTTTTTCAAACCCTAGGCCTATGCAATTCCATGAGAGGATGATTATTACTTACTTTTAGTGGAGGTCACCCCTTCGGTGGGCCATAACCTGTATCTATCTTGTTCCCTTTATTCCCTTGTTCTATAGAGTGGAGAATTTTTAGAGTGGACTAATGCCCCAGTTATTTCTCTTTTTTAGTTTGCTCGATCCTTAATTCCTAGTTATTCTTTCGACATAAATGTCGTGTCTTGCACTCCTTATCTCAAACTTTCTTTGCGCTCTTTTTTTTTTTTTTTTTTTTTTTTTCTTTTCTTCTGACGAACTAGAAAAGGTGGAGCCAATTACTTCTTCTTTCAAGGAGAGGAATTTATCTTCCCTGTTTGAAGAATCGACCTAGGAGGACTCTAGATCCTAAAAAGGGTATGTGCCTTTCCCATGAGAGGCCTGGCGAGGTGACTTAGGGACTTTGGAGGGTTGATCTTTCCCCGTCGATCTAGATGGAGAGATTTCCCCTTCTTCTCCAGGATTATTCAGGGCCTCATACCTATTGTTTGAATCACCTAGCATTTTACTTGATTCCTTCCCCATATTTTGTGCTTTAGACTAGGGAGACCCTGGGGGGTTGATTTTTCTGAGGTTGTTGCTAAGAGGCAAGGTTTTGACATTGAGGACCTTTCCTCCTTTTGGCTTGTTGTCTTTGTTCTCTCTACTCACCTTTTTTGAAGCAGATTATTGCAAAATGGTCATATTCATGGCAAATCTTGCATTTAAAAGGTAAATAATCATATTCCACCTCCTAAATGTGTGTCCAATTGTCCATGCTGAGATTAATAGTTGCAAGGAGGCCCTTATCTAGATCCACTTTGACACAAATTCTTGCTCCATAAAAGAGGTTGTCTCTCCACTCAACACAATCAATGTACTTTCCTAGGGTGTTGCCTATCTTTCTAAAGGTTACATCGCTCCCGCAGTGCAGAGGAAGGAAGGGAAGTTTAACTCAAACCAGAAATGTGGATGGAACATCCCATTCCGTGTTGAAGTTTTTTCTCCATCATTCTAGGTAGAGCCCTTGGGCTCCCATGAAGTAAAATCCACTTCGAAATATTAGATCCCTGACTCCTTTATTTTCGAAATATAAGGTGAAAAAACCATTCCCACAAAAGGAACAAGAGACATCACCTTTGATGAGAGGTTTCCAATTATTCAAAATCCATTGACAAATAGTCTTCAAGGAGGGCCACAACGCCATAAATTGTCCAACAAAACCCCAATTTGCAAGTTGAAGAGCTCGATGGCGAACTTGAAGCATGGTGATCTCAATCTTGGGGATGTCATCAAGCTTCTTGCTTCTTAACAGAGAGGTAATTAGAGGCTCTCTAAAACTTGGGGCCATTTGCAACAAAGGAGTTGAAATTCATGATCTCTTGATCCAATGTAGAAGGGGAGGACAAACTAGCCATTGAGATTTCAACAACTTGTTGGCTAGAGGAGGGAACCCATATGGAAGGGAGGGATCCGCAGAATCAAAGCCGACTGGTCACTCAGACTGCAGATCCACTGACAAAAGTGAAATAGAGCAGGAGAGATCGAAGAATACTGGTAAGGAGTAGAGCTTCAAGGGCCATGTAGCACGAGGGCGCAGGGATCACTGCAAGGTTGCAGAGACATGATCGCAGAGCTTCGAATTGATACAATAAAAATACACTTGAAGTATTTTATTTAAGAATTGATTCATTATTTAAGAATTTATTATTATTATTATTATTATTATTATTATTATATATATATATGGTGTAAACTAATTGGTTTTTGTGGGGTTGAGTCCACATTGAGACTTAGGTTCAAATCTTATGGTAAGGGGTTAAAGGTGGGGGCCAATTGTGGTGTATAAAAAATATCCCAAGGTACATCCAAACTCTAATCAAAGTCTTCAAATAACTAGTACTCAACGAATCTCAACAATGTTCCTCTAATCCTCTAATCACTTGTGGAGTTGCTCGAGTACTACCTCACCCCATGTAGTTTGGGACACACATGAGTATTGAGCCATTCTAATCTTCTAATCACTTGTGGAGTTGCTCGAGTGTTGCCTCACCCCACGTAGTTTGGGACAAACATGAGTATTGAGCCATTCTAACTACATCGTGTATTCAATACCCAACACCTCTTCTATCTCAACAAATTCAAGCACAACCAATCCTTGTTCTAACCCTTGTAATATCTCGAGCTTGTAACATTTAGGAACACAACTTTCATTGTAGCAATGTTTTAAGATGTGACAATTCTCTAACAAAGTTCCTCTAATCACTTGTGGAGTTGCTCAGGTACTCCCTCACCCCATGTAGTTTGGGACACAAGCACATTGAGACATTATAATTACATCATGTGTTCGATACCCAACACCTCTTCTATCTCAATGCATTCATTAATAACCAATCCCTATTCCAACCCTCCTAATATCATCTTAAACTTGCAAAATTTAACAACACACAACTTTCAAAAATACCCATCTTTTAAAATTTTAAAAATGGACAGTTTCTCTATTTATTTCTCTATTTACCTATACCTATAGCCACTAATGTCCAAACATCAAAAACATCCCAAACTTAGTTTTGAAAACCATCACAAACTTAGTTTTAAATACCATGAGCCCCTCTTATTTAGCTCAATTCATTATAATAAAGCAAGCGAGAAGAGAAGACTGCTGAAAAGCTCTTACAAGCGAGAAGACAAATGAAAACCTTTTACTTACCTCAACTCAATTCATTATACTCGACCAAGAACACTGATTTTAATGGTGTTAGTAAAACTCCCACCTCTACCAAATCAGTTCAAGGTTCCATTATGAGATAACAACGAAGATACACCCATAAGAAAAAATACCTTCAACCTTCCATATATTTTAGATATTCATTCTAAATCCTTCAACGGGGCCGTGCCTCTCACTTTAGTCATGATCATGAACGCAATTTCGATGTTGAGTATATTGCTGGTAGCCACGCCACCTGAATTATACAAAAGGAACTTTTGCCTCCAAGGAATAATATTTGAAGATCCAAAGGACAACACCCTCGTGTTTCCAGAGTGTTGAATGGGTACCTTGTAATCTTAAGGTTCAGAGTGTTGAAGGCATTTTTCTACAATCTAATATAACGTGAAGTATTTTTCTACCACCCAATATAATATGTAAAGGTGCTGTCATAAATTAATATAATATGTAAAGGTGCTGTCATAAATTTTTGCGTATGTAAAAAAAAATTAAATAACTATACCAAACATTTAAATAATGTGAACTCATAAATAAAATTAAATAATTTATTCTCTTAAGACATGATAAATCTAGAGTTCGATATATCTGGAATTAAATAGATCTAAATGAATGTAATTTAGTGTAATGAAGAGCCTGAAATGGAAAATGGAAAAGGTATTGGAGTTAAAAAGATAACAGCGGTGCTACTGTACCTTTTTCTCCCCTCTCTCCCCAGAGCTGTGACTTGAAGGGAAATCTGCCAGGCCTCTCTAAGATGAGAAATAAGAAGGAATTGAACTTTTCTTCATCGCTACCAAAATTTCACTGAGCAGCTGGACAGATGGCTAGTTGCAAAGGTAAAGAGAACTCCAAGTGGAAAGAGGATAGGTGGACAAGTAGTAAAAATTAATTACACAAGGTAAAATTTGTTTCCAAAATTGGAAGTATTGGACCACCAGTTTCAAACAAAAGCTTTGGTTAAAATATTGTTTCCAAAAGTGGAGGTATTGGATGACCGGTTTAAAAATATATATATATTCTTTTAAAAAAAAGGTTTTACATTTTAGTTTCAAATAAAGGTTATTTATAACATATGAAAGAAAAAGAATTTTTAACATCCATGAGGTTAAAAGTAGTTTATGGGACAGAATGTTTCTTCATCTGGATCTTGTATTGGGCCCTTGTCCTGTAGAGTTTTACAATAAACGCTTCCAGCTTCTTGACAAACTCTTGGCCTAATAAATTATTTCTCCCTAGCTCTTTCTTCCAAGTAGGTTTGTAAGACACATGCTCAAGCAAATACCCCATTTGCTAAACCATCCAAGTCTTCTTTATTTTGCACAATATGTCATTAAACGCAACCTTGGGCCGTTTACCCTCTTCCATTTGCTCAATTTTTTTCAAATACCTTATGACTCTCACCATAGCAATTGCTTCAATAGAAGCAACCTCTGTTTCACTTAACAAGATAGCATAAGGAACTGCACTTTTAATTTTGATTTTTTTTGTAATCAAATGCTTCTGAATTTTCTCAATTTGTTTCCACTGCATCTTGGTTGTGATGTTGGCCCACTTCACAACCGCAGAGAATCACCAAAATCACTAGAAGCCCAAAAAGAGTTAGAGTGGATTTCCAGTCCCACAGTTTTGCCTCTCGAGTCTCTACATCTATTTTGAAGAGCATAAAATGTTTTCCAACCCCCCAAAGTTCTTTTCTTTCTACAACCATCCCAACTTAAATTTCTGTTGAAGTCAATTATGAGGTATTTGTAGTCTGCAACTTCTTCCATAATGTTGCCTTCAAAGTAGAACTTATGCTAGTTATGCTTTCTTTTGTTAGAGAAAACCACTACTTTAGTTTTGCTAATACTGACTTGCATCCTTACTCTTATGCAAAAATTCTCAAGTGAACGTAAGTGCTCCTGCAAACCAAGAGCCGATTTAGCAATCAGTATAAGGTCATATGCATACAAAAGAAGCTTTATAATGAACTTGCCCAAATAGATACCGTCACCCCCTTGCGAATTTAGCCACTCTTCAAGCTTGTCAATAAATAATCCAAAAAGGGTAGGAGACAATGGGAAAACTTTCAGAAATGTCTGATGAAGTTCTAATTTTGATTTTCACCTCTTCATACAGCCTATGCACAACTACTTTCAAATGCCTGGGAACCCTGAGTTCCTCCATTCTGCGCCAAAGCTTATCCCTCGAAACCGTGTCAAAGACTTTTCTGAAATCAACAAAACAACAAAAAACTTCTTCCTTTCTTAATGATGTGCCTTAAAGTTATACAATGATCAATTGTGGACTAAGTTAGGTGCCCCTTAGCACGTTATCTCTTTCTTTTGCCCACTTGCTGATTTTATTTTCTAACATGCTTCCAAATAACTTTGCAAACAAGGGGTTTATCATTATGGTTCTATAATTGGAGGAATTATTGACGTCACCACTCTTGAAAACAGGTATTTCCCTACTATTTGTCCAATTTGTGTGGAACCCATGTTGTGTGATGTTGTTGAAAACTTTTGTGATGTGAGGTGAAAGAATTTTTAAGCCCCACTTTAGATACCTCTACTTGGAGTTCAACTAAGTCTTTTGCTTTTCCAACACCCAACTTCTTGATACCCATCTCTACCTCTTGCACCATGAAGAGTTTTGTGTCTGTGTTGACCAAGGGAGGAGGGTCAACCTTGGGATCCTACTCATACAGTTGTCTTTTACAGTTAGCACCTTTTTTGGTTGGAGCTCCTTCCAGAATAATTTGGGGTTATTTTTCCCAAGGAAGATTAGTTCTTCTCTCCTCAAAACCATGAAATCAGTCTGTTTCTTTTTTAATATCTGCTTGTAACCTTTGAACTTTATGTTATCCTTGTTTGAATCCTTCCACATTCTCTTTGACTTTTTGCATTCCTCGTCAAACCAAGCATTAACTGGAAAGCAATTTTTTTTTCACTCAGCAAGTGCGTTTTGAATTAAATGTGTTAATTCGTGACTATGAAGGCCATGAAATGAGATTCCTTCTGTCGAACAGTCTCTCTAGCATTATTTGGAAGGTATTACAATTCTCTGGAGTCAAAAGAATTCTACCCTTTGGGGGATTTTGTAAGAAATCTGTCCTTTGGGGGATTTTGTTGAACACATTGAGTTTCTGACCCTAATTGCTTTTTTCCAGTCCAAGAGAAATTTAAATAAATTGGCATGTGATCTCATTTTAAGTCCCAAATTTGATCTCCATTCAACACTTCCTCCAATTTTTCACACAAATTATTTGAACAAATTATATAATCTACTATACTTGCTCCATTGTATATATTGTATTGGATATAAATATACATTTATGTTTTATAAATTCAAAAAGTTTTTAAATAAATTTGTTAATTCACTCAAAATTAAAATTAAAATAAAAAATATTCTGAATTAAGTCTATATAAATTTTTTAATTATATTATATTAAATTTTTGTAAATATAATGTTTATATATATATATATATATATAACCAATGACCATCATTACCAGGCTAATTTTATTTTATCAAATTTATAAATTTAAATTAATTATGCTATTTTTTAAATCAAATACTTTGGAAATAAATTTTTAAATTTTTATTCAATTATAAAATTAAATTTTATTATAAATATTTTTATAATTACATTGAATATTTATAAACTCAAAATTTTCAATCTATATTTTATTAATTCTATAAATTTAGAAATTTATTTTAAAATATTATAGGTATTGTTTAATATTAATTTTATTATGATTATAAATATTTTATGATGTTGATGATGGGGGTTAACGTTCACTGAGAACTTTGGTTTATCGAACTTAAAAAACGAATTATATAATTTTGACATGTTAAAAGGCTAGAAAGGTAGGTATTGCAACAAAGATTATGAAACTGAGATCTAATGTGGTATGAAACTGAGATCTAATGTGGGTGTAAGTAAGGCACTCTAACAAATTTTATGAAACTAAGATCTAATGTGGTATGAAACTGAGATCTAATGTGGGTGTACCTAAGGCACTCTAAGAGGAAGCGATTTTCATCCTCAATGCTCATATTCTCAGAGAGATAGCACATCCTTTCCACCCATGGTGTTTTAGGAACTGCCTAATAACCTGTTTCACTATGGAGCTCATGAGAGTTCGTTCTTATCTTAGCTACATTCATTTTTTTCTTAAGCTAGTTAAAACAGAAAGATACTTTTGATCTTCTAAAATAAGATTGATAACCTCCTTATAATATCTTAATTTTTTTTATTCTATAATTACATTTAATATTTCTAAACTCAAAATTTTCAAACTCTATTTTATTTTTTATAGAAATTTATTTTAAAATATTATAAATATTGTTTAATATCAATTTCATTATGATTATGCAATTTTATTTTTCTTTATTGAATTGAGGACATTGAAAAATTAGTTTCATTTTTCAAATTAGAGTTAATGATTTTTTTGTGACTTAATTGAATTTCATTTTTGCTTTTTTTTTATTGTTATTTACTTAGTTTTGAAATTTAGGTAAGAAAATTTTTTGTAATAATATTAGTTTTCTCATATATGGTTTAATTTTTTTTTAAGTTTTGAATAATTTTTAGGTATGAAAGTTTTTGTAATAATATTAGTTTTCTCATATTATTTTTATTTTTTAATAATTTATTGTATTTTTAATTTAATTTTTTTTGAGTTTTGAATAATTTTTATTTTGAAGTGATGATAAGAAATATTTCACAATAATAATAATCAATTATATAAATTATATAGTTTGTAAATGTAAATAGGTATTAATTTATGATAAACATCAAAACAATTACTCCAAAATACATATTACATTGATTAAATTAAAATAAATAAATAAATAAATATAGAATATTAAAAAAAAAACTAAATTATAATTTTATTTTAAATTATTATTATTAATTATAAAAATAATCAATATATGAGTTAAACAATATTCTTAATTTTGGAAATTCATCCTACTTTACCATAAAAATTCACAACTTGCAAATAGCTTTTATGAGAACACTATGACTTATAAATGCCACATACCCAATATAACACATGTTGATAGGACATTTTCTTTAATTAATTAATTTAAGACAAATTAATTAAAAAAAGATAACTAACTTGAAGATTTTTTTTTCCCCTTAATCTGTGTATACTACTATGAATATTACAACATATTCCAATCTCCACCATCTACCTAATAATTACTAATAATTAAATTAAAATTCAAGAAATTCTACTCTAAAATAGACATGTTTATAAATATAATTAATTTATACTTGTAAATTAATTTAACCAAAACATTATATTTTTAGTTTAATTTTTTTAAGTTTTGAAGAACTTTTAGTTAAATCTCCTTTTAAGTTTTAAATAACTTTTATTTAGAAATAGTAATAAAAAATATTTCATTAATTATTCTAATTATTTTTTATTTGCAAATTAGATATTTAATCTTAATTTTATTTTTAAAATAAAGAAGTCCATTTTATAAAATAAATATATAATAAAATATATAACATTTAATTTTAAAATTATTTATTACAAATTTGTGTATATTTGATTTTTTTTCTCCTTAATCTCTTTATATCACAATACAACATTTTTATAAAATTAATCACATTACAACATTATTATATTATTTCAAGTCCCACCATGGATTACCTAATTCCATCATTTTGTATGGATCAAAATCTCACACCTCTTTTCATTTTGGATTCCTTTCATTGTTGATGATAATCAAACATGCCAATATCACAAACACATGGAAATATGACATTAGTTATAATTTTTTTATTTAATTTCTTGCATTCTCTTACTTCCTAAAATCATAGGATTACATGAATATTAGCTTGTCTTGTCCTTCCATGTGAGGGAGCCCCAACCTCAACGTCAATGAAGGCTCCAGGGTGAATTGAAGAAAATAAAACAACTTTATTAAAGATGAGTGCATGTCCTAGGGTATCATTTAAGGTTTATGAAAAGTATAATTAGATATTTCTTATGTATAGGATTAAGTTAGATTGATTTGATATTATATGATTCTTTTATTTAGTTTTAATAATGATGAGATGAATGATAGAGTATATTAATAAAAGTTAAAATTGAGATGAAATTGTTTTTAATTGGTTAAGAGTTAATTTTTTTTTTTTTTTTTTTGAATATAATGATACACTGTAACAATTCAAGACTTAAAAACACATATTAAAAATAGGAAGCTTTTATTTTATTTTATAGATTATTGTAAGACATTTAATCATTTTCAAGACTTGCTAAATTCTAAATTAAAATAAATCTAAACTAATTTAATTCCCATTTTAAATTAATTTAATTTTTCATTTAAATAAATTATATTTCACATAAATATATAGTATGAAATTATTTGTATTTTAATATTATTATTTATTTTTATATACCATTAATAAAGAAAAATGAGAAGTGAAAAACAGAATAAATAAACCAGTGGTAAGGAGAGAATAATAGATATAAAGTACAAATTGTTTCCAAAACCGGAATTATTGGACCACCAGTTCCAAACAAAAGCTTTCCCCAACATTTTGTTTCCAAAGGAGTACGCATCGAATCACGAGATTCAAATAAAAGTTATTTCCGAGCTTCAAATTAAGGATATTTTTAACATATGCCACGGGTATATAAACATACTTTTTATGTTTTATAATCTCAGATAAAGTTTTTAAATAAATTTGTTATCAAATATTCACTTGAATTGAAAATTTAAAAAAATATTATTAAGATTCAAGTCCCTAAAAAGTTTTAAAATATATTATATTAAATTTGTCAATATAACTTTTTGAATATATTACATTTCAGTTTTTAAAAATCAACGACCATGGTTACAAAATTAATTTTATTTTATTAAATTTATAAATTTGAATTAATTGTTATAATAAATTAAGTTATTTTTAAAATTAAATCATTTAGAAATAAATTTTAAAATTTATTTAACTATAAAATTGAATTTTATTATAAATATTTTTATAGTTATATTTAATATTTTTTCTAAAACTAAGTACTAATCGATGGAATTATTACGAGGATCAAAATTGGCCAGAATTTAGGCTAAAAAAATTAAGAAATCTTTAAGGTAACAGTGTTTGAATCATGATTTTGATGGTGGAAATGGATCAGCACCATCAAAAACCTCTAAGGCACCCAAAATATTAAAATTTGATAGTTATAATATGGATTTACAAAAATCTCTGCCAGATTTTCTTAAAATCTTACCGAAATTTCCATGATTTTCAGAGCAAGAAAGCAGTGTAATTAGACTACGACTATTGTAATTTTCAAACTCTATTTATATATCTTTTAAATTTAAAAAATAAATTGTCTCAAAATATTGTAAATATTATTTATGTAAATTTCTACATATATGTTATATTTGAGTTTATTGATGTTTTAGGTTTAGAGTGGTCTTACCACTAATTAGGAGACTCGATAAAGCAAGATAAATCTTAATAGATTCAAACTAGTCGTTTTTGATCTTTTAATTATTATATTATTAGAACTAACGATTTTGGATTTCTTAGTCAAATTAGCTTATTCTAACGGTTTTATTTTCCTCTCCTACATCTATTTAAACTTAACGATTGATCTGATCTCTCACCTAGTCCTCATTATGAATCACACTGGTTGGTTCGAAACACATCGACTTTGTTCATGATAATGTGATTATTACCGAAAGATTTCTTCACAAGATAAATCTATCATGCTTTACTTGAGTTTCTAGGTTTAAAGTGGTCTTATCACTCATCATGACTCGTAAAGCATGATAAATCTATCATGCTTATACATAACATATCAACTTAATTACTAGTTATGAAAATATACACAAGTATTGTTTAATATCAATTCCATCAGTCCGTTGAGAAACTTTGTTGACTGAGTTAGAAATATCAAAATGTGGAATACATGACTTACGAGGTCTCATGGAAATGAACCATCTCCATACTTTAAGAGTAAGCGGTTGCCCTTTAGGCGAATTGCCATTTAAGGAGGAATCTGTCCCGAAGAAAAAGAGAAAGGGAAGAGCAACTGACAAAGCCCTCATTCCGGTTTAAGTGGTTAGAGTTGTACTGCACAAAAATATCAGAGGTATCTTTACTTCAAGGTGTGCATCAAAATGTGGAATACATGACTTACGAGGTCTCATGTAGATGAGCCATCTCCATATTTTAAGAGTAAGCTGTTGTCTTTTAGCCGAATTGCCATTTAAGGAGGAATCTGCCCCGGGTGAAAGAGAAAGAGAAAGGGAAAAGCAACTGACAAAGCCCTTATTCTGGTTTAAGTGGTTAGAGTTGTACTGCACAAAAATATCAGAGGTATCTTTACTTCAAGGGGTGCAAGGTGTGCATCAACGTACAAGTCAATGTGAGGGTAATGTGTAATGAAGTTGTCTACTCAACATACGGAATAATTTCATATGTGTTCAAGTGTGTTTAAAGTGAAGTTGAGATATTTTTTATTTAAAATAAAAATAAAATATTATCTAATAGTAAAAACAATATAGTCTAATATTATTATAACAAAAATAAGCAAACATGTTTAATATATGAGATTTTATAAAAATATTTGATTTATTTTTAATAATTAAAAGTATATATATATATATATATATATATATATATATATATATATATATAATTTCACTTTTGACTGAGAGTTAGATGTATAATTCATTAAATTCTTAATATAAAATGAACATATAACATTTAAAAAATATTACTAATGACTATATATATACTCTAACTAATAGATGAAATGATCTTGTTAAATTTAACCAAAATAAGACATGGGTTTTTAAAAAATTTGAATTTAATTTGTTTAATCTATAGAATTTTGAGTGTCCCTAGAGTTTTTTTAGAGTTCTAAATCTATTTATGCATTCAAAAATGTATTCTAAACAACAAAAAATCACAATATTGCTTGATGCCACTGAAAAAATTTATTTCGTGTATAAGTTAGATTGTGCCTATTATATGAACAAACAAAAAAACTATGTATATATTATATGAAACAATTGGAAAAAATAAAATGTTATGTTCAAAAAAATTCAAGTAGTTTCATTATGAAATTCAGCAAATATTTGTTGGAATTGCAAGTTTAAGTTGGTTTGTCTACACAATCCAAATGGCCAAAGGGTTTTTCAAAGCCTCCAATCCATTTATGCATTCAAAAATAAATTCATATATATATATATATATATATATATATATATATATATATATATATATATATATATATATATATATATATATATATATATATATATATATATATATATATATATATATATAACCATAGATCTATCAGGTGGCAGGGCACCCAAATGAGTGAGTTACAAACCTTTTTTCAAGTTTTGCACTGGAAAAGAAGTTCTCACTTCAAAAGAGACCAAAATCCTTCAGTTGCAAACATTTTTTCAAGTTTTGCATTTAAAAAAATATTTGCACCTCAAAAGATTTGATCCCTTCTCTCTAGATCAACGGTTAAGATGGGTCTATATTAGTGATTATGGAATTTCATTTGTATTTGGTGATATTTGTTCTATTTATTGAAGTGAAGACAATGAAAATTTGATTTTTTTTATTTTTCAAATTATTGTTAATAATTTATGTGAAGTAATTGAATTTTGTTTTTACATTTTCTTGTTATTCTAATAGTTCTTTAATTCATTTTTTTTAGTTCTGAATAGCTTTACTTTAAAGTGGTGGTGAGAAGCATCCCATCAATAATAATAACTAGTACAATCATATAAATTAAATGGTTGGTAAATACCTATAGACATTAGTCATTATAAACATCAAAAAAAAAATTACTACTACTAACTTATAACTTTATTTTAAACTATTATAACATTATCATTATAAACATCAAAATTAAATAATAATAATAATAAAAACTACTACTACTAACAACTTACAACTTTATTTTCAATCATTGAGATCATATATATATATATATATATATATATATATATATATATGAGTTAAACAATATTCTCAACTATGGAGATTCACCACTTGTAAATAGTTTGTGTTACAATACCATGGCTTATCAATGCCACATATCCATTATGACAAATGTTGATATAATTAATTAATTTAAGAAAGATTAATTAAAAGAACATAAGTAACTTGAAGATTCTACCATGTTCCATTGAAGTTAAATCTCCCCCATCAATCTAATAATTACTAATAATTAAATTAATATTATGGTACATCTATTCTAAAAAAACATGTCTATCCACATAATTAGTTAATACTTGTAAATTAGATATTTTAGAGGGCATTCTTCTAGACCATACTCTATGGTTTAACAAAAAATTTACATCTTTACTTTAACCTCTTTTATATTTTGAATGACTTTTACTTTGAAATAGTAACAAGGCCGCATAGCTAGCTTTCCTTGTGACTTAGCTTAATTATTGAACTTTGAAATGTATAAATCAATTGCCACATTTGAACATGTGAACAAGGGCTACATTGTAGATACTCTTTAAATATTGTTGCAAATATGAAACTTTTATTGAGAGTGATTA
This sequence comes from Pinus albicaulis, assembly GCA_034641835.2. NCBI lineage: Eukaryota > Viridiplantae > Streptophyta > Pinopsida > Pinales > Pinaceae > Pinus > Pinus albicaulis. The sequence continues at coordinate 454,839,255 of CM076575.1, read as the reverse complement.
AGAAAGATATAGTCATAATAATGGATAAAGTATAAATCTTAGTTTTAAATTTTATGCACGTGAAAAGTTGAATTTAGGTCAAGATTTTTACAAACATTTTACATTTCAAGATCCATGCAAATGTTGAAATATCTATTTTTTAAATAAACATAAAATACTTATTAAATAAATAAATAAATATTATTTATAATTAAATTTAGTATTTAAATATTAAATAAAATTAAAGTTAATATAAATGTATGTGAGTGAAATACGAATTACAAATATATTTAAATTTCAAGATAAAATAATTATTAAAATAAATAAATAAATAAATATTATTTATAATTCCATTTAGTATTAAATAATTTTTTTTTAATTAGATTTAATTTTTAAATGTTAACTTGAAATAAATTTATGTCCATGAAATATGAATTATAAACATATATAATTATTAAAAATAATATTTTGTTGTTTAAAGTAATGGAGGATAATACATTTGTAATTAGTATTCAATTATAATTAGAAAGATGAATGAAGCCTATGAAGAGGTTGCAATGAAGATAAATGGCAAATAGAGGGGGAAAAATAAAGTTGAGTGAAAATTGGATCATTAAAAAGAATGGTATAGATTTGTTGAGGTTGTAATATTCTAGTAACACCATTCGATAAATTGTATCCATAAATTTGTGAGGTGAATGAAGGCTGAGATCATAGATGAGGAGCAGAGTTATTTTAAACCCACACCTAAGATAAATTGACGCTTGTCGAGGGTGGTATTTTGTGCAGGACCAAATTGCAAAATTAAAAAATGTACGAATATTTAATGAGTCATGGTCACAAATCATGGTTACCTGTAAAGGGAGTCAAATGAAGGTGTTTAACACAGGTACATAAAATTGATAGCGTCTACTAGATTAGTGCATAAAGCTGCAATACTCCCTCCTTAGCCAACAAAAATGGACACGGTAACTATATATGTAAAACATAAGCATGCTATTCCTGCCCACTGCATATTATATATCCTTATGAAAATATTAGAAAGAAACATCCTATCTACTTTACCCATCCCTATCAGAACCATCTGCTTAAAACATGACACCATTAAAAATGCAAGAGAAGAAAAATTCTGTAGTCCCTATGCCTACTCAAAAACAAAAGTAAAATAGGAAAAAGAACCCAAAACCATACTGCTTGAAGTCAACCAAGGGAATGCTTACTAGGTCGAAATCATTCGTGAGCAGGGACAGAGCGTTCATCGATCAGTTGTAGACTTTTATAGTGTTGTATCTTTATGATGCCAAATGAAGCCTCCAGCTCATGCTTTGAGAGGAGATATGCTCTCATATTGTTCTCTTTATATATATGATGCAATGGTGGCTCTTTGAGCATAGACATTAGGTGTTTAATAAGTTGAATCCACCCCTATAGACCATTAAGTTGGAAGCAAGAATTCCCAGTGATGCCATCAAGAACTGATTTTGCATCCCCATATATGTGCATTGTCAACGGTTGAAGATTGTAAGCCATCCATAGAGCACTCCATAAAGTCAATACCTCTGTCTTTGTGTTAGAGCCTTTGCCTCCATTCCACAAAAGCTGAAATCTCTCTTGTTTCAAACTAAAAAAATTGACTATATGATGACAATAATATAAGCATAACTAATTCTAAAATCTTCATAAAAACACATCATACTAAATGTTAGTTCAATAAGCAAAAATGATTTTAGTTTTAATCATACATATTATCTTAATCATATTAGTTTTTGTTTAAGTTTTAATTTTTTAATTGTTTTTATTAAATTTGGGGAAAATTAATTATTAATAAATTAAAATTTATTAAAAAATTAAAAATATTTTTTAAATATAAATAATATATAAATATTTACTAATTTGATTAGAAAAATCTAATAATAATTAAAATTATGTTTATTCCATAAATTATAATTGAAATTTTAAATATATTCTATAAAACTTTAAAACCATAGCTTTTTATTTTAAACAAAGAAAAAACCGAAAACACACCATACTTAAAATAAAAATAAAATATTTTTTTTAAACAAAGAAAAAACCAAAAATCCATAAAACATTCCCAAAAACGCATAAGAAAGGATTTAGAAAACTAAAAGGGGGCGTGACAAGAAATTTATAAAAAAAAAATGACATTTGTAACTTTTAGATAAATTGAGCTGTAGAGCTGGGAGTTGTCTAGAGACGCAAATGGATTCAACACAATCAAAAACCCTTAGGGCACTCAAATACTAAAGTTTAACCACTGTTCAAGATTTTCAAAAATATTTGTCGTAATTTTTCATAATCTTACTGGAATTTATGAGTTATTTTGTGGGTTTTTTAGACTACGGCAAAGATTTATGAAAAATTATGGCAAATATTTTTGAAAATCTTGATTACAGTGGTTAAACTTCAGTGTTTTGAGTGCCCTAAAGGTTTTTGATGGTGTTGAATCCATTTCCACCATAAAAAATGCAATTCAAACGTCACTCCAACTACCTGATTTTTTGAATTTTTTTTCACTAGATTCCGGCAAAAAACTGTTGTCCAAACTATTTTGTTGCATCTGTAGACAACTCCGTTGTGGATTGATTTCATTGAAGCTTTGACAATGCTCACATTTACACAATAGGGTTATTATTTTAGAGCAGAAACAAAAATATAAGTGTCAATTCCAAATAATCCGATTGTACTTTGGCTTATCGACATTTATTCGTACACATGAATGTTTGTGCATCGATAGTGCTGTAGTCTAAAAAACCCACAGAATAACCCAGAAATTCTGGTAAGATTCTAAAAAATTCCGGCAAAGATTTATTAGAATCTTATTTACAGTTGTTAAACTTCAGTATTTTGGGTGCCCTAAAGGTTTTTGATAGTGCTGAATTCATTTCCACTATCAAAAATACAATTCAAAAACTCCAACTTCCTGATTTTTTGAATTTTTTTACCAAATTCTGGCAAAAAACTGCAGTCTGAGCTATTATATTGCATTGGTAGACAACTCCATCGATACTAAGTTGGATGTTTGTGCACGTATTCGTACAGGTTGATGTGTATTGGTGCGTATTGGTAAGTAATATCATAAAACTGAGGTTAGATGATATGGATACAGTTTGTAGAGTTAAGGGTTCTTCAAACTACCCATGGGTTGTCTCTCACCTCACCCTTGAAAATAATGGCCTCTGTTCATCATTCGTACACCGTATTAAGTAAACACAGTGGGAAATAGATGGGTTTTCCTCTCACCTTACCCACAAAAATAATGGCTTTGTTCATCATTAGTACACCGTATTAAGTAAACATAGTGGGAAACAGATGGGTTGTCCTCTCACCTTACCCACGAAAATAATGGCACTATTCATCATTCCTACATCGTATTAAGTAAATACAGCGAGAAACAGGGCGAGCCTTATTTCAGCTGCCATAGGCCCATTAATGCGGCCCAGGCAGCTGATGCCCGCCGCACGATGGTCTACACTTTTAATCGGACGGTGGGCATCAGCTGCCTGGGCCGCATTAATGGGCCTATGGCAGCTGAAATAAGGCTCGCCGAGAAACAGACCATTCGATGGTGGAAGTAATCATATAAAAATAAGACCAAGGCTGATGAACGAATAAAGTAGACAAATAAAGTTTAATATATATATATATATATAAAATAAAGTTTATATATATATATATATATATATATATATATATATATATATATATATATATAATTTTGTAAAGTTTACTTTACCGAGTCTTTGATTAATTTTTGGTCAACATTAGAACTATTAATGAGTCAACGCATTCCATTTTCGAATGCGTGATACTCCGTGGCCGCAACGATCATGGTTTTATTTCCAATGGAAAAAAGTTCAATATGAAAAAACTATATAATAAAATGTGTTATTCTTAATTTAAAAATATATATATTTGATTTATTTTCATTTTAATCTTTTTATAAATACTAAACATTTTTATATTATTTCATTATTTATAATTATTTATTATAATTTCCAAACCCCTTCTTGATTACTGATGTTTAGATTCCATCATTTCATATCATTCAAAATCTCACACCCCATTATCCTTTTAAAATCTCACAGTCCATTATCCTTTTAATGGTTGATGACAATGAAACATGCCAATATCACAAACCCATGTGGAAATATGACATTAGTTATGAAAATATTTTTTTTTAATTTAATTTATTCTATTCTCTTGCTTCCTAAAATCTAAGGACAAGAAGACTATATGGTGAGTTGAAGAAAATAAAACATTTTTAATAAAAAATAACTAGCAATTGCACCAGGAGGTGCAAAGGAACGTCGAAGGATCAAGAAGCCAGTAACAAAAACACATGGGAAAAAATTGAAGTGTCGGTCATATTGAAGTGATGTCAGTATCGAGCCCTAGACCCTCCTAGCCCTAATGTACAAGATGCAGATGAAAATTCCCAGTGGTGTTCTGCTATTTAAAGGCTTTGTTGAAAGATCACAGTGTTCTGCAATCGAAAGCCAGTGTCATGTTGCATTCCCAATTTCTCATAACCCCTTAATCATATAGATATTATCTGGTCACTTTCCCACTCCTTCCAATCGCTGCCCACCGCAAAGAATCATCACCTTCCACTTCTTGTGTATCCAATTTATCCATTAGAGAGAGCAATGACAATGATAACAAAAACGAAAATGACATGTAGACATTATACAATGATGAGTGTGGCCATTTGATGTTGCAAATTAGCCTCGTTGGTCCCAAGGTGAGCTTTTCCCCTTCACCTACCCCAGTGCACACGTCACTTCTGGACATATCCTTCTTGGGACACATATACTCTGCTTCTTGTGATCTTGTAATAATGGTCGACAGTTCCCATTCCCACCAGGTCATATGGTACAATCACTCATATAATAGGGTCGTTGAATCTCCCTTAGACCTCAGCATCCTGAAGCCCCTAGAAAATTTTAGTCTTCACAAGCACCAACCTGGTTTGAAGCTCGACAACTCCTCTTCTCGTGCAACTTTGTGGGGTTTTTCCAAGTTATTCTCCGCAGATCCTCAAAACAAGGACATCATGGATTCTCCACACATAAAGAAAGCCGTCCTGAAAATTCCACAGGCACAAAGTCTTGTGGGATCAATTATGTTGGTCGAGTGCATAACCGATACCAACTTGGAAACCTCTCCTCTATGTGGTTCAATGGAGGAAATAGAAGAAATATTTCAAGCAAATAATTGTCCTTCTCTCTTCTCGAATTCCAACAACAGAGTCCACTGGACTAAATCTTCCTATAAGCAAACGGTCAGACATCCAGAGTGGAATCCATTGAAAATGATGCAGCAACTTGGCCACCTAGAGATTCACAATGGCGAGACCCAGAGCCTTATTAGCACAGACTCGACAACCTGCACCAACAGGTGAAAGCCTCAAATCATTCCCCCTTACATCCACATTTCTCCTAGCCTCCCCCTCAATGAACCTCTCGAGGTGAAACTCATTTGGCGATTCCCAAATATAAGGATTATGAGTAATCACCCACATATTCACCATGGCGGTTGTACCGAATTGAAGACAGAATCCACCTTTCATGTCCACATCCTAAGTTGACAAACAATATCATGACAAAAGGGGACTAGGAGGATGCATTCGTAAAGTCTCTTTCACCACTGCTCGGAGATACAACAACTTAGGAATATCTTCATCCTTAACGCTTCGCTCATGCCCGAATACTTGGTCCAACTCTGCTTCGACTTTCTTTTGATATTTAGGATTCAAAACCAACACTACCATGGTCCACTCTGTGAACAAATTCATCGTGTCAATTGTAGAAATTATACAAAATACATGTATGTCCTGGATTCACTTGATCTAACAATAATATGCTACTGTTAAATATAGAATCACTTCTACAAATATTTGCAGAATTTGAAACATAATCGCCAATTACAATATCATGAAGAAAGATCAATCACACACAACACATATAATTTTACCGGGGAAAGCTTATAGCTAAAAAACCCACTATCTTCTATTGTATATTATATCATGAATCATGAAACAATTACATACAAAGCTCTAATCCAAGAGCTCTCAGTACATGAGCTAATTGTCTCACACTGTCATACAAAAATTGGCAAGTTCCTTAGCCAATTTACTGTCTCCAGATAGCCTGCCTCCACTGCACAATCCCTGAATGATTGCAATATTGCCTGCCTTGATTGCGCAATCCTCATGGGCACGTCCAATGTGTGTGTGGTTGCATGTGTGCAACCGGATAATGTCACAACTGATAGTTTACTTCCCTTTCACCTAGAACTCAACTGGGTCTCCATTGGATCTAACATGCATGCAGTTAATAATAGTAAATCTTCAATTGCATGTGATACCACTGATTGTGAATTAATTAATAATTAATTCACTTGATCTCTCACTAGTGTATCTTCAGTTACAACTAGCACAACTAAGTTTATCTCACTTAATTGAGTTAAACTACTTTACAACTTTCATAACTGCACTTCCAACTATGTTACAACTTCGAATCACTCAGTTACAACTAAATCAACCTACATATCCCACCAACCAACCACTTAACTTAAAATTCCTTTAGCTAATTGATTTGCAACTTCAGTTAACTATTTCCAAGTGCTCATTGATAATAGAATATAGTTTATTGTCCAACTAATATTAAGGGATAATAATGGCATACATGCATCTATAAATAGACATGTAATCTATAAATAGAATTTGCACATGCATCTATAAATAGACATCACCTAAAAATAGCCTAAGGCTCCATCCTAGTGTAGGTGCTTCATTTTCACCAGGATTTTATTATTGAATCTCAACACTTCCTTTTAATAAGAAAGGGATTATCCTTCACCCCGATCTTGTCTCTATGGTATTCGAATTTTCTCCTGGTGAGCGCCTTCGCCAGAATATCTGCATCTTGATCTTCCGTAGGAATGTACTGAAGCAACATGATTCTCCTTTGCACACAATCTCTAAGATGGTGGTACCAAATATCTATATGCTTAGATCTATCATGAAACACATGATTAATCGAGAGTTTAATGCAACTCTGATTATCACAATGAATCATTGTCGGATCCATATGAGAACCAAACAAACCAACCAAGATCTTTCTCATCTAGATAGCCTCACATGCAGCTTGATTCACTGCCATATATTCTACTTCTGCTGAACTAAGTGCCACGGATCTCTGCTTCCTACTGTACCAAGAAACAGTTGTAGATTTGATACTAAAGATCCCCCCTGATGTGCTCTTTCTATCTGATGGACTTCCTGCCCAATCTGCATCCGTGAAGCCATGCAACTTCACTCCACCCATTTGTCTGTACCATAAAACATACTCTGATGTGTCCCTCAGGTATCTTAGGAAATGCTTACCCGCCTTCCAAAAGAGCTTGGTAGGCTTAACCATAGCTTGACTCAGTTGGTTAAACGCATAGCAAATGTATGCTCTCGTGTTCACTAGATAGCGAACCCACTAACTATCGATAGGCAGTAGCATCCACTACCTCTCCAGAAGTAGCATCCTCTTTCCTTCAGTTTCCTGGAAGAGGAGTATCCATGGGTTTGCAGCCCTCCATGTGAAACTTACCCAGTATCTCCCTTGCATACTTTCCCTGAGACACAAAAATTTCACCATCTCGCTGCCATATTTCCAATCCAAGGAAATAATGAAGGAGGCTCATATCCTTCATTTCAAACTCCTTTGCAAGATCCTCCTTGCATGAGTGTATCAGTTGCTCATCACCAGTCAATATTAAATCATCAACATAAAGAACAATGATTAAAAGATTACCCTCCACCACAATTTGGTATAGGTTTTCATCTGCTTCACTTTTGGTGAAGCCCAGTCCGGTGAAATAGTTGTCTATCCGAGTGTACCAAGCACAGGGTGCTTGTTTCAGCCCATACAACTCTCTTTTGAGTCGGCACACATGCGACTCATTGTTGAAGATCTCGAAACCTTCAGGCTGCTCTATGTACACCTCTTCCTCAATGATCCCATTGAGAAACACAGTTTTCACATCCATCTGATGAATGCGCCAGCCCATCTACGCTGAGAGAGCAAGGATGGATCTTATGGAAGAATACCTTGCGACAGGTGCAAAGGTTTCTTCATAATCTATCCCCTTGATCTGTGAGAAGCCCTGGGCCACAAATCTGGCCTTGTATTTCTCAACACTCCCATCAACAACTTTCTTTACCTTGTAGATCCATCTCAAACCTACCACTGATTTATCAACCGGCCTTGGAACAATTTCCCAAGCAGTGTTCTTGACAATGGAGTCATACTCCTCCACCATTGCATCTACCCATGTGGGCTCCTACACTGCTTCCTGAAAGGGAGATGGTTAAGTCACAATACATTTTCTCATGAGAGCCATGTATCCAGTAAATCAGTTAGAAGATTGTCTTTGTCTGTGTTGTCAAGTAGGGGCTCCTACATTCTGTGCAACATCAAGTCTCAGCCTATCAGCTTTCATGGTACGCCTTCTGCCATTTCTGATGGATGGCTCTGCTTGAGTGGACTCCTTCACTCCATGAACCTCCTCCTGCGGCTGATCCACATCTAGAGACTCATATTTGGGAACCAACAATTCCTCATTCGCATGCAAATCCATCTCCCTCTCAAGATACAACCACATGGCTTTCCCCTCATCGAATTTTATATCTCTTCGCACAAAATTCATTCAATTATTTGGAAAATACACATGATAATTATGGGGTGTTTCTGTGTATCCCAAAAAAATCCCAACTTCAGTAGTCAGCTCCAGCTTCTTCCTGGCATCCTTGGTCACATGCACATAAACAGATGAGCCAAAAATATTAGTGTTTGAAACATCCAGTTTCTTACCAGTGAAAGCTTCTTCAGGTGTAATCATGCCAAGTACTCTATGAGGACAACAGTTTTTCACATAAACCGCAGTTTTGCATGCTTCCGCCCACAATTGCATTGGTAGGCCCTGATCATGCAACATCGTTTGTGCTACACCCACGATCGTTCTGTTCTTCCTCTCTGAAACCCCATTTTTCTATGGGTTATGAGGCGTTATGAGTTCTCTTCAAATTCCTCCTTTGATGCATAATTTCTTGAATTCATTAGAGATGTATTCTCCGCCATTATGGCTCCTAAGAGCCTTCACTTGCTTCCCCGACTCTTTCTCCACCAATGCCTTAAACTCATAGAACTTTGAGAATGTTTGATCCTTCTTCTGCATGAAGAAGATCCAGCATTTACGAGAAAATTTATCAACAAATATTAGATAATACTTATGTTTTTTTGTTGAATCAACCGAGAACAGTCCACACATGTTTGTGTGAACTCTCTCAAGGATCCCCGAAGCATGGTTCTCCTTCTCATGAAAGGTGTACTTTACATACTTCCCCATGGTGCAACCCTTGCACTGATCTAACTGAGCAAGTGTTCCCATTAGAAGTCTAGTAGATATTTGATGTATGACTTTCAAGGCTCCATGATGAAGATGGCCAAATCCCCTGTGCCATAATTTGCCCTCATCTCGGCTCACCACTTTTTCTACATTTCCCATCATGGCAGCGCAACCATCTACCTCCAGCTTGTAGAGGTTCTTAACTTGAACCCCTATCCTCTTGGCTTGAACCGTTATTTTATGTCATAGGAAAGCTTTTCCATCGCTAAAAACAATGTCATAGCCTCTGTCCTCCAACATTGCGACTGAGACCAAATTTTTCTTCAGACCTGGAACATGCATAACATCTTTTCAATTGAAATGGTTTACCTGACTCTCTCTGAAAAGTAATGGTACCAGTCCCGGTAGCACTGTATCTTCCGTCGTCACCCATCTCTATATGCATTTGGAGATCTTTCTCCTCCAAGTCACTGAAAAGTTCCTTATCTCCCGTCATGTGAAAGGAAGCGCCACTTTCCAAATACCACACCGATCCCAATGCACTTGAAACCATGCATGAAATCAAGGAGAATTCAAGCTCAAATTGCGAGGCAAGGGCCTCACCAGCTGCAGCTCCAACAAGCTTCTTGTTATTCTTCTTTTGTGGACAGTTAGTAGCAAGATGCCCATGTCCATGACAGTGAAAACACTTCACCTTGGACATATCTAGCTTCTTACCTTTAGACTCAGATTTAGAATGGAATTTCTTCCCCTTCCCCTTCTTTGCCTTGGCATCCAAAGCACAATCCTCTTTTTCATTATGCTTTGATGAAGATCCATCTCTGGTGTTCTGCCTGAACTCCTCCTCCACCATATCCGACCGTAGTCATTCCCAATTTGACAATTTTTCCTGTCTGTTGACAGAGTCTTCATAACTGCGCCAAATCTTAGGAAGTCCTAAGAGAGACAAGCTCACAAAATCATTATCAACGACAGTTATTCCCATACTCCCCAGTTCATCCCGACATTGGACAAAATTTGTGAGATACTTTGGAATGGTGTCGCCCTTTTCCATCTTGATCTTTCTTCGTTTATCTTTGAGCACCAATTTCCTATGGTCGTTGTTGTTTTGGGATAGATCCGTCAAAGCCTTCCACATAGCATATGGTGTGGCTTTCCCATGGAGGCTTGATACAATGTGGTCTCATACTCCCTCCAACAGGATCCTCCTCGCCTTTTCCACTTTCTTTCACCATGCATCAAGATTGGTAGCATTTATAGCATCTGGCTTAGGAACATCTTTTTCAATGAATTTCTTCAGGCCATTGTCTTCGAGTACCGCCTCCATCCTGTCCTTCCAAGAAATGTAGGCCGATTTCCCCTGAGTGCATACTCTAACCTCAAGCCAATGAAAGCCATTTCGATCTTGAATCAACTGTAGTGCTAAGAAAGTCTTTCTGCAAATTCGAATTCTTTCCACCAACAAACTCAGCTCCTGCTCCACTACTACAATTTCCTATGCTCTAATACCATGTAGAAATTATACAAAATAAATGTATGTTCTGGATTCTCCTGGTCTAACAATAATATGCTACTGTTAAATACAGAATCACTTCTACAAATATTTGCAGAATTTGAAACACAATCACCAATTACAATATCATGAAGAAAGATCAATCACACACAACACAGATAATTTTACTGGGGAAATATTATAGCTAAAACCCCACTATATTCTATTGTATATTATATCATGGATCATGAAACAATTACATACAAAGCTCTAATCCAAGAGCTCTCAGTACATGAGCTAATTGTCTCACACTATCATATAAAAATTGGCAAGTTCCTTAGCTAATTTACTGTCTCCAGATAGCCTGCCTCAACTACGCAATCCCTGCTGATAGAAATCCCTGAATGAATGCAATCTTGCCTGCCTTGACTACGCAATCCTCATGGACATATCAAATGTGTGTGTGGTTGCATGTGTGCAATTGGATAATGTCACAACTGATAGTTTACTTCCCTTTCACCTAGAACTCAACTGGGTCTCCATTGGATCTAACATGCATGCAATTAATAATAGTAAATCTTCAGTTGCATGTGAGACCACTGATTGTGAATTAATTAATAATTAATTCACTTGATCTCTCACCAGTGTATCTTCAGTTACAACTAGCACAATTGAGTTTAACTCACTTAATTGAGTTAAACTACTTTACAACTTTCATAAATGCACTTAAAACTCTGTTACAACTTCGAATCACTCAGTTACAATTAAATCAACCTGCATGTCCCACCAAGCAACCACTTAACTCAAAATTCCTTTAGCTAATTGATTTGCCACTTTAGTTAACTATTTCCAAGTGCTCATTGAGAATATAATATAGTGTATTTTCCAACTAATATTAAGGGATAATAATAGCATACGTGCATCTATAAATAGACATGCAATCTATAAATAGAATTTGCACATACATCTATAAATAGACATACACCTAAAAATAGCCTGAGGCTCCATCCTAGTGTAGGTGCTTCATTTTCATTAGGATATTCTTGTTGAATCTCAACATACCACAAAAAACAATATACCATAGTACTACAATCATGTCCTCCTCATCAAGCTTATCTTCTCCCTAAAGCGAAAGAAAAACATCAAAAAAATTAGAATTGACGTTGCTCTTCTTACGCGGGTTCTATTGGTGCTTTTGGTTAATATTTTTAACAAAACCTTACACATGTGGCACAAGCTTGGCACAACAGGCATGGATACGAAGAGGGTCAAGAATTCGCAACCATGGAAGATGATCAACCCAATTAAATCTTCCAATAGTTGAAACTTATCATCCACCATTGCTCGCAAGTTCTTGACTTCTTCACTTTCAGAACTCATATCAAACCTCCTTTCAAAAACACTTCCCATGATATTGTTCATAGTAGCTCCTTGGAAATTCCCTCTAAGCTTAACAACCCCATTAGACTGATACTCATTTTGGATGTTGACAAGCACTTCAACAGCATCAACTTGGCGTCTAGATTCATGTGCGGAAATTCTCCGAGGAGAAAAAATATGAGCAGAAGAAATTATCCTTAGCAACTTACAGTAGTCTCCATTTGGGAAAAACCAATGGCTCTCCCAAATAGCAATTGTTGTGCATATTGCTTGAGGGGTTTGTTGGCGAAATTAGGGGAGTGCATATCGCAGGCTTACTTCTCTTCCAATTTTTTTATTTTTTTTTAGGGTTTGGTCGTTGCAAACAACTAATTGAATTATTTACTTTTAATAATTATCCTTATTAATTAATTTTTATTTCCTATTAATAATAATTATTTAATTAATAATAATTATTAGTATCTAAAGTTTTTAATTAAAATTAAAATTAATCATGATCAAATTCAATTTTATTATAATATTAGATTAATTAGGATTGAATAAAAAAAAATTCCTTCCTAAATTTCTTTCTTCCTAATAAAATAAATGAATAATAATAATAAATTAAATAAATAATGATTATTAAAATTAATAAATAAGAATTATAAATAATAACTAATATTTATTAACATTTATTCACTCTTTTGAATAAATGAATGTTAATATTAATTAAGTAAATTATTATTTATTTTTATTAATTATTAATTTTGTAAATAATTCTAACTAGTATTATTATCATCTAGGGTTATCAGATATTTATATTATAATATTCTTCACTAAATTAAAGATTAAGAATTAACTTTTATATTAAGTTTTATTATTAATGTTTATTAATTTAATTAGATAATTTTAAGTTAGTAATAATTATAATTTCAAAAAAAAAATTAGTAACATTTAGGTTTTATCACTTAAAATTAATTAATTAATATAATTATTATTTAAACTATTTAAATTTAAAAAATAAATTATTTATTTATTAAAATAAAACTAATAATAATAATTATTAAATTAATGGATATATACTATTAAATTTTATTAAAATAAATTATTTATTTATTTATTAAAATAAAATTCATTAAATAAATTAATAGAATATTAATTAGTTAGTTCTCGTCGGCTCTTTTTCTCTCTTTTTCACTATATAGACCTAAACCTTGACCTTCTATCATTCTTTCATTCTTCATTCAACATCTTGTCCTGAAGATGGATCCCTGTTGGGATTTGAAACGTCGACCATTGTTTTATAACACTGTGGATAATCTAGAGATTTCTTCAATACACTCTCTAGCCACCTCAGGGTCCAAAGTAATAACAGCTGGAGTAGACCCCAATCTAAACGCCATGTGCTTCTTGGCACCATGAAGGTGAGCCAAACAGTTAAGCTTGCGGTGAGCAAGACCAAGACGGATGTTCACGTGTCAAATTTGGATAAGCCCGAGGAAGATGAAAACTATGCTCGTCGGTTCGTTGTAATGAACAGTTCCTGGACATCAAAAGCCTGCAGAGAGAATGCCTTCTGCGTAATTAAAATAAAGTGATTTAATTTTCTAGCAGCAAGCAAATAAGAGGAAGAAATTCCACTAATGAAATGGAACATAATAGCAAGAGACTCCAAGAGGAGGTATATGGGTACTCCTAAATACTCATTTATTTGATAAGCACTCACAACTTAAATAATGTATGGAGGAAAACTCACAACGAGGGCATATGGGGTAGAGTGATTTAAGGGAAAATATCATAGAGCAACACCAAAGGAGGATAGGATAATTACTTAATTTTTTTATATAAGATAGCTTTGCTAATATACAAGGAAATGCAAAAGGCATTCCCACTACTTAAAAAATGGCCGGCCTAGGAAATAGGTAAAGGAAACAAGTTGAAATGGAACAAAATAGCAAGATACAAAAGGTAGGTGGAAAGGGACTCAACTAAAAGAGTGTATGGAGAATGATTCATAATCAGGTCCTATAAGAAAATGATTCACAATCAGGGCTTATGAGGCAGAGCGATGACACAAAAATATATAGGATCAACACCAATGGAGGGTAGAATAAGGATCATAAAAAATATATTAATAAGTATAGTGAATGAATTCCCACTATTTGGAAAATGGTTGGCTTGGAAAGTAGGAAGAAGGGAACAAGGCAAGGATTTGTAAGGACTCATGGGATGGATGTAATTTTTTGGGAATTACATATTTCAAGCTCCACTAATTAATGCTCTACATAGTAGAGTGTCTATAGGGCATCCGATGCTATGGCTCCTACTTTGAGAAAAGACAAGAAAAGTGCTACTTATATCGATTTGTAAAGAGGATTAGGTTAAGATCGGAATAGATATTTTCTTACTAAAACACAACCCTCTTAAGCTCATTGAATAAGATAAATTGTTATGGTCAATGACTATGATATGAGGAGCATTAACAACAAATTAGGGTATGAATTTTTAAAATGAGAGAAGATGATGAAGGATAAAGGAAATGAAGGTGGAAAAAGACTTGCAATGATATGAATATGGACAAATTACTTTTGTTGTGCTAGCTTCCTCATCAGTATAAAAGAACAGTGTGGTTAAGGATTGTGTCAAATAGCAAGTTTATGAGAGGCTTTATGTGTCAAATTTGTGTGTCTTTTATGAGCCATTCATGAATAAATTAGCTTTAAAAACTCATAAAAAAACAAGTAAATTATAGAGAATGTAATACATAGCAAACACATTACACAGAGCTGATAAATGCGTTCACCCCTCCTGGGCTACATCTCCTTGGACCTGCTTCAATGGCTTGGCCCTCTTTGGATTAATGGTCAATTATATTATTACAAGCACCTAGAGTACTCCAATGGCTCTCCAACCTGCTCCAATGGATTCAGAAGACCCAAAATCCCCTAGGTAACCTCTTCTGGCTCTTCAAATGGTCTTAAGGTGAAGCAGACATGGCTTCCTCTCCTGGTGGCCCTAGGCATATTTAATCTTCAAACTGGAAAAATCACTTACATATTGCTCCTCTGCCTCTGAAACCTACACAAAATTGCTCATAATATCCAAAATTTCTAGCATAGACCCTTTCTGAGCCTAATTTGGTCGAAATTTTCTCAAGTTATGGGTCCTTCAATTTTGGCCTAGGAAACCTCCTCTAAAATTGGAGAAACTCCAGTTAACTCTGCCAGAACTGGAGTTACTACAGAAATTGGTAGACTCCACCAACTTAATCTGCATGGATAAACTCAGATGAATTAATGCTTAAGTGAAGTTTTAATGGTGGTTAAGCGTTAATGGTGCGTCTAGACAAATCCGCATTAAGATTTGGATTAGCGCATGTAAACATGGATTATAGTTTAGTTAATTTGTGTTTAACGTTTTTAATCCTCCACTTTATGGAGATCCCGACGTGGTCACTTGCATTGGTCATATGGATCGGGGTTGGCCCCACTTTCCTTCACCATATACCATATTCAAACTTAAATACAAGTCGGATCCCATATAGGTTACGATCCAATATGTAGGAGAGGTGGTAAGTCTTGGCGCTGGTGGAGGGGAGGTCGCAGGATCGAACCCCGAAGGCTCCATAAAAATTTTGTCCAACCATAAATTGACCACTCCTTTCGACCTTGGGGGGCACATGGCAGCCTCCAGGCTAGCCACGAGTCGTGACCTCATTGGTCCGACCAAAACCAATCAAATTGCGACAAATCACCAGAATTTCAACCAATCACCAGTTAACACTTGTCAGCACCTGATTCAACCAACTGGGGGAATATTCCAAAGAATACTCCTTGGAATATTATTTTTGCTAATTGGTCTGCCCAGTCATCATCCTGTCAATTCTGCACAAATTTTAGTTTTTAGAGAAAATTGACAATAGGCTCTAACTTTCTCATACGAAGTCAGTTTTCAATGAAATGAAGTGCGCTAGAATCAGGGTGACAAGACTTATCCGGTCGTTCAGGTTCCACTCTATTCCGAGAACTTTGAAGTTGTAGCAAATTTTCCCCCCCAATTCATTTTCTGATCACTCCTTCCCACTTAAAGGCTTTTAGACCCACAAAAGTTGGTTATCTCATGAGAGTTTAATCCTCTTCACCTTTCCAAGTTCTATCGATTTGATTATACTTGGAAAAATCTTCACAACAACCAATTTGGTTCCTTGACATGCCTACTCTGGCAAATGGATTGGTACTTAAACTAATGTCCTCCTTTTGCTGCTAACCCTTGCTGGCTTCTTGCTGACTAATGAAAAACATCTCGCTGTAACAAAGAGATCTCTCTGTGCTTGGAAAGCTTGATTGATGACCTTCCCACTGAGAATCCTGTTCCTCCTTTGCATAAATATGAATTTGATGTAAGCTTCTCCTTAGAAACTCTTTTCCAATTTAAGCCCATCTGAGTGAACTACAACAATGAATTCAAATACCAGTAATCACTAGAAATTAAATGACCATTCTTTTACCTCCACGGTACCAAATTCCACATCTGGAAGAATTTCTTAGCCATCTCTTTCACTTCTTCGCATCATGCATCATATGGTCTACAAAAGGGTTGTTGTTTTTGTTGCAATATTTTTTCATATTGTCCCTCTTTCCACTCCTTGATTCCATCATCCTCTAGTATTGACATGTTACTCATGCCATGATTTGAGAATGAAGGCTAATCATGATCCTCTCGCTCAAGAGTGGACCTTCCAAAAATCCTAAGACATCTTGTCACAAACACAACCATTAACCTGAAATCATGTAAGAACACAATTTGATGACCTCTTTCTTTTGCTCCTTCAAAGCAATAAATGTCGCATCTCGTGAACATCACCATGCATTCTTACATCTTGGTGTACAAACCCATCGACCAAACACAAGTTTACAAAACATGTGTCTTCAAACCATTGACTCTTAAGTCAAAGAAAATCATGTACAAAAATTGATGATTATTTTCCCAAAACAACAAGAATTTCACATCTCATGAAACAATTCGTCAACATCTCCCTTTCATCCTTGGAGACTAAACCAACTCTTCCAAGTCGATAAGACATACATGTAACAATAAATTGACCAACACAATTCTATCACTCATACATGTGAAAATGATCAACACTCTCAAGTTGACAACATACATGTTAACAAAGCAATCAACCAACACAAGTCAATCACTCATGCATGTTCAAGCACAATGAAACTATAAAAAATTCCACAATTCACACACACAAACTCTCATGCATATATACAATGCTCAACTCTCTCGCAAGTACAATCACAAGTACAAGAATCCCATTGGTATGTACGAGTACTTAAAGAGCTGAAATGACCAAATTTGCTACAAAGTGAGTCAACATACTCCACTTTCAAACACCTTCATGGCGTAAACATGCAACATGAATTATAGGGAAAAATAAATGCATTCACATGCATATTACAACTACAAATTGCCATCTTTGCTGCATCTAAGTGAGTCAACATAACTCTACTTTTCCAACATCTTGCTTCGTGAAATATGAAACATAATTTCAAGAGAAAATAAATGCATCAATAAGGCAATATTTGCATCAATTATCAAAAGAAATGCAAGGCCTTAATTGGTTAAGAACTCTAACCATCTCTTTCCAAACCACTTCAATGGCGCTTCTTTCAGCTACACTTCATCATGTGTATCATCCTGACCCACATCAACTATGGAATCATATTTTCCATTCTTTTCAAAATCTCTCTCCACCTTCTTCAAATGTCGTGGATGACTTGTTGGATACAAAGTCCAACGCTTGTCTACAAGATGACCCTGCTTATGGAAATGAGTGAAAAATAATTGCATCTTCTTTTCAATAGGGTTTGCATTGTCCATTGGACCTTTGGCCTTCTGTCTCCTTTGTTTTGAAAGTTTCCTGTGTATGGCTATCTTCTTCCAACACCTTGAAACAATATGGTTATTCAAACCACAAAAGGAACATGTAAATTTTCTCCAAATCTTATGTGAGAATTTTCCATATTTATCATAGTTAAAAGAAACTTGATTAAAGAGAAATTTATACCTTGCACATTCACCTTTGTCACCTTCTTGAGGAGGTGAATTTGATTAGGTAGTGGCTCTAATCGGAATACCAACAATGACTTCAATGGCTTTAGAGCTTTCAACATCCTCTTGTTTTCCATTTCCAAAAGTTGCATGCTTATGAGCATCTTCTTGCAAAGTGGGTGTAAAACTTTTGCATTCCTCGTGAACACAAACTTCACAAGCTTGAGGTAATGAACATGTAACGAAAGTATTTCTTGGAACACCTTCATGTGCCTCCTTGTCTTTAGAGCATTCTCCATATTCTTGCTCACCAAAACCTAGACCCATGTACCTAGACCTTCCCTCAACAACAATAGGATTTATAATTCCTCGTGCATGTTTGCCTAACCCTTTACCTTCATAGCCCATTTTTTTAACAATTTGGACCCTATTCCTCTAGTGTGTCTTTAAAAAACACCGAAACATTCATATTGAGAGGAAATTGAAGATAAACTTGATTTGCATACCTTATTTTCATGCACATACTTGGCTAGGGTTTCCTTGGCATCATGGACTTGAATCTCCATCTCATGCATCTTTGCTAGGGTTTCATTTTCAATATGGAGCCGAGTCTTCATCTCATGCATCTTTTCAAGAAGCTCCTACTTCTCCTCATTCATGGTCGTCAACTGCTCCTGAAGCCTACTTCTCTCACTCCTATCTTCAACCATCTCTTGCATCATATCTCTTATGATGAAGAGCTTCTGCAACAACTCTTCATCAAAGAGTCTTGCTAAGGATTATAGATTAGAAATATCACTTGATAAATTTTCTATCACACTTGTAATGCATAAAAATCTTCTTTGCTGTGATTTGAGAGATGGGTCCTCAATCTTGACCTTCTCCTCTCTTCAGCTTACACACATAAACTTTCACATAGTTAAATTATCCTTACACAAACACAAAACCAATAGCTAATTTCTAGCTAACCTTGGAAAACCCTGAGATAAACTTGGGATAAAATGAGCTAAATTGTGCTATGATACCAACTTGATATGAATATGGACAAATTAGTTTTGTTTTGCTAGCTTCCTTGTCAGTATAAAAGAAAAGTGTGCTTAAGGATTGTGTCAAATAACAAGTTTATGAGAGGGTTTATGTGTTAAATTTGTGTGTCTTTTATGATCCATTCATGAAGTAAATTAGCTTTAAAACTCACAAACAACAATTAAATTACATAGAATGTAATACAAAGCAAACACATTACACAGAGCTAATAAAGGAGTTCACCCCTCCTGGGCTACGTCACCTTGGACTTGCTTTAATGGCTTCGCCCTCTTTGGATTAATGGTCAATTATATTATTACATGCACCTATAGTGCTCCAATGGCTCTCCAACATTCTCTAATGGATTCAGAAGACTCAAAAACCCCTAAGTAGCCTCTTATGGCTCTTCAAATGGTCTTCAGGTGAAGCAAACATGGCCTCCTCTTTTAGTGGCCCTAGGCATATTTAATCTTCAAAATGGAAAAATCACTTACAGAAGTGCTCCTCTGCCTCTGAAACCTGCACCAAAATGCTCAGAATATCCAAAAATTATAGGATAGACTCTTTCTGAGCCCAATTTGGTCGAAATTTTCTCAATTTATGGCTCCTTCAATTTTGGCCTAGGAAACCTCCTCTAAAACTGGAGCAACTCCAGTTAACTCGGCCAGATCTGGAGTTCCCGCCGAAATTTGTGAACTCTGCCAACTTAATCCACATGGATAAACTCAGATTAATTAATGGTTAAGCAGATTTTTAATGGTGGTTAAGCTATAATGGCGTGTTTAGACAAATTCACACTAAGATTTGGATTAGCGCATTTAAACATGTGTTATGGTTTATTTAATCTATGTTTAACATTTTTAATCCTCCGCTTTATGGAGCTCCCGCCATGGTCACAAGAAGTGGCCATATGGACTAGGGTTTGCCCCACTTTCCTCCGCCATACACCGTAGTCAAACTTAAATACAAGTCGGATCCCATATAGTTTAAGATCCAATACGTAGGAGAGGTGGTAAGTCTTGGTGTTGGTGGAGGGGAGGGGAGGTCGCGGGGTCAAACCTTGATGCCTCCATAAAATTTTGTCTGACCATAAATTAACCACTCCTTTCGACCTTGGGCTGTACGTGGCGGCCTCTGGGCTAGCCATGTCTCATGACCTCATTGGTCCGACCAAAACCAATTAAATTGCGACAAGTCACCAAAATTTCAACCAACCACCAGCTGACACTTGTAAACACCTAATTTGACCAACTGGAGGAATATTTTGAGAATATTCCAAGGAATATTATTTTCCCTAATGGGGCTGTCCAGTCATTATCATGTCAATTCTATACAAATTTTAGCTGTTTGAGAACATGAACAACAGGCTCTAACTTTCTCATACAAAGTCAATTTTTAATGAAACAAAGTGCATCGGAATCAGGGCGACGAGACCTATCCATTTGTTCAAGTTCCACTCCATTCCAAGAACTTTGAATTTTTAGCAAATTTTTGCCCCCAATTCAATTTTTGATCATGCAATTTAAATAGACCTCTCAACCAAAATATTCCTATTGTTGGCCCTCTCAAATAAAACACTAACCTTGGATAACGAGCAAGAGAAATTAGCATGGTCAAACAAAATGAATTCAATGCAAAATAAACGATGAAATTGTGAATCATCCTTTTGTACATTGTTTTTATGTTAGGGAGGTTTGGGTAGAGCAACAAAATGGGAAAATGAATGGAAAAGGGAATCTCACTTCGCTTTTTTTGAATGCTGGTACACTAATAAGAGAGTGGAAAATCATCAAGCTTTGCCATTGTTCGCAATATGGCGGCTAGGCGGCTATGGTTGACTAGAAATAAGAAAGTATACCAAAAAATGATAATCCCTCTGCACATTTATCACCAAATTGTATGTGCCTACGACGGATCATGTAAAACATGTAAAATTCCCGTTGTTTCTTTGACAGTGCAATGTATCAAAGAAATCCAAAAATATATGGCACCATATGTACTTTATTTGTATATGAATATCATTTCATTTCTTTCAAATATGCACAAATATCAGACAGATAATAACACTTAGTTCTATGCTTTATGATTGTTTGTGCAGACTCAAAATTGATCTTGGACATGGAAGAAGCCACATTTAAAATTTGGCATTTATTTTAAACATGGAACAAAATTTCAATGGTAAAAATGAAGTTTCCTAAAATTTCCTTTTCCCAGCAAACGAATAATCTAAAGAAGCTTTATCAACGGAGGAATTGCCTCAACAGGAATCCAAGGGAGTCTTTATTTCAAAATCTTCTCAGTGCTTATATTAAATTTCAAATTGTAAAAGACGTTTGGTTTTTTATATACAATTTTATGGTTGTCTTTACTAATCTCAAAAAAATCTAGAACAAGACTATACTGAATCAACTTTGGTGCTAGGATTGTGTACCAAATGAGTTTTGGTGCTATGATGCATAGGTTAAGGCTTTAAAAGCCATAATGCAGGGGACTAATATTTATTTTAGGAATCCTTGCTATGGATTTTTGGAAGAGGGATGCAGAGACCCATGGCTCTGAAAGAGCTGGAAAAAACCGGCTGTGCATATTTTCAAATACCATATGAAATTTCAAATATTAAGTATTGAGCTTCTTATATAGACAGAAAAGCATGATGACCAAAATGATTTTCGTAGATTTATAAAACTCACATTTAGGTTCAATCATTTTTTCCCTCTTGTAATATTGGAATCCTCTCACAAAGTGTATGACATCAATTATAGACTTGTAGTAGGGTTACCCCTATTAGTTCATTTTTTTCATAAACAGGCAGGGAGTTTCTAAGGAAACAAGTTACTCATCGAGAAAACAAAAAAAGGCACTAGATTTTTTTCTTCTTCTAGGTTTCTTACGGGTGAGCACTCTTATACGACGTGAATAACATAGATAAATTCAAATGGTTATAGGCTAACACAAGGATATTATCATAAATTAGGTTTACCATATTCTGCGAGATAGTTTCTGTTTCTTTGTACAGTTTGAGGTCAATAACTTACTAATGCAATAAATACATCAAAAATCCACCGCATACCTACCATTCACGTGGCATAGAGGGAATTATTGCAACCTGAAAGAGATTAGTAAGGGATACTAATTTATTTTTTGGTAGATACTATCTAGGTCGGCCCAGGACCCAACATCTGAAAGTAGGGAGAAAAAATATACCCTTTGTGGAACTTTATGGAACATTAATTTATTTCAGATATTTTTCAGGTAATCGGGTCAGATAGTGAGGTCATGTTTGCACACAATGATGTCAACACACACAAGGTATTGAAACTTTAACAACGACTAGGCCATTGCTGCGATCTTTATCCTTTGGACGATAAAAAAGAACAGATAATTATTAAGCATAAGAAATTCAAATGGTAATTTTTTAGCATGTTTAATGGTCAACGATGATTAGAGGTGATCAATCACCATTTCAATATTTCCTCATTCCAAGCAATAAAAAAAATATAAGACAGTAAAAATACCTTGCCGAATTATACCACTAACGCAACTTTCCACGCGAAAATCATGGTTGACATCAAATAAGTGACAAATTAAAATATAAATTTTCAGATTTAGGTCATTCGTGCATTCATCAATCAGAGCTTTTTGGATTTTAAAGCAACATGGGTATTTCAGTGGATTGAAATATTTCAATAAGTCATCATTTTGACTAAGGGAGAAAACCCATTGACATATATAAAACCAAAGATTTCACTCAAACTAGAGAGTCTGCAACCTTCAATAAATTAACTGCACCGCAGGAAAAATAACATATCCGTTGTAAATAAATTCCTAAAAAATGAGGAAAACATGTAAAATAATGCACTCAGAACTTCTTATAGGGATATTTTTCCATCACAAGAGCCAAGGTTGCTTTGGAATATAAGATTCATCACAGTGACTCTACAAAACAACCAAGCAGTGGAAAAAAGTGGAGCATAAGACAACCCTACATAGCATGTGACCTCCATTGAAATAAGGGCTCCACAGGAAAGTAAACATAAACCCTGCAATAAAATAATCAATGAATAAGGACATATGTAAAACAACACTATGATATGAGAATTAGTGCTACACGAGAATTAGATACCAATGACATTTTCCTCTTCCGCCCTCCCAATTCAGCTTCAATACGCCCACTAGAAATTCCATATTCCTTTTTCTTTGTTGCACCGATCTCACTACATGGTTGATCCGGCGAAGGTGTCTCAGGGATATTCATTTGACTTTCTCTAAGTGGATCTCTTGAATCAGACCCTCTGTTTGGTGTTGCTTGTAGGTGCCTTGGCGTAGCAACATCTCATATTCCTCATCCAATCCCTCTTCTTGGGGAGAACCTAGATCTTCAGAAAGGTCCATAAACATTGGAGAAGATGAACGATTGAACCTGTATCCTGTGGTTAATGCTCCAAATCCAAAAAATCCATTTCCCATGTTGTATTATGGCCTATAAACCTGAGAATAAGGACTTTTCACTAAGTCCAAATAATGCCTCACAAGGTCCTTGCATTTCTTTGTCAAATTTTGGATGAACTGGTCATAGGCCCGCCTCAAAGTAGCATGAAAAGAAATACAGCCTCCAACCCCAGCAGTGGTGCTTCTCTCATAATCAAAAGAGTCTTCAATTATTTTGCGCTCAATTGCAAGTTATATTCTAGAAACAACAACAATAGTACGTGTCAAAGTAGGATCAACTACACGAATTGTGTCCAACCACAGTGAACAGAGCACCACTCCACACTACTCTGTTGAAGGAATAGAAGTAAACGGTGGGTGGATGCTACCAATGCCTTTACCATATCTAAAATATCATCTGGTGTACTTTATGTTTCACCCTTCTTTGCCTTGAGAACAAATCCAGGGGTATCAATCATCAATGGTTGTCAAAT
The DNA here is from genome assembly GCA_034641835.2 of Pinus albicaulis. Classification (NCBI taxonomy): domain Eukaryota; kingdom Viridiplantae; phylum Streptophyta; class Pinopsida; order Pinales; family Pinaceae; genus Pinus; species Pinus albicaulis. Next base: position 454,815,000 of record CM076575.1, on the reverse strand, counting down.
TTGGGCAGTAGGCATACTCTACCTGCATCACAATAGGCTTCGCTCATAGATAGAAACTCAGTTTTTCTTCAAATGCTCGTATGTTCTGCTTTTGATGGCATCAACAATAACATAATACAATGCAATTGGAGCTTCATATTCATTAGAATCCTCATCCTGAAACCGACAACGAGTTTTTACCGCTGAAGGGTCGTGCACTATTTGCAGCATCAATGGCCTTCACGTTCCCATTTTTACTTCTCTATCATTGAATCTGAAGCCCAATAGAACTTCTAATAAAGAGATTTTTCCATCAGACTAGCCACCGAGGGAAAGATCTCAGGAATTGGGACCTTCTCACTAAATGCCACAACGTTATCATAAAGTCGATTGTAGTCTTCAAATCGAGATCGAACATCCGACGATGCATAGAAGTTTTCAACATATTTAATTGAGATTGAGAGTGAGATTATTGCCTTCAGCTTTGGCTGGGTGTCATCATGGATTCCTTTGGCCCGGACATGCGGTGTTGAATCATCCTTTTGACTGGATAATGAATTGAATCCTTCAGCTCAACTGAAAAAATGTGAGGGGATCAAAGCTTTTTCGCTAAGAGATCTTCAACTTTTGGGCGGAGAAAGATGGAAACTCCTGTAGCTCCAAGGAATTTAATGTTGAACCCTCCTTGACCAGGCGTTGATGTCAAAAATAAGGCGCAGCTGGTTGAAGGTTAGGGTGAAAATTGTGTTGGTGGAAGGTGAAGGTTAATCAAGTTCATCAACATTGAAATCACCATGGCTACCCAGGGATGCCTTCTCTGCACAAATGTGCCTTTGTACTGCACCATCGCTACCAAGGGATGCATTTCTCTCTACACAAATGGGCCTTTGTACTGTAGAAACGCGTTGAAAGAGCCAACATGTTAGATGAGGTATCATATTCTAATTAGCTAGAACAATGAAAACAAAAGCTTCCTATTGGCTAGGGTGAATAGTATTTTCTCACCCCAAACCGGTAAATAAAACACCTTTCGTCGTAATTACATGTATTTATGTAAATTATTTAGATTTTTATTTTTCATATACATGAGGTTAAGCTATATTTGGATATTCGTTTCTTAATTTTATGTATAGGGTTAAGTTAGGTCGATCTTGGATGCCATATTATTTTTGTCTAGCCTTAACAAATATTCATCTTAACTTTGGATCTATTAAGCGTCGAGAGGGATCATATCTCTAGTGGTGCAAACATTTATTTTTTAGTGCAAATTTGAGGAAATGTTTGTACCTCGAGAGATTTGATCCCTCTTAGGTGTTTAATAGATCCAGAGTTAAGATGGTTGGTACTTATGACACTCTACTTGAAGCTCTGTTGTTAGACCGTAAAACCTAATAAGCTCCTCTGCTATAAGGTAAAACCCTATACGAATATATACCTTTGTCTTTGCAGGAAACAAGGATATTAAGTATTTTAATTTTATATTAATGTTATCATTTGATCTCCTAAATAAAACCCAATAACAATTGTATCCAATCTAAGTTGTTATGAATATCATAAATACATATTCCAATGAATTTTCATCTGGAGGTTAAAACTAATGGTGTAAATAGTCTAAAGTGAGCAACTCCAACATATTTTAACGTCGACAAAAAATATAAACAAAACGTAGGATTGCATGTACCATATTTTATTTTTTTCGTTCATGTTTTTCACTTCACACTCAAGAGTAAAATTTCAAACATATAACACAAAATGAATAAGATACATAACAACCTAGAAAAATCTAATCTTTTAAGGCTATGTAACAAAGCGAGAAAGGTTGATTTTCCCAAGTTTTACCTCGAAGACATGCATTCACAGAGCTATAAAGTCTTCGTGTAATATGCCTTATTGAGTGGTTTCCTTTTCGAGATTGAATATGCAAAATTCTCAAGGTTATGATATTTGTTGTGGAAATTAGGATCTATTTTGATCTAGCTAAAAGCTTTAATTGCAATGAATGTCTCACATTAGTGAAGAATACCTTTAAATAGGCTAATGGTGTCTCACATTAGCTAAGAATACCTTTAAATAGGCTACATTAGAGAATAATACCACGGTAAAAAACATGGTTTGACAAACCCTGGAGCCCAAAAACCTCCATCTGCAAATTTACTATTTTATCTCAATTTTATTTTAATGATTAACTATTAAAATTTTTATTTTCTTTTTCTTTTTATTTTATTTTTTAAATTTTAATTTTTTTTAATGAAATTTTACCATTAGAGAAGAATATCATGGGTACAACCATGGGTTGTGAAAACCTAGAGCCCAAAAACCACCATATATAAATTTACTATTTTATCTCAATTTTATTAAAATTATTAATTATTAATTTTCTTTTTAATTTTAATTTTTTAAATCTAATTTTTATTTTTACGTACATTGACCATTACATAATAATACCATGGGTTTCAAAAACTTATGGTGAATTTATAATTTTATCTCAATTTTATTTTAATTATTAATTTTAAATTTTTATATTAAATTTGACAAGTGAAAATGTTACATAACATAATATAACTTAACATATGTATACTTATGAGCCTGACATTTAAAAAATATTCACATATTTAGCTCCTACACTTCTAACATCTAACGCCTACACATCTACCCCATACTAGGTTGTAGAGCGCCTCTCGATGCAATGATGGATGATAGGAGATATTAATAAGGGCTAAAACTGCAATGTTTCCTTTTAAAGTACAAGGTGAAATTGTTTTTGATTGATTAAGAGCTTCATATTCTTCAAACATAATGATATCTATTAACAACTCAAGACCTAAAAACACATGTTAAAAGGGAAAGTCTTACTCCTTACTTCCTTAATAAATTATTATAAAGGACATGCTTTTGTTTGTAAACAACAATGCATATATACATAAAAGAACTTGACATAATATTAATAGAGTTTAAGCCAATAAACTTATGTAAATATATTCTCTTAAAAATAATAATAATAATTTTTTCATATTAAATCAGGAAAATAGAAATCAATAGTGTACCAATACTATAATATATATATATATAGTGTTGAGTGCACACTTATGTGATTGGCACTTCCAGATAAAAATACCTCTATCTCAATATTTATTAAAATATCCTTTTATGGTGTTCTTCAAAGATTTGGTAAACCAGAAGAAGATTTCGACCAGGGGTCCTAGTTTTGGGGCTTGGATGGCCTTTCGATGCAACCATGGTTTTCGAAGTTTAATCCTCTTACCATGAAGTACATGGCGGTTCCCATTTAGGTTAGGCTCCCTAAATTTCCTCTTCAATGGATCTAGCCAGGGATCCTCGAAGATATTGGAGACTCTATAGGCAGCTTTATCAAAGTTGATAGTGATATATTATCAAAAGGTTTTGTAAGTTTCATCTGCATATGTGTGAAATTATGTTAGAATTGAGAGAGAGACATTACACACAACACAAATCACACTTCGATATATTTATTGATCACAATAGTTACAAATATATAGGACATAAAACACTGACTTCGACGCATATAGATCACGAATATAACTCATACATAAACAACATCTTCTAGATTGACACATAGGGACTCACAATGACAACTCACAATAACCTAAAACATATGGAAGAAATATTTCCAACAACCTCCATTAATGCTTACATGTAATAAGTATAGAAAACACACATTACAATAACAAGAATGAATTTTGTCTCACCGGTATTCATCAACACTCACTTCCACTCTGGAATCTCGCAAACACTGCCCTTTCTTCACCACCACATCTTTGAGCTGTCACTTGACCTCCTTTTAAAAATTAACTGCATCTAACCATTATTGATGTACTTTACAGAATTGATGTTTCTCGACCTCCCTAAGTACAATCTCGAAGACATGCATCCACAAAGCTATAAAGTCTTCGTGTAGTATGCCTTATTGAGTGGTTTCCTTTTCGAGATTGGATATGAAAAATTCTCAAGGTTATGATATTTGTTGTGGAAATTAGGATCTATTTTGATCTAGCTAAAAGCTTTTATTGCAATGAATGTCTCACATTAGTGAAGAATACCTTTAAATAGGCTAATGGTGTCTCACATTAGCTAAGAATACCTTTAAATAGGCTACATTAGAGAAGAATACCACAGTAAAAAACATGGTTTGATAAACCCTGGAGCCCAAAAACCTCCATCTACAAATTTACTATTTTATCTCAATTTTATTTTAATTGTTAACTATTAATTTTTATTTTATTTTCTTTTTAATTTTATTTAAATTTTAATTTTTTTAATGAAATTTTACCATTAGAGAAGAATATCATGGGTACAACCATGGGTTGTGAAAACCTAGAGCCCAAAAACCTCCATATATAAATTTACTATTTTATCTCAATTTTATTAAAATTATTAATTACTATTTTTTTTTTTTTAATTATTTGTATTTTTATGTACATTGGCCATTAGAGAAGAATACCATGGGAAAATCCGTGGGTTTCAAAAACCTACACTGAATTTATAAATTTATCTCAATTTTATTTTAATTATTAATTTTAAATTTTTATATTGAATTTGACAAGTGAAAATATTACATAACATAATATAACTTAACATATGTATACTTATGAGCCCGACATTTAAAAAATATTCACATATTTAGCTCCTACACTTCTAACATCTAACACCTACATATCTACACCATACTAGGTTGTAGAGCACCTCTCGATGCAATGATGGATGATAGGAGATATTAATAAGGGCTAAAACTACAATGTTTCCTTTCAAAGTATGAGGTGAAATTGTTTTTGATTCGTTAAGAGCTTCATATTCTTCAAACATAATGATATCTATTAACAACTCAAGACCTAAAATCACATGTTAAAAGGGAAAGTCTTCCTCCTTACTTCCTTAATAGATTATTATAAAGGGCATGCTTTTGTTTGTAAACAACAATGCATATATACATAAAAGAACTTGACATAATATTAATAGAGTTTAAGCCAATAAACTTATGTAAATATATTCTCTTAAAAAATATTAATAATAATTTTTTCATATTAAATGAGGAAAATAGAAATCAATAGTGTACCAATCCTATAACACCCTTTATATATATATATATATATATATACTGTGTTGAGTGCACACTTATGTGATTGGCACTTCTAGATAAAAATACCTCTATCTCAAAATTTATTAAAATATCCTTTCATGGTGTTCTTCAAAGATTTGGTAGACTAGAAGAAGATTTCGACCAGGGGTCCTAGTTTTGGGGCTTAGATGGCCTTTTGATGCAACCATGGTTTTCGAAGTTTAATCCTTTTTCCATGAAGTCCATGTTGGTTCCCATTTGGGTTAGGCTCCCTAACTTGCCTCTTCAATGGATCTGACCAGGGATCTTGGAAGATATTGGAGACTCTATAGGCAACTTTATTAAAGTTGATAGTGATATATTATCAAAAGTTTTAGTAATCTTAGTCTGCATATGTGTGAAAGTATGTTAGAATTGAGAGAGAGACATTACACACAACACAAATCGCACTTCAATATATTTATTGATCACAATAGTTACAAATATATAGGACATAAAACATTAACTTCGGCGCATATAGATCACGACTATAACTCATACATAAAAAACATCTTCTAGATTGACACATAGGGACTCATAATAACCTAAAACATATGGAAGAAATATTTCCAACAACCTCCATTAATGCTTACATGTAATAAATATAGAAAACACACATTACAATAACAAGAATGATTTTTGTCTCACTGGTATTCATCAACACTCACATCCACTCTGGAATCTCGCAAACACTGCTCTTTCTTCACCACCACATCTTTGAGTTGTCACTTGACCTCCTTTTAAAAAGTAACTGCATCTAACCATTATTGATGTACTTTGCAGAATTGACGTTTCTCGACCTCCCTAAGAACAATCTCGATACTAAAACACCATATGGACCAACTCCCATCTATCAAAATGCAACAAACTACACTTTTGATAGTTGTATAGGTGATTTGTACTGAATGTATCCAATAGTCAATTATGCAACTGACCTTTCTAACACACAAGGATCTCATAAAAAACAACCTGTAGATGATTCTCCCGAAGCTCGAAGCACAACAAGACCCATCATTATATAACAGAGTCACATAAACAAGTCAATGATGTGTTCTATCGGCATAAAAGAACGTTGAGAACCATTAACTTGTTGGATGTTTTTCTATTCATTAGCACGTTCTTTGTCATATATGTTTTACAAAAAATAAGTAGACAGTAAATATAGCTAAAGTCTAGACACAACTACATTTTTTGCACTGATGCATCATATCCAAAGACACCCTAATCACAACTTCAAATTCATAGCTTTACTTTGACTACAACAAATTTTACTTTTAGAGGATAGGAGAGAAAAACACTCATAGAAGAGAAATCAATTAATATCCAACAAGTTCAAATGGCCTCTCGCTGTCATATCTACCCAAGGTAGCGTTGCACTAGATGTCAAGTCACTTTTCATGATCTTTCAAACCATTAAAATGAATGCTGAGAATACATCCAAAGATGGAAACTCGAATTGCCCAGGAAATGTTGATCCAGAATCGAAGCTTAGACATAACCCAATGATGCTAATTGTTTGCATGAATTTACGACCAAAACCATGTATTCATCTTGTTCGTCCATCTAGTTTTGTGAATTTTCTTCAACTCACACCCATATTTGCTGCTTTGCAACCAATGAAGATAGATGGACCAATTGATCTTAATATCACTCTCTCCTAATTTTTCAAACAGTACATCGTCTAACTTTTGGTAGTTGAAATTTAAGCCATTATTAACCATACAAAGCCTCTCATGATCCCGAACCTTGTTAGAAACAATAAACAAATCCATGGAAAAGATATCATGTGAGCCCATATAATGCTCCATTTCTGTTTGCAAATACACATGTTCCAGATTAAGGGCTGAGAGAATCCATGACATTTGCAAGCATTTTATAGTCCAAATACATAGAAAATGGAAGAAATTGAAGACCAAAAGCATCTTGAAATGGAAAGTTGTAAATTGAATTGTGCCTCATACTCCTGTAGAAAATCTCTAACACAGTTAAATACCATGTAGAAATTATATCAATGGATTCAATCCAATCATGTAATGTACTAAACAAGATACTTAATCCTTCTATTATATTTGTGGAATATAAAACATGATCACTCAATCACATACAAGTAAGAGAAAGGAAATTATCAATTACACAACACAAGATGTTGTTGGGGAAAGCACTTGCTCCAAAACCCCTCTATCATATATTGTACATAGTCAAAGAATCATGAAACAATACAATGTTTTCTCACACCGAGACAATCCTGCACTATCTTGACTGTCTCACTCTGATCCTACTCAAAACTGTCTAGCAATTCTTAGGCAAAATTGACCAACACTTAGCCAATTCTGAGCCCCTCCTTAGCCCGGCCTTGCTCACACAATCCCTAGGCAATTAATCCCTATTAAATAGGATAATTAGCCTTCCTTGACTGCGCAATCCCTATGGAGCCTTCCTCTGACTTTATAACTGCACCTAGGTAGTTCGCCAAAAATATAACTGATAGTTGACTTGTCTTAAACCTTTGTCTCAACTGGGTCTCCATCAAAATTGACATGCATGTAGCTAATAATAGTGAATCATCAATTACTTGGTAAATCACTACTTGTGAATTAAATCTATTTTAATTCACTTGATCTTCCACTGGTTCATCAATCAGTTAGAACTAGTTAAACTAATTTTAACTCAATTAATGTGAGTTAACTGATCCCACTCACACCACACTCGCATGCACTTAGTCAGACGAGTGCCTTCTTGCATGCAACGCACAATAATTCTCATATGCTACTACAATACTCTTACAAACATAATAACACAGAGACAAACACACATAAATCTCTTGTGCTTTATACTAATATAGTTATTTACAGAGAATCAACTATTAAAATTTTCACATCTTCCTGGCTCTCCCTCTGGGAGTCAAGCCATTTTTGGCTCTGATATCATGTTGTAATTGAGAGAGGGCCATTGCACATAACACAAATCAAAATTCGATATCTTTATTGATCACAATAGTTACAAATATATTGGATATACAACACTTACTTCGACGCATCTAGATCATGACTACAACTCATACATAAACAACATCTTCTAGATTAACACCTAGGGACTCACAATAACCTAAAACATATGGATTATGATTTTTATGGATTTCAAGCAAAATAGACTAATAATAGATACGAAGGAAACTTTACTGTTTTCTGGATTATGATTTTTATGGATTTCAAGCAAAATAGACGATCAACAATCGTTCAGAATGAAGACACTTTCGTCATCGCTTGTTTGGGTACTGGCCTAAATGGCACAGGTTTAGCGTTTTTGGCTTCTTTATGATAGGAATCTGGATACCTAATAAGTATGCAGTAGCTTTGCATATTACAACGAGAAAACACAGATTTTTTACTTACTATATTTCAAACGCAATAAGTATAGTTTCTCAATTAGTAAAATGTACGAAGTAACAAATCAAACCATGTAAAATTTGAATCACACATGCTTCACTTTATAGGACAGTTTGAAGGCCTTAACCTATGAATGTCGTGTTGCTTAAGGTTTGCTTAGAAGGACTGAAAACCAAATACAATCTCCATCATGTTCCAGCTTTGTGGCTATCTCAAAATACTTTTCAAACATAAAATTACAACATACTGACACAAGGAGATTACTCGTGGTTTAACAGATCAGACATGACATCTTACATTAACAGTTTCCTTTTACATGATGCCAATCTTCTGCCCAGGCCTTGGAACACAGGCTAAAGGGGTGTACTACATGACCGCGGGTTTGCACTGGCAGTCAATATAATTATAACTAATTATGAGAACAAGATAACATTGTCTATACACCAGATTGCATAAATTAAATATTAGCTTCCGTATGAATTATAGTGCACCAATAGAAACAGACGGTTTCCAACAAAAAGCACCCAAAAAGGAAGCAATATTCATAGGAGACGCTTATTTCTCTTCTTCGGTGCTGGTCTTTGAATACCACCATAATCATCATCACTTTCACTTTCACTTTCACATTCATCCTCTTTCACTACAAGAGCTGCAGGTACCACTCTGCCCCGGTTTCTTGAAATATTTCTGATAGGAGTCTCTGCATCCTTCTCAGAACAAGGAATCATAAGTGTCACAATCGGCTGTGGGAGCATTTTTGGGGACTAATGACGAGGAGAAATTTATCAGCCAAATCACCAACAAAATGTCTGCCATTTTCATCGACATTTATTTGAACTCTACTACCCTTTACTAGAAATGATAACGCAAAGATTTTTTCTACTCTATGGGAAAATGATATTCTCTTTAGAACCAAATTCTTAATCTAGTTTACTTCTGTTTTCGCAAAATGTTAAACATACTTACCATATTCTTGTCTGTTTCTGATTTTTCATCTTTCGGGGACTCTTTCACTTGAACACCAAAAATGATCATGCAGACTGATTAATACAATGCATTGGGGAAAAAATTACATGTCTGCATATTTGGGTGAACACTGAACAATCACTATCATCTATTAAACCGAGCCACTTAATTACACATTCTTATTAGAAAATTTGGGTGCTGCATGGCTTAGGCAGCAATGCTATTCTGATAATTTCGAAGTAGATAAGTTCTCTAAAGAAGATTATGTTGAAAATGTAAGGCTTCCATATAATGTCCTCAGATATGTTCTATTTACAAATAGGTTGTCAATGAATCTCGTTCAGCGAGATCTCAGGTTCGATGTTCCAGGTTCCCCTACCAGTTTGCAGTGTTTTATGATTCCGAGAGGGAACAGTCCTTCGAACGTCGGAGGAAAACAGAAGGATCGATCGTTGCATTCCATGGAAGTGCATCATGTAACTGGTACTATATCATAAGGTAATTTATTTCTGGTACTACTTTCTGAGTTTCTGCACATAGTATATGAAATCTTGTTTCACATATTAATAATAGATACTAAGGAAACTTTACTGTTTTCTTGATTATTATTTTTATGGATTTTAAGCAAAATAGACGATCAACAATCCTTCACAATGAAGACACTTTCCTGGTCTATTTTTTTGGGTTACTGGCCTAAATGGCATAGGTTTAGCCTTTTGGCTTCATTAGTATAGGAATCTCCTTATGATGTATTGTTTTATATATATGTATATCTATTTTTATTAAAGAAATTTGGTTTACAATGAGATAAACAATATTTATAAGCATCAAGTATTAAAACAATAATTAAGGTATTATAGCTTATTATGTCATTAGCAGAGATTTGAATTTTAATGAAAAAATAAGACATTTAGTAAACCACTCAAAATAACCTCAATTAAATTTAATTGCTTAATATATTTATGATTGAGTTAAAAATACTTTAAAATTCAATATAAAAGAAAGCGCAAGAATGTTTTGTGTCATTGCTCATGATGAGTGTATATTTTATTTTGAAAGTGTGGTTTAAATTTAAAGTTTATTGGAATTTTTCCAAAGAAATATCTCGACGTAACGAATCAAATCCAGGCTCAAAAAAAAAATGTCTCAATATGCCTCTGTTCGCACTCTATATCAAGGTTAAAGTCATTACACAGATCAGTGATAAAGGGTCATTGTACAGGTGTTAGAGTTTTTCACGTTAGCTCTTTAAAGAACCTTCCCACTTGTTCAGATTTCGTTCTTTACGTTCACGAGATGTCAACTTTAGATTTGCACTTATCTTTCCTTTTTATTTTTATTTTTCGACCACCATCTATATTTCTAATAGAGTTGACTCTCCTTATATTTATATGTATTTTATATTTTATGGAGTGAAATCGACACAACTGAAAGAGTTAAGCCCGACTTTATGATAAAAAAAGGTTGAATTTAATTTATTTCATGTCAGGTTTGGCTTTTAAAAGTGAGCTGACAAGGAGCGATATAAAGGGAGCAATTAGGAAAGATTAATTTGGTAAAGGTAGGATATTATAATTTTGGATTATGAAATTTAGAAAAATGATTAAAGTACTAGAAATAGGATTTTTTTTAGGATTTTTAAGAGATATATGCGTTACAGTTATTAAGGTAAGAATAATGTATTAGGGCAGAGAATAAGGCTTATGAAGAACTTAAGAATTAGGGAACAATTAGGAAAGATTAATTTGGCAAAGTTAGGATTTTATAATTTTGGATTATGAAATTTAGAAAAATGATTAAAGTACTAGAATTAGGATTTTTCTTAAGACTTTTAAGGGATATGTGCGTTACGGTTATTAGGGTAAGAATAGTGTATTAGGGTAGAGAGTAAGGTTTATGAAGAACTTAAGAATTAATGTTTAGGTTTTTGTACTCAATGAGAATGTTATTTTAAATTATGAGAGTTTTATTTTAAACTATTTTAAATTAGAGTAATAAAGACAAGAATTAATGTTTAGATTTTTATATCTTATTTGGACAAGTGTTATTAGGGCATCATAAATATTGGGTTTGGGACTTGTATCAACATGTTAGGATTAAGGCATCTTCTAGATGGGTTTGGGACTTGCATCAACAAGTTAGGATTAAGACATATTCTAGAGCTTAGGGCATTTATTAAACATCTAGGAGCATATTCGCACTTAGGGTTTTGCACCAAAATCTTCATTGGCATATACTTCATAATCTAGGGTTTTATTCATATACTTAAGCATATAGGAATTACTCACTTAGGGTTTGCTTCACAATGCATCTAACATATTGACATCGATGACAACTTTTGCCAACATAAACTTGGACCTAATTCAATTGCTATCATAATTATCCTCTTGAGGATTTGACCCCATGGGGCTGGGCCTTTATCGCGACCTCGACAATCTATGTTCTCTTTGTGCTGATTGGCCTATCCTCTCAATCAACAAGCCATGCTTCGCCCTGAACACGTTTTTCCTTTTCCTTTTTGTGAAAGGGTATGGCCTAGGATTAGATTCCTAATGCTTTCTTCCAGGGTTAGCAGATCAAGCACTGCCTGGAGCCCACCACTGGAAAGGAGGAGGAGACAAGGATTCTAATGAAGGCCAACATCGCCCTGCTGCTTGTTATGTTTTGCGTGGAAATGTTGGTGCTAATATTGGCTTGCTTGCTTCATTGTTGTGCACGAGAGAGGGAATACCAAGGGCTTGATGTGGAGAAGAGGAGGTGGTGGGGCAGGAAGTTGGGCCAACTTCTTCACATGCACTTCTCCTCCATGCATGTTCTTCCCTCAAGAAATTTTTCATGGTGTTTTATAAAACAAAGTTTCCAAAATCCTATTCCTATACGTTCGAAATGGCTCTATGCGCATGGGAATCTATCCAGGTACTTAGTCATGGAAATGACAAAGGGCAAGCGAATGCATGTGGCCAGCACCTAGCGGAGTTCCTTAATATGTTTGAAGAAGAACCCCTTCTTTCAATTCTGTGGGATATATATAAGAATTCTCAACAAGGCTTCCATTCTCAAGTTTAGCGAACGCTTGGGGTGTGCTTGGATCCTTCAATCCTTTTTCCTCTATCCTCAAGTTAAAGGCAATGTCCGAGTTCATTCATATGCACATCGTTCCCACGAACATTTAAATAAAATTTGACATTACTTAGAAACGTGGCAATGTACAATTCAGAGAACACATGCCAACATTCACAAGCGAATTTGGCTTAAGATTTGGTTTGCACTTGGTGATAGTTTTGGAGATGGGGAGACAAGAGGACTGAGCCAAATCTTAAATCATAGAGATAATGAGGTAGGAGTCTCCAATGCAAACCATTTTTCTTGAAGAAATCTAAATCTTTTAATATTAAGCACTAATTTTATAATGTTATTTAAATTAATCGTTGTATTCCAGGCATAATTGAGGCTTACCATTCCTCCAAGATGGAATTGTCCCCTTGACCAAACGAGACTAGCATTTCCCTTCATTTCTCCTTGAAAAGAGTGCGATTTTTTGAGTATATCTATCTGTAGATGCTAGTGTCAACAAGACGCAGGATGGGATGTATGTGGGGCGGGAAGATGTATTAAAGTGCCTCACGGAGGTCATACTTGCCTCTATAATGATGGTTTCTAGAATCTCATGAATTCGACAATAGGGTATTATGTTATTGAATGTGACTTTACTCTTCCTTGAACTCAGTTGATTTTTCCTATTTTTAATTATTATTGAATAGATTTTATTCCGATTTATGCATGTAATTTATTTTCAATTTTTTAATTTTTTTTAGTTAAATTGTTTTTGGTTATTTTAATTTTGTTTTCATTTTCATTCCTCCCTCACCTAAATATAACAATGTCCACCTGGTTGTTCATATATTGTCCCATTGGAAATGCCATGGAAGATTGTGGGAGACAGAGTTCTCAGGGTATCTCATATGATAGCGAGATGACAATTTATCAACATACAAATATGAATGTTGGCATTGTAAACACAACTATAAGATAATTGGACACATTTTTCATGGAAAATTTAGAAATAACAAGGGCATCAATTGTCTGCCCCGAGTAAAATGACCCATGGATGACATATTGGCATCGACATCTATTTATTTCCCGTCTTTCAATTTATTTTTCATTATTGAAAACGATAGAAGAATATTTTGAATTTCCTAAAGAAGGGGGGCAAGACATACATGATCCAACACAACATTTTTGCATGTCCAATCTATCACCAATTTAGAGTCATCCATGACCTCTAATCTCGATACTCCCTACTTGCTTGCAAAATGAAGAAAGGCCTAGAAAGCTACAAATTCAACCTTTTTGTTTGAGCCTTTGCGTGAACAATATTGAATATGATCCATAAATTGGTGTAGATATTCCATTGGAATTGTTTGTCAAATCAAAAAAAAAAAAAAAAAAAATTATTATTATTTATTGTAAATTTTTCCTATTCGAGATTCTTTAGTTAGTTGATTTTCTACTTAATTAATTGAGAAAAATAGAAAATAGAAAAAATTACACTCACCATCCATAGTAGACACAAAAAATTTCCTAAGAAACCCTTAAGGAGCGAATACCTAGATAGAAGGTGAGACTATTGTAGTATGTGTTTTTTTTTCCCAGAATTTATTCCATGCCATCTTTTAAAAAACCCAAATAAATTGAACTCCATGCCATTTTTTTAAAAACCCAAATAAATTGAACTTCTCTACCGTGTGGCTGCAAATATTTCCGTTGTTTTGGGACATTTATGTTAGTGTAACTTTCTTCTTAAATTTAACCTCTTGCTACATTTTTTAGCAAATATAGAAACTCAATTTTTGATGAAGTTTCATTGTCAATATATTTGACTTCGTTATTGTCTTCCAAATTCCCTAACGCCTTCAGGTTTCCTTTGCACCTCTCAGTGCAATTGCTAATAATTACTATTATGGATTTATGTTTTATGTATAGTTAATAAATAAATATTATTTTTATTATAAACATATATAAATATAAATGTATTAAATATATTAAATTTGAATAATTGAAAAAAATGAATATTATTTTTTTAATTTAAATTTATTTTTCATATTAGTTTAAATTTTTCGTTTCAAACTATATTATTAATCAAATTCAACTCACCCACTCGCATATATATATAAACTTGATAAATTTAATTTTCATAAACAATCTTGCCAAACAAAAAGAATACGGTTTCAAAGACCGAGTGGTCAACTTAATGGCAAATATTATATATCGATTTGTGTAGCGTTAATCAGAAAATGTGTGTATATATACATTGTTGGATGTCTTCTTGTATATACATCAAACCATCGGTATTTGCATATATATTACCGTTAATGTTAGATGCATTGTTAATTTGATAACACATTTTGCAATGCTTAAACAAAACAGATAATGAATTATAAAACATAGGGCCTTACCAAAACCATTCGACCAAGTAGCTTCATGCATGTAATGACAACCAAAACCATGATCGGTGACTTGCCTTGTGCCATGCAAAATCGCTTATTACATGTTTTAATTATTATTGCTCGCAACATGGAAACATGTCGTGCACATAAATAATCGGTTGCATGCGCGACTAGTGTAACCTGTCAAATGCGCCTTAAGCTCCATCGTTGCCATCTTGAGAGGGATAAGTTTCACCAAGGCCAACAAGTTCATGCGTCGTGTCACCATGAGCAACTTCACTGTAAGCAACTCATTGTCAGTTTGTGTTTTCTGGTTATTAGATTAGCTCTGGCAGTAGACTGGTGGAAATAGCAGCGAAGAGATAACTGGGAAGGGAATATCATCACAACTAAACTTGGAGACGGGGAATGTAAATGGTTTCAATTTCGTTGATCGAATTACAAAGTATCTTGAAACAAGTTGTCGGGGTAAGTTTGCCTCTATGATTGGGTAGAAATCATGGTGAGTTTGATCATAAAGAGGAACTTGTATGAGGACTGACTAACCTAATAATCGCAGGACCTAACATGGTAAGTATAATTCTGCACTCTTCGGTTTTATGACCATTTCCGTAGAGTGCAAATCTTCTCCCCGTGTAGCCCGTATGTGGAGTAGGTGGGAACGGGTAACATTGTGAGGTGATTTGTGGTATTGATATTGAGGTTTCTTGATCGAGTTGATAGCCCATTGGCAGAAATTGTAATGGATTCAATAAAAACTTTATTTTGTGACAATATCAGCTTTATTGTGACAACACTTCAAAATTTGGATGGTTGAATTATGTGACAAGAAACACCTTGCCCTCTGCATCACATGTCACACCTACTTGTTCAAGTGGAAGAAATAGCGTAAAATATAGATTGTTTTCACTATCCCAAATAGGAGTTTTGAGGTACTTACTATGTTACACGGGTACCGCTCCCTACCCTTAGAGATGAAGTACCTCAAGCTCCGGCGCTCCTGGGAGCTTGGGAGCTGGTACGAAACGTTCCAAAAATAGCGGGAGCTTCGTTGGGTACGAGGAGCTTTTCAGCGACTGAATAGAAATTTCCGATACTCGTATCCACCGGGAACGCTAATCGGGAGCTTGTGGGAGCTCCCGATCCATCGAGGAACTCCATCGAGGAGCTTCTAGAAACTCCTCGATGGATCGGGAGCTCCCACAAGCTCCTGATCAGCAAGTACCCGACATTTTCACTTGTTAATCTGTACACGAATCAAACAAGCATTTTTCTTGCTGCGTCTGCAGCAATTTGGTAAAGAATTGCGGCAATTTGAGTGTCCCGTCCATTTGTCCATCCCATCCAATTCGAATTGGACTCAATGCTTCCAAACGCCGTAGTCAGAAAAATTGAAATCCTAAATCTTGGAGACAATTCAGAGCTGCACTGCTTAATTGCGTTATTTATTTTTGGTCCTAGTTAGATAGGTTGGAAATGAGTTTAATAATATGAAATTGGGAGACCGATGCATTAAATGTAGTCATTTGACATTTTATTTTTAAATTATATTATATAGCCTATACAGAATAACAGCCATATGGGCGACATTATGACGTATATAAAGAAATAATTTAAGGTATAGTTTATTGAATCAAATTTCCCTGAAAAATCAGGAGGTACAGGTTTATCATACATTTGTAATTAAAATTGTAATTATTATTTAAAAATGCTCATTTGTATCAAACTGTATTTTTATTATTTTTATTTGTAGATTTAATCATTTAAAAATTTTAAATCACGATGTATTTTATTTTAAATCTTACCACTCGTTAAATCACCGATTTTGTATAATTCGCCCATAATTTTTCAAAGTGGAAATTTAATAAGTGGTTTTATACTTATTTCGATCACATTAGCAAAATCATTAAACATTTTCTTTATAAATAAAATATTTATTACTAGTATTTTCAATTTTACTCCTTGTCATGACTCTCATATATACATTTTGTTTCTTTTATAAAATTAATTTTGATTATGTCAATATTCTATATGTACATTTTAAAAATGATAAAATCTATTCTCTTTTACTTCTTATTTTTAGAATTTTGATGTAAGTGCACTTCTGTCACTTTAGTTTTTGTTTTGTTTTATTTAATCTTGTATGATATGTATTAATTTGCTCTAACATGTACATTAAAAAAACTTATAAAATATATATATATTAAAATTTAATTTTTAATATAATATATACATATTTTGCTGTAATTTGGACATGTTTTCATCATTTTGTTCCACTCAGTGTACTATATCGGAACTCGTGCAACATAGGAGAAATCCTATGTTGCACGAGTTTCCGGTACGGGGATACTTTGGGTACATGGGAACAAGTATCCGGTACGGCTAGAAGCTTTGTCCAAATTTACAGGAAACGTCAAGTTGGGAGCGGCAATAATATATTATATATTATATTAAAAATTAAATTTTAATATATATATATTTTATAAGTTTTTTTTTTTAATAGTGTACATGTTAAAATTTAAATGTACATATGTCATACCAAGTTGATTTTTTAAAAGATTCAAGACCATAAAAAGTTAAAACCAAAACTAAAAAGCTAAAGTGACAAGTCACACTTTACATCAAAATTCACAAAAATTAGAAGTAAAACATAGAACTAGATTTTATCATTTTAAAATGTACATATGAGTCATGACAAAGAATCAAAATGAAAATACTAATAATAATAATTTAATTTGCATAAAAGAAGAAAATTTTAAAATGTACATATATGAGTCATGGCAAAGAATTAAAATTGAAAATACTAATAATAAATATTTTATTTAATTTGCATAAAAGAAGAAAATTGTTTAATGATTTTTAGCTAATTTGCCGAGGGTCCGAAATAAAGTATAAATCACTTATTAAATTCAAGAAGTGCTGGATTTCATTATGGACAGATTATTCTGGAATCTGTACTAATACTGGTGTTTAACTCAGATGGGTGTCATATTCGTTGGCATCGTGCATCAGTATTTAAAATTTTAAATGATTAAATCTACAAATAAAATATGCATACAGTTTGATAACAACCGAACATTTTTAAATATGGTAATTACTATTAATTTTTAAATGTACATTATCTGATAGACTAACTGTACCTCCGTATTTTTCAAATTTCAGTTCAAGACTATTTGTACCTTCGTATTTTTAACATGCCACGTGTAATATTATAATCTGCTACATATATGGCCTGTGATTCATGTATATGGGCTATATATTATAATTTATTTAAAAATAAAAATGTCAAATGACGATGACCTCACAACTATAATTGAACAGACTCTCTGAACTCGTTATGTCAATTATTATTTTTTTAATTTATAAGAAACTCATTTCCAACCTATCTAGCAAAAACTAAACTAAGGACAAGAAATAAGTACTGTAATTAAACAGAGTGCAACTCTACAGATTGTCTCAAGTTAATATTTAGATTTAGGATTTCAATTTTTTTACTGTTTACTTTTGACGTTTCAAGCTTTTTCCAAATGCAAAAAAGCTATCTGTTGAAAG